>CM066034.1:869876130-870439589 GCA_033557465.1 Ichthyophis bannanicus
GTCGTCCATTTGTTTTGGAGAGAGGAACTACTGGCACTCATTGCAGAGTCCCTGAGGGCTCTCAATATGCCTTCTCCGGGATCAGCTGAGGATGCTACTTTGGAGGATCCGTTGTTGCAGGTGTTTCGGAAGTCTCAGAGAGCGTTCCCGGTACACAGAGTGTTTCGGGAAATGATTCAGGAAGAGTGGGACATGCCGGAGGCAAGTTTGAAAGGGTCCAGAGTTATGGGACGCCTTTATCCCATTATGGACCAGGATAAAGTATTATTTAAGTCACCGAAGGTAGATGCTGTGGTATCGGCTGTAACGAAAAAGACTACGATTCCAGTTGAGGGTAGTGCCGCGCTCAAGGATACTCAGGATAGGCGGCTGGAGGCCTTGCTGAAGCAAGTCTTTGATATCAATGCCTTGTCTTTACAGGCTGCCATTTGTGGAGCTTGGTTGGCGAGAGCTTCCCTTCGCTGGTCTCAGAGGGTGCAGGGAAACCACAGGTGGGGGGCGGCTGCAGGCGACGGGGTGAGGCTATAATCCGCAGCGGCTTACTTAGCAGATATCCAGTATGACCTCATTAGAGGTTTATCAAAGAGCATGGCCTCGGAGGTTGCTGCGCGCCGTTATCTTTGGCTATGCAATTGGGCAGCGGATGGCTCTTCCAAGTCCAGGCTAAGCAAGCTTCCGTTTAGAGGGAAATTGCTATTTGGGGAGGACTTGAATAGACTAGTGAAGGATCTAGGGGAATCCAAGGGGGGTCGGCTTCTGGAAGATAAACAAAAACCGGTGAGGTCTTCCTCAGGTTCAAAGAGTCAGCAACGAGAGTTTTGCAGATTTCTATATCCTAGATTCAGTCAAGCTCAAAGAGGGTGTTTTCCTACCACGAATAAGGGGTTTCGTGGGTTCCAGGGAGCAGGAAGGGGCTTTGGAGCACCGTCCTCTTCTACAAATCTTCAAGACTGAGGATCACAGAGCTCTGCTTGAGCTATTTATGCCTGTGCTGCTGAGGTAAGCTGTGACCAACTTCCTGGGTGATTAACAGTCCTTCCTTGGATAGAAAGAGTCTTTCAAAATGGCCTTTTGACCTGCCACCTAGTGTTAACACCTATTGAAAAACTTTCACAGGTCTCTTGCCCCTAGATAGAAGGCCTCTTTGTAAAGGTCTCTAGAAGACTTTATTTGTTGCTCACAGAGTACTGACCCTGTTTTGCCTTTTGTGCCAAGCTATATTCTGATTTGATTTAAATTATAGCTCTTTGCTGCTGCTAGGCTCTAACTTATTATGAAATTTAAGTTACGAGCTCTCTGCTGGGTTCCAAATTTAACCAGAAAGCTCTCTTCTGTGTTTTAAATTTAAACTAAAAGTACTTTGCTGATGCTAGGTCCTGAGTGACTATTAAATTTAAGCTACAAGCTCTCTGCTGGGTATGAAATGTAACCAGAAAGTTCTCTTCTGTGTTTTAAATTTAAACTTAAACTGCTGCTACTAGGCCCTGACTGATTTAACAAAAAATAATGGGTTCACAAATTAATTAGCTTTAATAGAAAGAATTCCTTTCAGAAAAGTCCCAGAAGTATATACTCACAATTGCAGATCTCTCTCCAGAAGTAACAGTCCCCTTTTCTAGTCCTTCAAGAGTTGGTGGAATGGATCTTCTGGAAGTGGGGCGCTCCCATTGTGGGCTTTTTACTACAGTACAGAATGCCCAGATAGCTCATTTCTGCTCTCAAAGGCAAGCTAATGATTACCTGGCTCCAGATGCCTTCCTTCTCTACTGGGGGGAAGGCCTGCCAAAGACGCTTTTGAAGCTCCAGGCTAAGAGGGGATCCATGATTCTCATCGCTCCCTGCTGGCCTTGAGAACTATGATTCCCGCTACTGCTACAGCTCTCAAAGAGGGAACCTCTCCACCTTGGCTCTGACCCAGACCACATCTCATAGGAAAGCTGCTTGTTGCACCCCAGCATCTGCTCCCTGGCGCTCATGGCATGGATGCTGAATGGGTAGCCCTTGAGGAGCTTACCCTCCCTGAGGGAGTCGCCAAAATCCTGTTGGCGTCCTACAAGGAGTCGACACATAAGGCCTATGCTTTCAAATGGTGGCAGTTTGCCATCTGGTGTGGTGGTCAGACACTGGACCCTTTTGTCTGTCTCTTTGACCAGCTGATGGAGTACCTCTTGCACCTCTCCAATTCTGGGTTCAAGTCCAACTCAGTGCAGGTTCTCCACAGTGTGTTAGGCACGTTCCATCGTGGCTGCAAGGGGAAGCCCATGTCTGCTCAATCTCTGGTAAGCCAATTCATGAGGGGTTTGCTTCTGTTGAAGCCTCCAATCAAGCCGCCTATGGTCACTTGGGATCTGAACATGGTCCTCGGCCAGCTCATGCAGGCTCTTTTTGAGCCACTGGACTCATGTCCTCTGAAGTTCTTGACCTGGAAGATCCTCATCCTGGTGGCCATCTCATCAACCCGACATGTAAGTGAGCTCCAGGCTCTGGTCACACACCCTCCTTACACCAGGTTCCACCAGAACCGGGTGATGCTCTGCATGTACCCCTGTTTCCTGCTGAAGGTGTTTTCGGCTTTTCACCTCAACCAGTCCATCATCCTTTCAACTGTCTTTCCACGGCCTCAAACCAACTGCGATGAGGCAGTGTTGCATATGCTGGATTGCAAACATGTGTTGGCCTTCTACCTGGAGCGCATGAAGGCGGACCAGTAATGCTCTCAATTGTTTGTCTCCTTTGACCCCAGTAGGCTAGGCATTGCTGTTTCAAAGCATAAGCTATCTCTCTGGCTCTCTGATTGCATCACCCATGAGTATTCCTTGACTGGTCTGAGCCTTGAGGGTCATGTCATTGTTCACAATGTCAGTGTGATGGCTACAACAGTAGCCAATCTCCATTCTGTCTCTGCAGAGGAGATCTGCAAGGCTCCCTCATGGTCTTCAGTCCATACCGTTGCAGCCTATTACTATCTGGATGGGGATTCCAAATGGGACAGCAATTTTAGCCAGGCCATGGTCTGGCTTCTCTTTGGGTGTTGAGGGTCAACTTCTGCCCACCCATGTTACCTGCTCAAATTCCCTTGGCTAATGTCGACTGTGGATACTGCATCAGGTGAGTCCCTCGGAAGGACTACCTTTCTAGTTTTCCTGTCTTCTTCAGTTCTCGATGCCCAGTTGGGCTATTTTTCTCCTCGGGTTCTGATAGCGTAAAGCTTGGGAGTCCCATATGTGAGGACTTATTTCCTGCTTGTTTACGGAGCAAGCATAGGTACTCACCCATAGCAGATGTTCAGTGAATAGCAGGAATAAGTCCTCACAACCCTCCTACCTTCCTGGGGAGCTGCCTTTTTTGGTTCCTGCTATATGATCATACTGGAGAATATAGCGTTGCAGTGGGCGGGAAGGCAGGCACGCATGCACGGTGTACCTCCCAAAAACTTCCTTTGGAAGCCGGGGAGCGTTTTGTGCGTGGCTCTATTGGTGACATCACCCATACATGAGGACTTATTCCTGCTATTCACAGAGAACACCTGCTACAGGTGAGTAACTATGCTTTATGCACGTTAATGGCCTCTTATAAAATACCAACTGGTGTAAAAGTATCTGCATTGACATGAAAGTGTATATTTTGTGAGTAGGTATAGCCAGGGATGCAGTCTGGGCAGAACGCAGGTGGAACTCATAAGTTCGTGTGTTGATTATAAAATACCTTAGTTTATGTTTGCACTTGCGTACCTTACATGCATTCATTTATACCTGCTATAGAGCAGATCTAAATAGCTGCACATGCATTATTTCTATAAAAGAGGTGCATTTTGGCTACCCTAAGCTAGACATCCTCTTATAAAATTACCCTCTAAAAGTCCCTACTGTAACCACTGTATATTCAAATTCAAAAGACTGTGCATATGGTATCAGTCAGTCCACACCAATCTTGTTGATATGCCTATTTATTCCATAATGCATATCACTGCAGGTAGAATTCAATCATCAAATTGCCCTTGGCTATTAGTATGGAACAATACTCTGCCTCCTTCCTATATATCAGGAGAGTGACTGTAACAGAAAAGCTGCTGGGGATAATCTAATCGTATTCAAACCTGCTCAAATCAAAGTTTCCTTAACTCTGTAGTGGTATGTAATCCATTATGCCATCTCATGTAGACAGCCATAACTGTTAGTGCATGGCCATAGTAATAGTTACTGCTCTGGCATGACCATTACTGTACACCAATTCACGCTCTTATTACATACCTTGTTATGGGGTACTACATGGGTGGGAAATGCGCAGGGACTTGCCTTGTAGTTAGCACACAATAATTTAACACTTTGTCATTGTTCCTGGTAAGTGCATCTATGGTATCTATAACAACATTTACCACATGGTATAGTTGTTTTCTTTGTGGTAGCTCTATGGGAACATGCTGGGAATGCCCCCAGAAGTGTTATTGCACAGGCTTTACGCTTACTGTGAGTAATTTTATAAGAAGCCATGGAACGTTACATGCCAATTACATGTGTAAATCATGGTATTTTAGTGATTTATGCACATCAATGGGCCGATGGCATGTATTCTCATTGTGGACTTGCGTATGGGTAGAACTTGGGCAGAGTGTGGGAGGAGCATGCAGGTACATGCATAAATTCTAAGACAACATGTGCATTCTTGACAAATCTAGGCATAGGCTACAGGGCTGGTGTAAGTGATTGCACTTAGATTTGATGTCCCACTTGTCTGGACTGGACTAGCAGAATGATATGAACCATCCTTCCAAATGGCCCTCATAAAAATTACTTTGTAGACATTTTTTGATCTCTGCCACAAAAGAAAATATATATTTATCTTTTTTCTAACCTAAAACATTTTAACAGAACTTTCTTATTGAATTTATTTATTTGCATGCATGCCTCTCTTCCAACGATAGCTCTGGGAGGATCTCCAATAAGGTCACCTGGAAAACCAGTGTTATTTAAAGAGCAGGTTGATTTTCTTAAAAAAAAAAATACTACCCATCCATAACACACTGTAAAGATAAATTGCCATACTTTCTTTGCTGTTGAATAGTTATCTCCAGGAACAAGCAGGAATGAGTCTTCACATATGGGTACGTCGGCACCGATGGAGCCTGCGCGGGAACGCTCCCCAGCATCCAATCAGAAAGCTTTTGGGAGCATCCCTCAGCGCCTGCGTGCTGCCTTCCCGCCTTTCCAACTGTCTCTCCTCAGTTTTCGTTTTTCCGCGGAGCCGGCAGGACGTCCTCCTGTCACCGCAGAAAATTTTTTAATTCTTAATTCTTTAATTCTTGTTTTCTTGTGGTCGCGGCTGTCTCCCCGACTCCACTGGTACCGCCGGTGTTTTTTCTTTTCTTTTCCTTAAATTCAGGGAATTTTTTCCCTCAGTTTCTGTCTTAAATTGTTTGGGCCTTCTAGGCCTCTCCATCATGGAGTCACCTCCTTCTTTTCCTAAGAAGTGTCTAAGCTGTGGCGGTACAGTTTTGTTTTTAGACTCCAAAAACTGGTGTCTAACCTGTTTGGGTCCTGACCTTTTTCCTCCGGAGCCATTAGGCTACAATTTTGTGAGAAGAGATTTTCCATTTCAAGTTTCCCTCGATACCGAGTTCCCTTCCAGTGTCAGGGCACCGACTATTTCTTCTTCTCTACAAGATCAGGTAACCCACAAACAGTCTGTTAAGACTAGCCAACCCTTGAGTGGTACGTCTCATGCACAGCATGATGACGGCTCCGGCCTTGCCCTCATGGGTCCATTGGCTTCAAAACCCCGGCGGGAGTCTTCGGCCTCCAAAGCCTATCAGGGGTTTCAGGTTGTTCCTGGGGCTCACCCCTCACAGAACATACCTGAGCCATGCTCGGTGATGGCATCCGCTTCGAGCGGTACCGATACCCCGGCATCGGCACTGGTGTTGAGCGATCCACTCCTCACCAAGGATCGTCATCTGGCTTTCTCGGTACCTTCGGGACCGGTCGATACGCCCCAGATTGACTTTCCAGTATCGGCATCAACGCCGATACTACCACCGACGTCGGTACCCTCTAGACATGCATCGATAGACTCGCTTCCTTTGATGCCGAGTCTGGAATCGATCTCTAGTCTGGAGGACTGGGTACCAACACGTCTCGGTACCGACGCTTACCGGTTCCGGATGCTCGGTACCGAGGGTGATTACCAAAGACTTTCGGTTACCTCGGTACCGCTTGAGCAGCCACCGATGACTGCTTCGATGTCGGTGTCGCCTTCGATTCCGACACAGCTACCGGTATCGGTATCGGTGCCGGTACCCGCAGTAACATCGGGGCCAGCTCCTTCCATGCTTCTTTTACCAGGATCGCTCCTTTCTATACCAAGTTTGGAGTCGATACCTGGCATGGACGATGCAGTACTGACTGTCTCTGATCATGACCTCCAGTACCAGCATCCATCCCTTAAGGATCTTTTTTTTGCACCGTGCAGGATCTTATATTCCTATATTCTCAAGTAGATCCTCCGGTGCCCAGGCTAGTTCTTCGGGGCTAGCCTGCCCAGGGACGGTTCCCTTTGGAGATCCTTCTTTTCAGAATTTTCTCCTGAATATGGCAACATCTCTTGCTATTCCTATCCCTGGCTATGATCCTACACAAGGCTCTCTTTCTACTGGAGAAAAGGAAAATATAATGTTTCCTTTACATCATTCCTTGCAGGATCTTCTTCTAAGAATGTGGGAAGCACCTTTAAGGGTTCCCTCACCTTCTAGAGCAACTGATCTTCTGTATCAGGTGCCCCCCCTCCAGGCTTTCAAAAGACTCAACTTCCCCATCATTCCATTGTGGTGGAATCAGCAATGAGGAAGGTGAAAAGTAAGAAGAAGCACTCTTCTTACCCACCAGGTCGTGAGTCTAGGACACTAGATGCCTTTGGACGTCAAACCTTCCAGACATCCATGCTGTCAACAAGGATTCTCTTATATATTTTTTATATGAGTCTATCCCTTCAGGAGGTCACAAAGAAATTATATCTTTTGACTCCTTTTCTTTCAGAGCCCAAGACTGCAGACTATTCCTTACTACTTAGTCATATTCAAAGTATCTCTTGGTTTCTTACTCGTGCTTCCCTAGACTCCTTTGAGTCTGTTAGCAGAACCTCTGCTATAGCCATAGGGGCACGACGTAGAGCCTGGCTCCAAGCTTCAGACTTAAGCAGATGGGCACAACAAAGACTGGGTAATACTCCTTGCACTGGGGAAAATCTCTTCAATAAGGAGTCTTTACATCAGGTTGCTCAGTGGTCCACTGACTTCCCTGTTTCTGAAGGCTATTCTAAGCTTTCTCCTTCCCCAGTAGGTAGGAAATACCCTACCAAACCTTCTTTCCCTAGGAGAAGAAGGTTTCACTCTTCTCCTGCCCATCATACAGATGTTCCCAAGCAGGGGAAACCTCGCCCTGGTCTGAAGAATCCAAACTCTAGCCAGGCTGAACAAACCCAGCAACTATAGGGTGCTGAGGTTTACAACCTACAGTTGACTTCTTCTCAGTAGAAGTTTTTTCACTGTTTTTTCATTCAAAACTCTACACATGGGTTCCTTTCTCAGGACATCCATTTGCTCCTAGGTATGCTGAGCTGTCAGGATATTCATGTCTATGGTCACAGGTTTCTCCTCTTCTTCCTACCAAGAAGAGAAGTTTAGCAACTATCCCATGATAGTTTTCTGTTCCAACATGAATTTTTTCCTTCCACAGACTTACCATATGGTAAGTCACCTTTCAGCTCCTGTTTCTCTACCCTCTTATCCAGGGTTTCCCCTGAAAGAGTGGTACCATACCACTGCAGGGCTTCTCTAGCCTTTTTAGTCATTTCTTTCATTCCAGTGTGGAGTTTTTTCTCTCGAATAAACTCTCTTTTCTCTGGGCAGCTCATCAGACAGGGACAGGAATTTCTTCTCTTATTCTGTCTGTTCTCTCTGTTTTACACAGAAAGATTCTCTCTGCTGTCTTATTCAGCAGCTGCCCATGCAGGAGTTCCAGTGATTGGACTACTGGTACTTTTCCACAAGTTTCCAGTCTGTTCACTACTTTCTGTCTGGCCTTAGTAGTGATTCCAAGATAGTGCTTACATCTATCTTGGATTATCCTAATCACTTCAGGCTTCTCACACTATCTTCTTTTCTTGCCATCTCCAATTTCTTTGGATTTGGCAGCATAGTTGACGTACAGCCATTTTTATTTCCCAATTCTCCTGCATAATGCTCTCTGCAATCTTACAGAGAAGCTTTCTACTATGGGCCCTTGCTAGAGAGCATGGGGTTTTGTCTCTGATAACTATCCTATATGGTTGGAAAAGGCTTCCTCAGTCATTTTCCATGACTGTGAGGGTTCTCCACACCCTTTTATATCCTGTTATAATACAGGACATAAGCTTTTTCTGCGAGAACGTCTAAAGAGTTCTCCAATTCCTACAAGGAATATGCTCTTTTTTCCTTGCAGCTTGTCCTCATGGTATCCTACTCCTTCATGGACAGCACATATTTAACTAATAACGCATGATACCCCTTGTGTCCCTCTAGTGGGTCAAACTGGTATCTCATCCTATGCGTTTTCTGTCCATTTACCATGCGAGAGTTCTACAGGACTCAGGACTTGCTGTTTACAGACTGATCTTATCCTCTGTTTTTTCACGCAACCATCCTGGTTATTTTACTGGCTAGCATTCCTGCACCATCTTAGCCAGGGAGAATAGATTCTCTATATATCTTCTCAAGTAGGTTCCACCTTCTTGTTATTAGATGAATCTTTCTCCTTCACATCTCCCATCACATCTCCTTCACATCTCTCCTCACATCTCCCATGTGAATGTTTTTATGGGCATATCTCTATCTACTTAGTTGCAGACATTTATCTTTCGACATATATATTCATGTATGTATATATCTCTATATACTTCTCTATAGATACATATGTCTGTAAGCTGCGTGTGCATATGTTATGCCCTTCCAGATCTCACTATAAACATATATATATATACCCCTATATATATATATCTACCTATATATATATGTGTATCTGTCGAGATGCTTCCTTATAGGTAGATATGTATTACATACTTATCTCTCTAACTGTCTATGCTTATAAAGGTTTTACCTTCCTATAGGTTCCAGACAGTAGGCTTGCATATGTTCATACTGTCCCTCAGTATGTCTGGGGTATTATGCACACAATCACTACTGTGGTACTGACAGCTCCTACTTTAACACTAGGTTTAGGTATCCCTGAAGCTCCATGCTCCAATATCTTTTCTATCTCTCACCAGTTAGGAAAGACAGGCTGGATCTTCAGTAGATCTGAGGTTTCAACCCTTCAGACATCTGTCCTCCTTGGGAATGCAGGCTTTTTTCCCATACCCCTTCTTCCCTCCAGGACTGGGCTAGTTTGTCCAAATCGGTCAGTCTTCCTTTTTGCTCATAAATGTGAGTAACTCTGTAGCCAAAAGAGTTCCCAGCTTTTTCCATAAAGCTTTCCACTAAAGACCTGCCATTTTTGTACTACCCCAGTTGACACCTGGGTCACCTGTCAATTCCAAATTTGGACCTTCACCTTCACTTCAGTGAGGTCACCTTGAAGATTCCTCTACTGGATCTCCAGTAGACTCCATCAGCCTCTCTACTTCCTGCAATCCAGTAGGTGAGGTCCATATTGTGATTGTTCATTCAATATTTTTCATGATAATTATCATACATACAAGGACTCCTTACCTGTAGTCCTTAGGTTAGCTGTTTTTCCTACAGTTCCTCTCTTTTCAACTCCTACCCTCCATCCTCAGGATGCCTGGCCATATGAGGTGTAGCATGTTCCAATCCCCACCATGCTAGGGCTCCAGGCATCTTAGCTTGGGAGTCCCCATATGTGAAGACTCATTCCTGCTTGTTCCTGGAGATAGCACAGTTACTTACCTGTAACAGGTGATCTCGGGGAACAGCAGGAATAAGTCTTCACAACCCACCCACCTCCCCTAGGAGTTGTATCTCTCTATCTATCTTCCTTTCCTCTCTCTCTCTCTTTGTCTCAGCTATAAAACTCAACTGAGGAGAGACAGTTGGAAAGGCGGGAAGGCAGCACGCAGGCGCTGAGGGATGCTCCCAAAAGCTTTCTGATTGGACGCTGGGGAGCGTTCCCGCGCAGGCTCCGTCGGTGCCGACGTACCCATATGTGAAGACTTATTCCTGCTGTTCCCCGAGATCACCTGTTACAGGTAAGTAACTGTGCTTTAGGGTGCATCAGTATATATAAACCTTGAAGTATATATAAAATGTTTAGCTAAGTTTTTTGTAGTTTAAATTTATACAAATAGGCTAATTGCATAGCAGTCAGAATAATTTCTTGCCAGCTAATCCTTAGAGCAGCAAGGATATCAGAGCCAGAGGCAGCTTTCCTCCCATTCTTGGCATAAGGGAACTTATTGTGCTAGACATGGATTTAAAAATGGAACTAGGGAGGTAGGAAAGGTGCTGGAAAACAAAGAAAAAGCAAGAAATAACATATATGCAAAGAAATAGAATTTAAAAATGATTCTACTATAAGAACAATTCTGTAGTCACAAACATTCTACTTTAAAGATGGGGAAATTACTTTTTAACATCTTTCTTTAAAGGAGGTGTAATTTTGCTGTAATACAGAAAATCCAAGTGTTATCCATTTGTTAAGAGTACCTAGCATGCCTTACCTTTTAATTTTCCTACCTGCAGTCCATGAAAGTTGTATACTTGGATCATTTTAAATGTCATTGTATATTTACAGATATTATTTGATGGTCCTAAAAATAACTAGTAATGGTAGTCCTGGAGTGCCAGTCACTCCTCAGAATCAAAATACAAGTGTCATGACAAATCTACTATAAAGTTTGCCCATGTGCTTCATGGGCCCTGTCATTTTGTAGCTATTCAGAAGGGACAAGAGCATGGTTAAAAAAGGTAGGAGAATTAATGGCCTTTCTTGTTTGTCCAAGCCCTGAGTAAACTGTAGTATCATTCATGGGTAATGGAATGTAAAATTATTTCCTGCCTCTAATTTACATATTTAGGACTGACTAAAATGACTTTACAGAAGATGTAAAACAACAGTGCATGGCATTGGCACTATAGCAATGAAAGTGCTGAAAGGTATATAGCTTCAGCTGCATTTTTCAGTGCCTTTTATTATTGCTATAAAGCAATGAGGGCCAGTCATCCATTCAGCTCACTGGAATTGTTGGAGCCTCTTTTTATAGTATAGCGTTCCTTCATATAGCAGAACTCCATTAGATCATTCCATTTTGAGCTGCTGGGAAATATTTTCCTAAAGACCTTTTCTTTCATAAGATACCAATGAATGTCAAAACAGTGGGCATTTTCTAGTACTACTACTATATTATTTATACAGTGTTAAAAGACATAGACAGGTCTGTAGAGACACACAAGAGCAACTATGCTTCATGCAGTTTATAATCCAGTTAAGACACATTGTGGCAGGTGCAGGCCTGTGACCCACGGTGTCTGACATAAGCAGGCCAGCATGGCTAGCTTGACCTGTAAATGAGGCCTGTGGAGAGACATATAGGATTGCACATCCCCCAACATGCTGCTATTGTAAGATAGAACTCAGTAGAAGTATTGAATTAGCTTAGGTAGGCAGAACTGTAGAACTGAGAAATGGAAAAATACAGAAAAGACATGTTTAAAAGTTACTGATAAGAAAAAGTACATCTGCAAAGAAATAATGAGGAGTGCTGACAGATGAGTTACAGAACCTTGCTCTTCTACACGCACAAATTGGTTCTATGGCCTTGAGAGTGTGAAAGTAACAAGTTGATGAACTGGCCATTGTAATTAGGACTAGAAGGGGGTCATGCAGGTGTCATGCCCACAGAAGGGACATAATTGGATAAACTTATCAGTACCGGGACCAATGGAAGAGGTACGGGAGGTTACCGGGACCAATGAAATGTTTTTCTATACCTAGAATGGAACAAAAGTCTATAAAAGTTGTTGTAATGCTTGAAAACTTTGCTCAGCCATTTTGAAATTGACTGGTTCGAGACTTGTGCACAAATAAATGATTTGGACCTTCTGAACAGACTCCTGGTATCATTGGTTTGTCTGCGCTTTGCTGCTACATATTCCTTGGTGCATTGGCCGGGAAGTTGTGGAATCAAAGTGTATATAGGGCAATATACCACGACTTTCCGTCTCTATAGGCTTGGTCCTGCCGGGATCGCGCCCTTCCGACGAGGGCTGCTCCCTGGCGCCACCGGTCCCTTGTATCGGAGGGAGCTGGTCGGACCTCGGCGGGTGCCGGGCCCGGTTGGAGCCAACGCCTCGAACCCGAGTGAGGGGAGTCCGAGGTCCAACTCATGCGCCTGCTTGGAAAGTTTGAGGACCGGATCCGGTGAGTATAGTTTTGATTTTGGGTCTAGACAGAAATAGAAAGAGCAGTACTGCCATTGGAATTTGGAATTTGTAATCTCGAGATATTGGGAATTGGTAAGAGAGCATGATCAACTCTCAAGGAGGAGCCGAGTAACCCCGCATGGGAATTCGCTGGGTGAAACCCTCATCCTTTTTGTAATTGGGAAAAAGACTAGTCAGAACAGATAGAAACGAATGCATTCTGGGATACGTTGCTAGCATGATTGTGTGAACGAAGTGTGGATGAGAGGTCTGGCAGCACGGACCAAGTGAAGGCGGACCCCTGAGTAGCGCATTTCCTGACCGGGCGACCGCGTTCAGGTCGCGAAAAGGGGGAAGCGATTGTCGTCTTGTCTCGTTAATTGTATTCCCTATACGTTTCCAGGGCCGTGAGGACCCCTTACCCACGGTCCGCCCTCCTTTTCCCTTCTGTCTGTTGTTGCGCGCACACATCGAAATGGGAGGGGCGGGGTCTACTAGAAACACTCCATTAGAATGTATGATCGCACATTTTAAAGAGGGATATTCAGGAGATTATGGTATTAAAATGACAGCAGCCCGTTTGCAAATTTTGTGTACTAGGGAGTGGCCCGATCTAGACCCCATCTGGCCCCGAGAGGGAACGTTCACTGTAGAGATTATTCAGTCAATACACCGTAGAGTGCGGGTAGCGCACCCTGATCAGTACCCCTATATAGATTCCTGGTTAAGTATTTGTGAAGATCCGCCCCCTTGGGCGCAGCGCTGTTATGAGGAACAGTGCAGAATAATGTTAGCTAAAACAGATTCTAGACAGAAAACGGAACAGCCTAGAATGAAAGAGCAGGATAAGAAAGCCAAGAAGAAGCCCATCTTGGTAGATCCTGATTCCCCAGAAATAGTCCTCAGGCAGCCCCGAACCCCAGGTCCAATAAGAGTAGCCCGGCGTCCTGCCCCAGAACCCCAGAGACGGCCAGAGCCGAGGCGGGACCCAACCCCTGATCCCCCTCCCGGAGGAAGGACAGAGGAAGAATTAGTGGAAAGAGAAGAGGAGGATATAAAAAGTGAGTCAGAAGTGGAGATAGAAGAAGGAGAAAGAGAGAATCCCCCAGATGAGGAGGACAGTGTGCAAATAATTGAGAAAGCCAGCGCTAGCACTAGCACGCCGGTAAAAGAGAAACCCAAAGCAAAACCTGTTGAGAAAAAGAAAGTGACTCCTGCAAAGGCAACGACAATAACCCTTAGATCCCAAAAGACACCTATGGCAGCCAAACTGTTTCCCTTACGGCAAGTCCCGGGAGTGCCCGTAAAGAATGATAATGATGAGGTGGTAGCGGGACCCCTAACTTATGTATATATCCCTTTCTCTACAACTGATTTGTTAAATTGGAGGTCGCATTATGCCTCCTATACTAGTAAGCCCCAGGAGCTGACAGAATTAGTAACTAGTATTATGGAAACTCACCAACCCACTTGGCCAGACTGCCGTCAGCTCCTGACCACCCTATTCACAACAGAAGAACGAGCAAGAATTAGAAAAGCAGCTATCGAATGGATGGCAGAGAACCCCGTAGCTCCGGGACCAGGGCAGAATATAATAGACTGTCGGGAAGCAGCTCAGAGAGAATTCCCGAACGAAGACCCCCAATGGGATCCAAATACAGATGAAGGATCCACAGCCCTAGCCCGTTTTCGCCAAGGCTTTTTACAAGGCCTGAAAAGGGGGGGCCAAAAAGCTATGAACCTTTCCAAAGTTGCAGGAGTTATCCAAGGGATAGATGAGAGCCCAGCAGATTTTTATGAGAGATTAACTGAAGCATACAGAATGTATACTCCCTATGATCCCGAGGCACCAGGAAGTTTATGTATGGTGAATTCTGCTTTTGCAAACCAGTCTCAACCAGACATTAGACGTAAATTACAGAAATTAGAAGGGTTTGCGGGCATGAATGCAACACAGTTAGTGGAAGTCGCTCATAAAGTGTATGTGAATCGTGATACTGAAAGACAGCGAGAATGTGATAGAAAGATGAAGAAGAAAGCTGATTTTTTGGCTGCGGCCATAGTTGAAAAGAAAAGGGGAGGTGTCCCTAGTCGAAGGCGCAGAGGAAGAGGGCGGGGTCAAGGCGGAGGCCGGACCCAGAGACTAGGTGTGAACCAATGCGCCTATTGCAGAGAGGAAGGACATTGGAGAGATACGTGCCCGCAACTCGAAGACGCCCAGCAAGATGACGACAACGATCATCAGTGGCGAGAAGAAAGACGAGGCCGTCCCCGAGGCCGAGGAGGAGCCAATCGAGAACAATACCAGCGAGAGAGAGGAGGAGCCATTCAAGCATTGGCCACACTAGCCCATGATGAGGATGACGTGGATTAGGACAGACCGGGCTCCAAGTTTGCTTTAGGTCTCCAGGAGCCTATGGTCGGAATACAAATAGGAGACCAAATTATGAACTTTATCGTTGATACTGGAGCACAGCACTCAGTAATAGACAAAAAGATAGCCCCATTCACTACAAAAGCAGTCACCATTATAGGAGCAACTGGTGCCAAAGCCACGAAGTCTTTTCTTCAAAATCGAATATGCAGTCTAGGAGGACAGCAAGTAACTCATCAATTCCTTTACATGCCCGAATGTCCAGTGCCACTACTGGGACGAGACATGCTAGCCAAGCTTCAAGCACAGATATCTTTCTCTGAACAAGGAGAAATGCAAATGACAGTAAATTCCCAAGCCAAAGCAGCAGGAGTAATGCTGCTGACAGTTCCCCGAGAAGAAGAATGGAGGTATTACGTTGATGACTCCATCCAAGATACCTATTTTGAACAAACTCTAAAGAACATCGATGCACCACCTGGAGTATGGGCAGAAGGCAGTCCCCCAGGCCTAGCCAAGCATATAGCTCCAGTGATTGTAACCCTCAAGCCTAGTGCTACACCAGTGCACGTCAAACAGTACCCTCTCCCAAGAGCCGCAATTGAAGGCATTCATCGCCACCTACAAAGATTGCTCGAGTATGGCCTACTAAAAGTATGTCAATCCCCATGGAACACTCCACTTTTGCCAGTAAAGAAACCTGGGACAGATGATTATCGCCCAGTACAAGATTTGAGAAGAGTAAATGATGCAGCTGAAACCATACATCCAGTTGTACCCAATCCTTACACCCTTCTAGGACTGATACCTGCTGAAGCTACCCATTTCACTGTACTGGATTTGAAAGATGCATTCTTTTGCATAAGATTAGCCCCTGTAAGCCAAATATTGTTTGCATTCGAATGGCAGGACCCCATCTCTGGAAGAGGGGGCCAACTCACCTGGACAAGATTACCCCAAGGATTCAAGAATTCACCTACCATCTTTAGTGCTGCACTGAATCAAGACCTTTCAAGCTATCCAGTAGCCCCGGGGAAGAGAGTGCTTCTCCAATACGTGGATGATCTGTTGATAGCTGCCGTATCAGAAAGTGAATGTATATTAGCCACCAAAGATCTCTTGCAGTTACTAGATGAAGCTGGATACAAAGTTTCCAGAGCCAAAGCACAGCTATGCCAAAAAGAAGTGAAATACTTGGGTTTTCGTATTACCCAAGGAAGCAGAAGATTAGGCAGAGAAAGAAAAGAAGCAGTATGCAGAATTCCAACTCCAACAACCAGAAAGCAAGTCAGAGCCTTTCTGGGTGCGGCAGGATATTGCCGAATCTGGATACCCAACTTTGCCCAAATTGCCAAACCACTGTATGAAGCCACAAAAGGAGAAGAAAAGTCACCACTGGAGTGGGGACTTGAGCAGGATACAGCCTTCCAGAAGTTAAAAGAAGAATTGATGTCATCACCAGCACTTGGACTACCAGATGTCCACAAACCTTTCCACTTGTTTGTACATGAAGCACAGGGAAATGCCTTAGGCATGTTGACTCAGAAATTGGGAAATTGGGAGCGACCTGTAGCCTACCTATCGAAACAATTGGACCCTGTGGCCAAAGGATGGCCACCTTGCTTGAGAGCAGTTGCAGCTACAGCGCTATTAGTGAGTGAAGCAGACAAACTCACATTAGGACAGAACATACGAGTCACTGTGCCACATGCAGTCCTTGCCCTTATGGAACAGAAAGCAAATTATTGGCTCACCAATTCCCGAATGTTGAAATACCAGAGCATGCTATGTGAAAACCCACAGATACAACTTGAAGTGAGCCATGCCTTGAATCCAGCCACCTTGATACCCATCAGTGAAGAACTCCCGGAACATGACTGTATCGAAGTCATGGAGACTGTGTTCTCCAGTCGACCTGACTTGACAGATGTGCCCATAGACAACCCTGACCAGATCTATTATGTTGATGGGAGCAGTCTCATCCTTGATGGACGACGCTGTGCCGGATATGCAGTCGTCACTCAACACGAAGTAGTTGAATCATCAGCTCTAGCCTCAGGCACATCAGCCCAGAAAGCCGAATTGATAGCATTCACCAGAGCATTGTTGTTAGGAGAGAAAAACTTGTGTTGAATGTATATACAGATTCCAAATATGCCTTCACTACCTTGCATGCCCATGGAGCTCTCTATAAAGAAAGAGGACTCATCACATCCGGAGGAAAATCAGTCAAATATGGTCCCGAGATATTGATGTTACTTGATGCAGTTTGGGCCCCAACACGTGTAGCTGTCATGCATTGCAGAGGACATCAAGCAGGAAAAGGAGAAGTTGCCCGAGGAAATAGATTTGCAGATGCCTCAGCACGACAAGCAGCTATGACAGGACAGATTGCCCCACAAGCTATGCCAATGCAAGCAGCATTGTTTCCAGTACCTTTGAATCTATGGACCCCACGATATACCACCAAAGAATTGGATTACTATTGTGACAGAGAAAATGGAGTACTGAAAGATGGATGGATTGAGCTGCCACCAGACGAGGGCAGTCAACCTCCAGGACGAATAGTAATTCCTGAATTATTAGGACCATCCTTTGTCAAAGCCTTCCACGAAGCCACCCACTATGGGAAGAGTGCTATGGAAAAAGCACTCAGACCACATTTGGTATCTTCTTCTACATCCCTCTGATGACAACCATATCAGCCTCAGTAGCACGTCAATGTCTAACCTGTGCCAAAAATAATGCCAAGCAAGGCCTTATTACGGCACTCCGAGTTCAGTCAGGAGGTGTCACCCCCATGCACAACCTCCAAGTTGATTTTACCGAAATGCCAAAAGCCAATGGATACCATTACCTATTAGTATTAGTTTGCACTTTCTCTGGGTGGGTAGAAGCATTCCCAACCAGAACTGAGAAAGCCCGAGAAGGTACTAAAGTCTTAATGAGAGAGATTGTCCCCAGATTTGGAATCCCAGCAGTAATAGGGTCAGACAATGGACCCTCATTTGTCTCCCAAGTTACTCAGCAGTTAGCAAAAGCCTTGCAGATACAATGGAAACTCCACACTGCATACAGACCCCAGAGTTCAGGGAAAGTTGAGCGAATGAATCGTACCTTGAAAGCCCAAATGTCCAAGCTTTGTCAGGAGACACACTTGAAATGGCCCCAAGTGCTCCCCATAGCTTTACTCAGAATACGCTCAGCTCCTGTAAAGTCAACAGGATTTTCCCCTTTTGAAGTTCTGTATGGTAAACCCCCACCAATAGTGCAGGGAATCAAAGGAAGTTTAGCCCAGATTGGTTCAGAAGTAACCAGACAAGAACTCCTAGCTCTTAGTTTTGTTCTGCAGACTCTCCATACGTGGATCCAAGACCAGTTGCCTATCAACTTGACGGAACCCTTGCATCCCTACCAGCCTGGTACTTCGGTGTGGATCAAAGATTGGAAGAAGATACCGTTGGAACCCCATTGGAAGGGACCGTACACCGTCATCCTGTCTACCCCAACTGCAGTAAAGGTAGCCGAGATCGACGCCTGGATCCACCACAGCAGAGTCAAGCCCGCCGCCGATCCTGAACCAGAGCAGTGGACAGCAGAACAGCACCCTGATGTACCCTTGCGAGTTACTCTAAGACGGCAACCAGCAGCCTAGATACTTCATCACAAGTGCTTTGCAGTAGCCAAGTCTTTCGAAGAGGATTGCTGTTTTCCATGCAGCAACAGTTTTGTTTCAACGAACCAAATGTGTGTGTGATTTGACACACTACTTTAAGACTACATTGACTAAGCCAGACTTCACAAGCCAACTGAAATTGCTCATAAGTTGGTTAATGTGTACTGGACATCGTGAGGATCTTCAGTCAACACTCAGCACCCGTTAAATTGCTTCATTAGCAAACGGGACGAAGAATAAAAGACTGTCGTGATCAAGATCAGCAAGCTGAGGATTCAGAAGAACTCCAATCAACATCAACATGTATCTTTGTTTTTGCTTTGCCTTGGTTGCCTTCTTTGGAGGTTTTGAACTGACTCATGCTTTACCTCCATGCACTGCTTGCATTACTTCTACTAGAACTGGACTGAAAGTAACTCAGACTTTGCTTTACCATTCTTACTATACCTGCAAGGGAACAATAACTCGGTGTATCTATAACACCACTGAACTAAATGTTTGCACTCATGGCAAAATCAAAGCATGCTATAATCCGCATCAGAATCCATCCTATTACACGTTGGAAATAAGATGGAAGGATGCAGATGGACCTATATTAGCTGCTACACCACCACTTAAGGACATTACTAAACCTGCTGTTTTGAATTTTGATGCATGTAATGCCATTAATAGAGATAGTCAGTCCACCTGTGGTACATGGGAGAAAGCGTATCGAAATGACCATAAGTATATGTGTCCAGAAGGTGCCACAAATTGGTGGAAGTGTACAGGTAAAACAGGATCAGGCTATAGTACTGCTACAGCGGCAGACTACTATTGCCCGTATTGGGGATGTGTTTTTTATGCCACCTGGAACACTGGTATAACTGATGAGAAAATAGATAAACGGATGGCTACTTTAACCAAGCCAACCACAAATGATAAATGTCAGAAAGATGCTTGCAACCCCTTACATTTACGTATACACAATCCCCATGCATGGAAACAAGGATACAAGTTTGGTTTACGTATTGCTGGAGGAGCAATAGATCCAGGGACTATTGTGTATATCAGATTGAATACCCAAGCCCACAAGTCATCTAAATATCATATTCATAATACTTTTTATGAAGCTATGCATGTAAATAAGTTTGAGATCCCTCACCCTTCACAGAATTTATTTCTAGAATTAGCCGGAGCAGTAGTATCTAGTCTAAAGATCTCAGATTGCTATTTCTGTGGCGGAACCCAAATGGGAGATCAATGGCCATGGGAAGCCCAAGAATTAAATTATTCTATGACTTACAACCAGACTGAATTACACAAGACTACCAGTGAATGGGTGTTAGCGCACTCAATCGTTGGACGTCTTTGCTATGCCAGAACTGGACCCCAGTTCACCCAAAAGGTAGGACAGCTGGTCTGTCTTAGCCAGAAGTACTATAATGCCACGACCAAAAAGATAGCCTGGTGGTCAGGAATAAGACATCTGAACCTCCTAACCCATTAGCCAGATTTCCTGAACTTGCAGGTCTATGGACTAACCTTGCCAAAGTCCAAGCCTGGCAAGCCCCACCTGGCCTATATTGGATCTGTGGAAACCGAGCATATGCACAACTCCCGCCACACTGGGGAGGAGTATGTGTCTTAGGAACCATCAGACCTTCTTTCTTCCTGTTAAACACTGAACATGGAGAACAATTAGGATACCCTGTATACACTACCCATCGACACAAAAGAGCATTAAGACAGAAAAGAGAAGCCTTACAGATAGGTAAGTGGGAGAAGTGGCAAGGTGATGATTGGCCACCAGAAAGAATCATTGAGTATTATGGACCTGCCACTTGGAATGATGATGGTATGTATGGTTATCGTACCCCAATTTATATGATTAATCGTATAATTCGCTTACAAGCAGTAGTTGAAATAATAACTAATGAAACTAGTCATGCTCTTACGCTCCTAGCTAGACAAAGTACCCAGATGCGCACTGCTATATACCAGAACCGCTTAGCACTTGATTATTTGCTAGCAGCTGAAGGAGGAGTATGTGGTAAGCTGAATTTAACTAATTGCTTTTGAAAATAGATGATAAGGGTCAAGTAGTTGAAGAAATTGCTAAAGATATGCAAAGACATGCTTATGTGCCAGTACAGACTTGGCACGCATTGAAATTTCCTAACTGGTTTGCTAACCTTTTCTCTTGGCTGGGAGGATTTAAGACTTTCATTGTTTTAGTACTAATCCTTGTTGCTGTTATTTTCTTATTGCCATGTTTAATTCCATGTTGTATGCGTTCCATTCATAATGCTATTGATAGTACGGTAGAGCGGAAGACCGCAACTAAAATAATGGCTTTATACAAAGCTAGTCCTAGTAGAAATCCTTCAGTCATGATGTGATTCTTCTAAAAGTGATTTAATTCTCACACCTTATTAAGTAATAGGGTGAGATTAATCAAAGGGGGGAATGTGGCAGGTGCAGGCCTGTGACCCACGGTGTCTGACATAAGCAGGCCAGCATGGCTAGCTTGACCTGTAAATGAGGCCTGTGGAGAGGCATATAGGATTGCACATCCCCCAACATGCTGCTATTGTAAGATAGAACTCAGTAGAAGTATTGAATTAGCTTAGGTAGGCAGAACTGTAGAACTGAGAAATGGAAAAATACAGAAAAGACATGTTTAAAAGTTACTGATAAGAAAAAGTACATCTGCAAAGAAATAATGAGGAGTGCTGACAGATGAGTTACAGAACCTTGCTCTTCTACACGCACAAATTGGTTCTATGGCCTTGAGAGTGTGAAAGTAACAAGTTGATGAACTGGCCATTGTAATTAGGACTAGAAGGGGGGCATGCAGGTGTCATGCCCACAGAAGGGACATAATTGGATAAACTTATCAGTACCGGGACCAATGGAAGAGGTACGGGAGGTACGGGAGGTTACCGGGACCAATGAAATGTTTTTCTATACCTAGAATGGAACAAAAGTCTATAAAAGTTGTTGTAATGCTTGAAAACTTTGCTCAGCCATTTTGAAATTGACTGGTTCGAGACTTGTGCACAAATAAATGATTTGGACCTTCTGAACAGACTCCTGGTATCATTGGTTTGTCTGCGCTTTGCTGCTACAACATAAACAGCACAAAACAGAATTTAATTTAAAATTTATTGAACAGCTTTTCAACTAACACTGCATAAGGTCATGTATATAATTAGAAACCAATAAAACATGATTAAAAGCCAGTTGGCTCAATAAACACATAAAACACAAATCAAACAACAAAAAAAACCCAACATCAAAGAACCACATTCTAAACACGTGAAAGCACATTTTATATAGTATGTGGAGATTGGAATTGAGATGGCAAGGCGTACTCTGTTCCAATGGTATTTTAGCAATGGCTCTGCTAAACATGGAGCTGTTTCTAAAATACATAGAAGAAACTGCAGATATACATAAGAATTTATATCCACTTGAAGAAGGAGGAGCCATTTTGCAATTTACACCTGTGAAAAATTGACGAAGGACCCCCCTCAGCTTATGTGTGTAAGTGCATTATTTTATAATTTGTTCTTGTAAATGTTAGTGTTTGTGCATGTGAACCATTTTCCAAATTTAAATGTGTAGGTGCTGTCACTTAACTACAGAGGATGCTATATTTAACTCATTTAAATTTGGAGGGGGGAAATAAACTAAGAGGGATTAAGGAGGTTAATTCCCTTTCCTGTAAAAGGCTGGCTGAAACACACATTTTTAGATCTTACACACACCAGGAAACAGGTGTAAATTTCGATATGGAGCTTTTTTAGGCTTAGATGTGCATTCCCAGATGAAATAGGGACTACATGTATAGATTTTTGTCCTGCCCAGACCATGCCCTCTCAAAACTTCCATGTGCTAAGGATATGCTTGTCTAAATTTGACCCTTTCTAAAATGGCCATGTGGATGTGATTTATACAGGCATATGCTTGATTAGACATGTGTAAATCATAAACAAGGCTTCTAAAATAATCCTTCTTATGTACTACCAAAAGCTTAGAATATACAACACACGCAGAAGAATATCATAAATCTACAAACAATCATAAACCTTGACAAACATAATAAATCCATGCCCAAAAGTGACAAAATCCCATCCAGACTATACCAAGTAAAAAACATAACACATCTAAAACTGAAAACAGATCATGAAAGCTGTTTCAGGCATTTGGTGCAGCAAGGTAAAAAGCATTGAACTGAAAGATGTAAATGGAGGAAAAGGGTACAGATATAGTATGGCTTTAACCCCGGCTGTTCCACACTACACTCCTGCCCAATCGGGGCAGTGTGAGTGCTCCTGTCCAATCGGGGCAGTGGGAGCTTCAAACGCCAGCTCACCGCAGCACATTTAAGCGGCGTCCCTACCCCGAGGGAGCCGCTTTAACCCTGGCTGTTCCACACTACACTCCTGCCCAATCGGGGCAGTGTGAGTGCTCCTGTCCAATCGGGGCAGTGGGAGCTTCAAACGCCGGCTCACCGCAGCACATTTAAGCGGCGTCCCTACCCCGAGGGAGCCACTTTAACCCCGGCTGTTCCACACTACACTCCTGCCCAATCGGGGCAGTGTGAGTGCTCCTGTCCAATCGGGGCAGTGGGAGCTTCAAACGCCGGCTCACCGCAGCACATTTAAGCGGCGTCCCTACCCCGAGGGAGCCACTTTAACCCCGGCTGTTCCACACTACACTCCTGCCCAATCGGGGCAGTGTGAGTGCTCCTGTCCAATCGGGGCAGTGGGAGCTTCAAACGCCGGCTCACCGCAGCACATTTAAGCGGCGTCCCTACCCCGAGGGAGCCGCTTTAACCCCGGCTGTTCCACACTACACTCCTGCCCAATCGGGGCAGTGTGAGTGCTCCTGTCAAATCGGGGCAGTGGGAGCTTCAAACGCCGGCTCACCGCAGCACATTTAAGCGGCGTCCCTACCCCGAGGGAGCTGCTTTAACCCCGGCTGTTCCACACTACACTCCTGCCCAATCGGGGCAGTGTGAGTGCTCCTGTCCAATCGGGGCAGTGGGAGCTTCAAACGCCGGCTCACCACAGCACATTTAAGCGGCGTCCCTACCCCGAGGGAGCTGCTTTAACCCCGGCTGTTCCACACTACACTCCTGCCCAATCGGGGCAGTGTGAGTGCTCCTGTCCAATCGGGGCAGTGGGAGCTTCAAACGCCGGCTCACCGCAGCACATTTAAGCGGCGTCCCTACCGGGCACGCCCGCGCCGGCGGGCCCGCGCCTGAGGGCCTCGCCAGAGGGCCCTTTGGCGTGGCCCTTAGGCGAGGCACGAAGGCGAGCAGAAGGAAACAACCAAAGGGAACAGCAGCGCCGTCAACATATCTGCAGAACCCAACAAAGGAGCAGACCGAGGAGTCAGAACCGCAAGTAGAATCCTCACAAAACAGCACACATTTCCTACCACCAAACTCTCTCTTTCACTACCCACACCCTAACGGATACGGCTCTCCCTCCACGGGGATAGGCTCCCTCCACAGGGACAGGCTCCCTCCACGGGGGACAGGCTCCCTCCAAGGGACAGGCTCCCTCCACGGGGACAGGCTCCCCCCACGGGACAGGCTCCCTCCAAGGGACAGGCTCCCTCCACGGGGGACAGGCTCCCTCCAAGGGACAGGCTCCCTCCACGGGGGACAGGCTCCCTCCAAGGGACAGGCTCCCGCACCGAGTTCAGCTCTCCCCAATCGGGGGATCTGAGCGGCGACAAGAGAACAGCCAGCCAGCGGCAAAACGCTGCCCAATCGGGGCAGACTCGGGGCCGTATAAAGAACAGCGCGGCAAGAAGGCGCACAAAGGAACTACAAAGGAAAATCACAACCAACAGTACACCAGAAGAAAAACAACAGAATAACAGAAGAAAAACAGCAGCAAAACAAGCAACAAACGAAGACTTAAGAAAAACAGGCATCACCCTAACAAAACATCACAAAAGACCAACATGCACGCCGCATACTTCCTCCCACTCTACCTACTCGTCACACAACTCCTCCCACCAACCGCACACCTCCACAACCCACAAACAAACATAACATGGTACCCACCAACAGCACTGCCATATCTAGAACCACAGCACAAACACAAAGAAACACTCAGAACTTCCCAGACAAGACGACCAAACAGACACAAATCAAACTCCCAAGCCTGCACAAAGGAAGCACATGTAACAGCAACCTCCTCAACAAAGACAACAACGATTGAGCTCATAAACGCCAGATCAGTCTGCAACAAGATACACACCCTTGTAGACCATATAGAAGAGCAACAGCCCGACATAATATGCATCACAGAGACATGGCTCAACCCTACCGACAATGTACTACTCAACCAACTAGTACCGGACAACTACTCAGCGTATAACTGCCCACGCACCCACAAGCGTGGAGGAGGAGTCCTAATAATAGCAAAGACAAAACTAAAGTTCAAGACACAGAGCTTCACCAATACACAGCAATGTAACACAATCACCATCAAGAACAAAAACATTGCAATCTGCCTAACCTACAGAGCACCCAGAGCTCTACTCGACGAATTAGCCTTCACACTCGAAGAAGCCTGTGCTATAACAACAAACAACAAACCAGCGCTACTGATTGGAGACTTCAACCTCAAGTCCACCAACGCCAAAGACGCAGAGGCCTTCCTTCAAGCAATGACCTCACTACAATTCACACAGATAATCAATGCACCAACGCACAGACATGGATCATCCCCAGACCTCATCTTCGCATCCAATTACCTAACATCGAGAGACCTAATCTCTCCACCCACCATTACCCCAGTACCATGGTCTGACCATTACTTAATCGAGACAAAGCTGCGATCACAAGAAGACCAGACAAACGAAAGAGCAAACATCTCACACACACAAAGACGATTCAAGCATTTCGACAGAGACAAATTCATACAGGACACAATACAACACTTGAACATTACTACAGATGACCTGGAGGAACAAGTTTCCAGCTGGAACAGCATCTTAGCTAACGCCGCCAAACCATCCGGTGGCGGGCACAAGAAACACCACCACAACAGGAGACAAAACAAACCTTGGTACTCAGCAAAAATACGACGGGAAAAGAGGGAGCTCAGGAAGATTGAACGGAGATGGAGAAAAAACAAAACAACAGCCGACCAACATCTTTACCTAACAAAACAAAAACAATACAACGAACTCATCAACCAATCAAAGAGGGAATTCCACACAAACATGATAAATACTTCCATTAACAAAGCCAGAGAGCTTTTCGAAATAGTCAAGATCCTCACAAAAGAGCAAACAACAGAAGGGGAAGTACAAGTTGATCCACAGGAATTTGCCGACCACATCAAAGACAAATTTCACTCCACAGAGCGCACAACACCCAGTGGGAACACCAGGACAGACGTATACACCAAAACCTGGGGCACCTTCTACTCACCCTCAACAGAGCAGATATCCCACATCATCTCTACAATCAACACAAGCACTGCTCCTACAGACCCATGCCCAGTGTCATGGGTAAAAGCCACCAAATCAAACTTCATCCACACCATACATAAAATAGTACACAACTCACTCACTCAAGGACTCATGCCAAAGCAACTAAAGCTTGCCTCAGTAAGACCAATCACAAAGAAAACAACTCTAGACAAAAAAGATCCAGCAGCATACCGTCCAATCTCCAGCATACCCTTCCTGGCAAAAATCATCGAAAAAACGGTTCAACTACAACTCCAGGAACACATCGACAAACATGAAACACTCAACGACAACCAACACGGCTTTCGTCCCAACCATGGAGTCGAAACGCTACTGATCTACCTCTTCGACAGCATCCTAAGAATAATTGACAACACCAGGAATGGAATCATAATGATCTTCATCGACATCTCCTCAGCCTTCGACACAGTGGACCACAACATGCTCCTGGAAAGACTAAAGAGCACTGGTATACACGGTATCACATTGAAATGGTTCCACTCATACCTAGCCGAAAGACAGCTACAAGTCAAGGTGGGACACAACACCTCCCGACCCATAAATGTCCGTCAAGGAGTACCTCAAGGATCAGCACTCTCAGCACTCCTATTTAACATTTACATCCAACCAATCTGCAACATCATGAAAGAGAACAACATTCAATACACAATATATGCAGACGACATCATGATATACACCCCGATATCAATCAACAACCCGGACTTCTCTAAGATAACAGACTGCCTTACCCAAATGACGAGTTGGTGTCAAAACAACAACCTCGCAATAAACTACAACAAGACCGAAGCTTTAATCATCACTCAGAACCAAAGCTTCATACACCCGCCAAATATCAAGATACAAAACACTACTATACCAATAAGATCAGAAGTGAGATACCTCGGAGTTACTCTGGACAATAAACTAAACCTCAAGCCACACATAGACAAAACAATCCAAAAAGTCTACTACAAGATGCGAATCATCAGGAGACTGAAACCACTCCTCGCCCCAGAACACTTTCGTACCGTCTGTCAAGCACTGATAACCCCACTACTGGACTTCTGCAATCCGATATACCTTGGACTACCGAAACAAGCCCTCAAACCACTCCAGCTAGCACAAAACACTGCAGCACGAATAATATCCGGTACTGCAAGACAGGAGCACATCACACCTACCTTAAAGGACTTACACTGGCTCCCAATCGGTGCACGCATCAGATACAAAACTATCATAAACCTATTTAAGATAAATCAGCACACATCAGCCAACAGCCTGCACACCCTCATACAACCAGACACCAGCACACGTCCTAGAAGAAAACAAACACACAACCGAGTCAGCACCCCAAGTGAATTCAAACACACACGCAAGGACACAACAGACAGAGCACTCTCCATGGCTGCTCCAACAATATGGAACAAACTACCGGACGATTTGAGGGCAACTACAGACCTCAAAGACTTTAAAAAACAGCTAAAAACCATGCTGTTCATAGAACACTATGGACACATCACATAACCTCAGAGAATGTATAGCAGCAAATAACACCGCCTAAAAGCTGCATGTAAAGAAAATGATTTTTGCACCACTGTATATAGCCCACATTGTACATAGCTCAAACCACTCTAGCACACAATACAACACACAATGTACATAGCTCAAACCAATCTAGCACACAATACAACACACACTCAACTAAATTTCACCCTCACTGCATGTTTAACACACTCACGTTACCCGATTGTTTGCTGTGATACCACCTTGATTAATAAGATAAGGCGGTTTAGAAATACTGTTAAATAAATAAATAAATAGTATAAGCATGCTATCTAATGAGCAAAGGTTGGGAGGAGTGTCTGCAAGCCAATGCAAGAATATTAGGAACTGTAGGCAAACTTTCAGCCTTGTGCAAGAGCCATAGACCATTCTAGTCCCCATAATTCAACAATCATGATGACCCCACCACCACTCCTCCCAGAACAATCCTGTAAAAACTCATAATTGAATATAGGGAGGACAGTTTTTAAAAGCCATTTTCATGGGTAAATATTTTTTTCTGGGTAAAAGTGGCTTTTCAAAATGACCCACCCTAAAAGCACCTAGAATTATGCACCCTTCAAAGGTTCTTATAATCTTCCCAAGTATGCACATGATAATACTCATACAATAGAAGTTCACCATGCAGCGTGTATTAAATTGTAACCATTTTCAAGTGAAGGCAGCTTTTTAGTCATGTGACAGAATCATTTGGTCAGTGACTTAACTAGTTATCAGTAATGTCTAACAAGGCAATAAATCTTCATTCTAGCAAATTGATCTGTGTACTTTCTGTTAGGCAGTCACAGGAAATATTGCTTTCAACTTTGGATGCCTTTGATATTTCCAAGTGTTTAATGTCCTGTAATAAACAGTAACATGCAGCAGAAATGAACTAATTTCCAAAAACCCAAGGCAGCCTTGCTTTATTACCTTAAAATAATGAAAAAATAATGAATGTCTATTGGAACCATTAGTCATCATTAATGGGATCTTAAGACACATGACAATTTATTGCTTTCATAATCTTCTTTACTTATATAATTCAAAGTGTCAAGGAGAAAATTAAACTAGATAGCTTGAATTAACATATGTACTGTTTTTTTGCCATAGAGAATAAATGTAAACAGTGGTATTCAGTTAACAGAATGGAGTAGAGTGTATAAACTGTTAAAGAAGATGTGAGTGATAAGCAAATACTCAGTGATTGAATAAAAAGTAATCCAATTGCATGCAGAGCCAAATCGCTGGTCATAAATATAATTATTAGACATATAGCCTCCAGAACTGAACTGAACACAGTGGGGGTCATTCTGTCCCATGAATAGCGGGAATGGACGTCCCATCAGGATGTCCCATCAGGAAGTTCATTCCCCCTATTCATCCCCCTGCCGGCCCCGTCAATACCCTCCCCGTATGTACAGTGGGTTTCTACAGGGAAGCCTAGACAGGGGCAGGAGGGGGCGTTCTGGAAGGCCAGATTGGTGGTCGGGCTGCAGGGAACAGGCACCTGAGTTCGGTGGGCCAGGATCGCGGCTTATGAATGGAGCCGTGGTGCCATGGTAACAGGACACCATGGCACGGTGGCTCCATTCACGAGACCAGCTGAGTTAGCCAGGTAGTTGCGAGAACATACAACTGAACAGAATTGGGTCCAGGCCTGCATGTCCAGCACTAGACCCGATTCTGATCCTGCGGGAGCTGCAGGATTAGAATTTGATCTAACTTTGCATGCTCGATTCTGCCCGGCCGTACAGAAGGCTGGATGTGCATTAATGGAATTGGACTCAATATTGACATTTACACCTACTCGTGAGCAGGACTAATATCATTCATTCTAGGTGCAATTTCTGAACGATTTGTGCTAATATTTAATAAAGACCCATAGGTGCCTAGGCTTTCAGAAGGCGCAGCTACCAAACCATTCCATGGTGGTGGAATCGGCCATGCATCGCCTGAAAAGTCAGAAGATGCACTCCGCGGTGCCACCCTCAGAACCATTACTCTTCTTCAAAGCTTGGGGTTTGTCATAAACTTCGCAAAGTCCACTTTGCTCCCCTCCCAGAACTTGGAGTTCATAGGAGCAAGGTTGGACTCTCTGCTGGCAAAGGCGTTCTTACCAGAAGACAGGGCCCAAAGACTGATAAACTTAGCAAACAAGTTTCTCAACAGGTCCATGGTCTCTGCCAGACTCTGCCTGAGACTTCTTGGCCACATGGCTTCGACAGTACATGTGACCCCCAATGCCAGACTCCATATGAGGCCTGCACAGTGGTGCCTGCGGACTCAGTGGTCACAGGCCACAGGCAACCTCATCGACAGGATAAGGGTGTCCAGACACTTGCTGCACTCCCTCAGATGGTGGCTACACCCACCCAATCTGCTAAGAGGAGTACCTTTTCAGAGTCCTGCGTTCACAGTGGTCTTGACCACAGATGCCTCCCTGCAAGGCTGGGGAGCTCACTGTCTGGGCAAGTGCACCCAGGTTCTGTGGTCTCCCTGGGAAGCTGCACAGCAAATCAATCTCCTGGAACTCAGAGCTATTCGGTTAGCCCTCAGGACTTTTTCTCAAACCCTGGCTCATCAGTCTGTCCTGGTTCAGACAGACAACCAGGTAGCCATGTTCTATGTGAACAAGCAGGGTGGAACTGGGTCCAGGCTCCTCTGTCAGGAGGCACAGGACCTTTGCTTGTTTGCTCTCAAACACAACATGCTCCTCAAAGCAGTCTATCTACCTGGCCAGGAGAACTACCTCGTGCACAGGTTGAGCAGGATTCTGCAGCCCCACAAGTGGCAGCTCCATCCCATGGTGGTTCAGAAGATTTTCATGCAATGGGGACTTCCATCCATAGACCTGTTTCCAGTCCTCTGAACAAACAGCTGCCAAAGTTCTGATCCAAATCAATCCCAAAAAAACCCCCAAACGGTAATCCAAAATAACACTACTAAAACAAGACACCGTTGCAACCCCCAAAAAAATCTTTTAGTGTATTTTTTTGTCGGACATAAATCGTGAGGAGGAGGCACTGTGAACCAACCCCCAAACACGATACATATCCCTTTTATTAAACCACATGGGTTTAAATACTCAAATTTAAATACGTGAGAGCTAAATCCACCATTCTACAAGTCGAGTTCTGAGCGCTTGATGCAGGGGTCTTTCCCCCGAAACGTGCACGTCGCGCGTGTTTACAGATAAGTGCAGTGTTTTTTATTGATGAAATGCTCTCACGTATTTAAATTTGAGTATTTAAACCCATGTGGTTGAATGAAAGGGATATGTATCGTGTTTGGGGGTTGGTTCACAGACACCGTTGCAACCCCCAAAAAAATCTTTTAGTGTATTTTTTTGTCGGACATAAATCGTGAGGAGGAGGCACTGTGAACCAACCCCCAAACATCTAATTAAAATGAGTTTTTGGATTCTTTATATCTGTTTTCTAAATCTGACAAAGATATATGGCAATACAAAGTTTTTTTGGAAATGTATTTCTTGAAAAAGATTTTTCTTTTCATTTTTAATTGGCTATTAATTTTCCTATTATAAAAGATTTTGTAGATTGGACACCTGATACAGGTGGTTTGCCAAAACACAGCCATGTCTGGTTATTTCTTTGAATAAACTGGTTTATCATCAAAGTTACCATCTCTTATGTGGTTTGACTTCTTTTGGGTCACCTCCACTTTGTTTCTTCTTGCCTTTTAAAACTATTAAAATGGAGGAGTGTTGCAGTTATTTTTTGGGCATATTTACCAAAATGCATTAATCATTACTGCCTGCTAAATCTCATTCTAAACAGTATGGGGCTGTGGTAACTGCTACTGCACACTGAAATTCAGCCATGGTGAAAATCCCATGCTAACCACTTAGTGCACGATGTGGGGACAGGGCAGGTTTAGGTTAGTGCGAGCGTACTTGGTGCATGCTAATCATGCATGCTGCAGTTAGTCTGAGTACACTTAACACCTCCTCAGTGAGTGGAATTAAAGTGCCCCCACATGAAGTGCATCTGCCAGTTTAACAGAAGATAACTCTGGCATTGCAGTGCCTTTTTAGATATATTGCTGCTGTTGCACGTTCTGGAGAGGGGTGGCAGCAGTGGAAATGGGTGCCCCTTGTCCATTGGTGCTCTAGGAAATTGCCTAGTTCACCTAATGAGATCATCGGCCCGGGTTAAGAGCAACAGAAATAATAAAAGGGAATAGAATGGCTCCCTCATGAAGAAAGGCTGAACAAATTAAAGTCCCCCAAAATCAACCCATTTCCAGCCTCACTCCCTCCACAATCAGCCCTCTTCCAGTCCCAGCCCCCCCCCCCCCCCCCAAAATCAGGCCACTTCCAATCCCACTCCAAACCAGCATCTGCTGTCTTCCAGCCCTAGTCTCCCACCATCAGCCCATTTCCAGTCCCACTCTCCCCAGCATCAGCTCCCTTCCATTGCCAGTCCTGCGAGTATCAATCCCAGCCACATGCCTCCTCTCGATCAATCATCTTCCAATCCCAGCCTTCCCCCAGCATCAGTCTTAGTCAGTCGCCTCCTCTTCCAAACCCAGCCCTCCTCCAGCATCAGTCCCAGCCCGTCTTCTCCTCTCCAGGAGTCCTTTTTCAGATCCCAATCCCAATCTCTTCCACTTACTTATCAAGTCCCAGTTCCTTCCACCTACTTATTCACCTCTTCTCTCTCTCCTTCTGCTGTAGCTGCATTAATGATTTACACAGCTGTGGGAGTGCCTGCAGCTGTGCTATGCTGACATCTGCTGATACTGCCTTATTTCTAAAAGTCAAACACAGGCACTTCCTGTCTCACACAAGAAACACAAAGTGCCGGTGTTTGATTTTTCGAAATGTGACAGTGGCAGAGGTTGCAGCATAGCTGAACCACAGGAACAAAGGAAACTTCTCCCACATCTGTGGAGAGGTGAGCTGGTGAGGCAGACTTCTGGCACTCTTAAGCTTGGACCTCTGAGTCAGTGCCTCACTGGCTCACCTCAAGCCAGCCCTGGCAACTGAGAGGTGTGGGGCCCAAAAGGGGCTGGGCCAGCAGTATAAAAGCTGGGGATGAAAGCAGAAGTCAGTCTCATCCAGGAGACTGAATGAGGAAAAGGAGGAAAGGTAAAAAAGTTGTTTTTGATTCAGCTGAGTTTTGCTGCTAGGATTTGTTTTCTGATAAACTGAATTTTGCTGAACTGTTTTTAAATGAGTTGGGTTGCAAGTTGAGTTTTGCGGCCAAAATTTACTTTTGGGGTAAACAGATTTTTGGCTGCACTGGTTTTTTTTTGGATTAGCCCTGTTGAACAAATTGACTGTTGCTAATACTGTCTGCAAGCGAATGGTGATTATTTCCATTGCCAGCAATAGTCAGGAGTCTACGTAGTAGTCTCTCTTTTCTTTCTGTTATTCTTTTTTTTTCTTTTTATTTTGGCTGCTGTGGAGATTCACTGTGAGACTCTTTTCTCAATGACTGTGTATCTTTGCTATATTGGAGGCTGGTCTGTGAATAGCCCTAAAGGGGAGGACTATAATTTTGGGGAAGAGGAAAAAAACTTGACTGCAGCCTGGCCTGAATAAAGAAGGGGACTCATCCTTTCTGGACATCGGTTGTGATAAGATGGAACTATTTTTGGATCTGGAGCTGAAGAAGACTCATTAGATAAAGTTGTGGACTGAACATCTGTCCAATGAACCATAGAATGTACCTTGCCTAAATATTTTTTAACCTGCTTTTTATGTGGGTATTTTTGTGAATAAAAATAACACACACAGATTGTGAAGATGCAGTACATGCATCTTCCCCTGACCTAAACACAACCCCAGAATTGCCTCTTCTAGATGCTGCTGAAATAGCTGCATGGAGGGAGGGCAGTTTCCAGAAAGCTAGTTTGCATGCATAAATTGCTATTTATTCACATAAAAGGCTTTGAAAATTGTCAATATGTCAACCACATCCCTGTCTTTTGTTGTTTGCTTTGTATCTTCCCAGCTCAATAGTATGTTGGAGAAAAAAAGTACATAAGATGCTTAAAATGTATGCCAGGGAGCAAAATAACATTCCAAAATCTCAACAAACAGGACCAGTTTGATGTGGGGAAAAAAACATGGAAAATACATATTGGGGTCAATATGGAACTGGCATGGCAGCCGCAGTATTTAACTTAATTCATATATTCAGAGCCATTATCCATATAGACAGCTGCTCTGAATATACAGATAGTATGGTCACTGTGGTGGCACTATCTGTTTTGTTTAGTTTGAGCCTGGTATTCAAAAGACCTAAACTAAATATAGAAATTATATGAGCATGTAGAAAATAATTTTATAAGAAGCCATGTAACATTATGCATCATCTGCGCGTGTAAGTCATCTATTTTCAGTGACTTACGTGCATGGATGGCCTTTACATGACTACAATAGCTGGGCACTATTCTATAAATAAACTTTACTTACAGCCAGTGTGCAAAATTCTACAAGACTACAACATATACTACCACCTATACATAGACAACCTAATGATATACACTGACCTAGACACAAGGAACCCCAACTACTCCAGCATCTCTTCATGCATGTCAGCAATAACTGAATGGCTAAACCTACACAACCTCGAGATCAACTACAAAAAATTGGAAGCCCTTATAATCACAAGGGACCTCACATTCAAACCTCCAGAAAACATAACAATTGGAAACATCTATCCCAGTAAAAAATGAGGTAACATACCTGGGAATCCATCTTGACCAGAGGCTCAACTTCCAGTCCCACATTAGCAAGACTACCTCCAAGGTCTATTACAAAATGAAGCTCCTACAAAACCTCCGACTTTTACTTGATCAGAACCACTTCTGGTCCATCTGCCAAGTGCTAATTACACCTCACTTTGATTATTGCAACGTAATTCTACACGGCGTACCCAAGCGCACAATTCAAACCTTACAACTAGCCCAAAATGCAACAGCCCGACTAATCACAAGATCCAGCAAGCATGACCATATCACTCCCATACTTGAATCACTACACTGGCTCCCCATCAGCTCTCAAATAAAATATAAAGCCATAATGATGGCATTAAAGATTCAACACTACCAATCCGCCAGCTGCCTAAGAAACATAATCAGAAGAACTCCTGACAGTAGATCAAGGAGAACCCAGCACCAAAACCCCCTTGCAAGCATCACATTACACACAGGCATCTCCCAGAATACCCTTCAGAGTATTTGAATTCTACATCCCTTGCTATGGAACTCTCTCCCACCCCTCCTGAGAGCCACCATAGACACCACAGACTTCAGGAAGCTATAAAGACTCACTTATTCACCAAACATTTCCATAACCCTCCAGCCATCTAAAATATTGTCTATAACCACCGACAGAACTGTAAATAGTTAATTGTTAAATCTTAGCACTGTTAACAGCTTTGTACATAGTCCTAATGAAATGTTTTATGTAACCAGCACCTACTCTGTTCACAAGAGCAAACAAATCCACATCCATGCGTGCCTTCTCTCTTGCTGTCCTTGCTATCTGGAATGTCCTCCCAGATAATCTAAAATCAACAGATATAGAAGATTTCCAGAAGCTACTTAAAACCACCCTATTCATTGAACAATTCAATGAAGACCACCAATCCACCCTAACCACACCACAAAATGAGTGACAAAAGACATGACCTCCACAACATCTAAGCATCCTATTACTCTCATTAAAATGTATGATGGAGACAGAGAAACCAGAACTTTCTAGTGACTTCATTGGTATAAGGAGAGGTGCAGCTAGGGACACTATCCAGTATTCTCTGTCTCCAGCATATGGTGGTTGCTGGATCAGTGCAGCAGTATTATAATTTTGGACTCCCACGGCCGCAGTCTGTGGGCTCTTCTCCCTGGAAGAGCCGGATCTCTGTTGTACCCAGGGCACCAGGCTCTGGATTGCTGTCCCTAGTTGAGAAGGGTCTATGCCAGCTCCCAGGGCACAGCTGTATTTGTCCCTCTGCTTGAGTGGGTATATATGGTATAGCCTCCCAGTGTGTCTGGGGTACCTCTATTTGAGGCCAGGGTTGTACCAAGGGCTGTGCGAGTGGTGCAGCCGCACAAAGCGCAAGTTCAGAAAGGACGCTGTTGTCATTACTGGGCTTCCAGGAAGCCTGATAAGAGCAAGTTCTAGCATGTGGCTGGGGAGGTGGGGAGGGTGCCAGGTTCACAAGTCGCATAGGGTGTATTTCTATCTTGGTATAGTCCTGATTGAAGCTACTCCCCCCAGGTGAGGTCCACCCCAGTGGGATTTGGTTGGGGTTCCCAGCCTTGCAGTTGCTTTTTTCGCCTTTCTATTCTTCCTCCCTCCCCTCCCCTCCCCTCCCCTGGTTAAAAGATTGCAAGCCGAGTAAAGCGTATAAAAAAACACAAACAAAGAACCAGCACTTCCCAGCCTGCTTATAGAACTCGTTGGTGGCTGGTTCCTGTAATCTGCAGAAGAGACCTGGCAGAGAGCAATAAGTAATCCTGGGAGAGGAGGGGAGGTATGCCAGCATGCCACATGGAGCTCATTAGTGGCTTGCACTGGCGGTCTATGCGGCTATCATTGACCGCAACCATCGCTGTATCACCTGTGAAAGCTGGCACTCTGGATACTCACCGGATTGCTTGTGTTTGCTGTGTGTGGTGGATCGCAGAGGGTCTTATTTGTCGGTCAGATAATCATGAGATCATACCTCCATGACTTGGCTGCTGCAGCCTTTGAAGGAACATGTGGCACCTCTGCCATTTTCTGTGCAGAATCTGAGGTAGTCTGTAGTATAGGGGGGACAGACTCCATCTGTTGAGGGCCTCCGGGCCCACTGGTGTTGCTCCTGGAGCAGGAGGGGCTGTAAGAGTATAGCCTGGGGCTGCAGGGGACTTCCCTCACCTTTCCCTTATAGGAGGTGCTGTGGGCTCTGCAACAGACACTGAAAACATTGGTAAGACCCACTGCCTCTGTGTCCTCATGTGGTGGGAGCACAGGTAGCAGTGGTTCATACCTTGGTGCCTCCCCTGCTCCATTTGGGTCTCTTTCTCTGGGACCCTTTGACCTAAAGAAGCCTCAGCTCTCTAAGGCAGAAGAGTCCATTATGGGGGTTCCAGGCTTTCCAGTTTCCACTACTTGTGAGTTACAGGGGGATGACCTGGAAATGGGCAATCTGGAGGCGGTGTGGAGCTTCAGGAGGGTAAGTTCTCTGTGGAGGAGTTCTCTGTGATACATCTATTTCGGCGGGACAATTTTGTGTCACTAATTTCACAATTGACTATTGCATTTCATATTTTGGAGATGCCAGTAGAGGCGAATTTAGATGGGGATCTGATTTTGGAGGGGGGGGGGGGTGTCTCCACAAGTTTTCCCGGACATTTCTGCTTACACAGGTGGTATGTTACATGATTCTAGCAGAGTGGGATGCACCAGATGGTATCCTTTGGGGTAGCTAAGCCTTGAGTAGACTTTATGCCTCCCCTCGGAGGATGTGGAGAGTTGGTTCTGATTCCCTAATGTAACCAGGTAAAGGAAAATATTAAATAAATGAAAAATTTCCTGGAGGGGATGTGTCTCTGTGGCGACGAATAAAGGAAGTCGCATGTTTAAAAAACAAAACAAAAAAAACACAGTCTGCGGGCAAGTGCAGGAATCAGCAACACGACTTGATTTTTTTTTTTAAAGAAATGGAGCTGCTGCTTAATTGGCATTATTTTCCTGTTGTGCAGGGCTCTGGGCGGCCTGCATGGGCCAATTGGGTTGCCCTGGTGTTGGTGGGGGACTCTGGAGTTTTGGAGAGGTTGGAAAAATGGCTGACAGCTGGATCAGTGCAGCCGCAATGTTTGTGGCTGTCCCTTATCTCAGCTGTGGGCTGTAGTAGGGTCCCAGATGGCTGTGAGCATGGCAGTGGTGCCTGGGAGAGGAGGAGTGAGGCTAAAATACCATTAGGCCTACACAGGGCCTTTAAAGTGGGAGGAGCCAGCTTTAAAAGGACAACGCTCCTGGAAACCGGCGAAAAATGGCTGAAAATTAAAGTTAAAAAATTTAAATATTGGAGAGTGGAGAAGGGCAGAGGAAAGGATGTGAAGCCCTAATAAGTGTCTTATTAAATTTTAAAAGTTTATTTGATGGCAATTTGTGGTTTTAAAAAAAGGGAGGTGTGATTTAGATCGAAAAACTGACGAATATTAAAAGTTAAAATTTTAGGGCCCGATATTCGAAGGACAGTTACACGGTATGCCACTGAGAGAGATATTCAACAGCACTAACATGGTTAGTTCCACTGAATATCCCCAATATTGGCCCTTACGCATCCTGATGCTAACCACTTATCATCGGGGCATGTCGGGGGTGTTCCGGGGAAGAGTGGAGATGGAGATGATCGATATCCAGGCAGTAGTGACGTTGCATGCTGCCCGGTTAGTGACCTGTGCCTAAAAGATAGGTGAGGTTTTCCCTCACCTATCTTTTAGGTGCAGGAGCTAACCGGGCAGTATGCAATATCACTACTGCTTGGTTAGCTACTGTGGCTTCCGGTGTGTGTGGTGATCCCCAGATATTCAATGCCAGCGCTGCATATGACCCTGGCATTGAATATCCGGGGTTAAGGGTCTGCGGGCACTGCTATGTGCCATAGCAGCGCATAGCCTGCCCAAGTGAATATCAGCCTTTAAAATTGAAAGTGTCCAGTTAGTCTGGGAAGCCTAAAAAGCATTAATTGAATTTAAAAAGGTCTTTTGACTGCATTTGGCAGCATTTTTGATGGAGAAGAGTTGCAGGGGGATGTGGCCTAGCAGAGACAGCCTGATATTAAAAATTAAAAGTTTAAAAGCTTTAAAAGTTTTAAAATGTCCCCCGGGGCATGTGTGAGAATCGGCGAATGCTCAGGGATGTTTTTTAGATGTTATAAAGCTCTAAAAGAGTCACAATTTACAGTGATTGTCTAGTATCACTGATTGTACAATTTAAAAGTGCTTCAAAAGTGTGTCTGAGTTATGTAGATGTGAATTTATGTGGAAACTGATAATAACAAGTTTAATAAAGTTTAAAAATGTATATTAAAAGTATGGTAAATAGGGTTGCCAACCGGCCGGTATTTCCATGGCCAGGCCGGCTGCCGGCAGAGATGTAAAACCGGCCCTTGAAAAGCCGTTTTTTTTGCTCTGGCCGCAAGATCAGGAGCGGCCAGAGCAAAAAAGCGGCTTTTCTCCCGACTCCCGAAGTCCGCGGGGGAGGGATCCAGGGAAGCCCGCGCGAGGCCCCAGCTCCCTCTGTACAACCGCCAGCGTGAAGATCTTTTGCCCTTTAACCTTTCCCAGCATTCGCGGCTTCAAAGAAACAATCGCCAGCGTGAAGGAAAAAGATCTTCACGCTGGCGGTTGTACAGAGGGAGCCGGGGCCTCACGCGGTCTTCCCCGGCTCTCTCTGAAGCACCTCAGACAGCCGCGGGGCTGGTCGGGGGGGGGGGGGGAAGGCTAGGACTACAAATGGGCTTTGATGGGGGGGGGGGGAGGGGAGGACAAGGACTGGATGGGCTGTGATGGGGTGTACCTGGACTGTCAGTGGGCTATGGGAGGGAGACCTGGACTGGAAATAGGCTATTGGGGGGGGGAGGGCTGGACTGGAAATGGGCTATGGGGGGATCTGGACTGGAATTGGGCTATGGGGGTTGTACCTGGACTGGAAATGGGCTATTGGTGGGGAGCCTAGACTGGAATTGGGCTATGGGGGGGGGAGGATGGAACCTGGACTGGAAATAGGCTATGGGGGGGATCTTGACTGGAATTGGGCTATGGGGGGTTGTACCTGGACTGGAAATGGGCTATGGGGAGGACCTGGACTGGAAATAGGCTATGGGGGGGGGGGGAAACCTGGACTGGAAATAGGCTATGGGGGGCCTGGACTGGAATTGGGTTATGGGAGGGGACCTGAACTGGAAATGGGCTATGGGGGGGCTGTAATAGAATTGGGCTATGGGGGGGGGGGGACCTGGACTGGAATTGGGCTATGGTGGGGGGAGGGGGAACTTGGACTGGAAATAGGCTGTGATTAGGGGGGCTAGGACTTCAAATGGGCTGTGATGGTTGAGGGGGGACTTGGACTGGAAATGGGCTGTGATGGGGCAGGCTAGGACTGCAAATGGGCTGTGATGGTGGGGGGGGGGGCTAGGACTGGAAATAGGCTGTGATGGTGGGGGGGGGGGCTAGGACTGGAAATGGCCTGTGATGGGAGGGCTAATACTGGAAATGGGCTGATGAAGAGCTGGAATAGGACTGGAAATGGGCTGATGGGGGCTGGAATAGGACTGGAAGTGGGCTGACAAGGGGGCTAAGATTGGAAATTGGCTGATGGGGGAGCTTGGAGTGGAAGTTGGCTGATGGGGAGCTGGAATGGAACTGGAAAAGAGCATATGTGGGGCTAGGACTGGGGAGCTGGAATAGGACTAGAAATGGGCTGATGGGGGAGCGTGGACTGCAAATGGGTGATGGGCTAGAATAGGACTGGAAATGGGCTGATGTGGCGGCATGGGAGAATGGGACTAGAAGGGAGTGGATGCTGGATGGGTCTAGAACTATAAGGGAGCTGATTTTGGGGGAGGACTAGAAGGGGATGGGGATGGGGAATGAGAATGGAGAAGGAAAAAGATATTTTGTGTGGAAGAAAAGTCTACGATGAGCTGGGTATTGGGAGAGTAAGAGGGGATTGAGAATGGAAGGGTGAAATTTGAGTGGATGATAAAGGAATAAGGAAAGAAATGGGGGAAAGAGCAAAAGGGAAACAATCAGTATGTTAAAGATGATATAGAGAGAGAATGGAAAACATCTAAAAGAGAAGAAAGGACAAATGGATAGCTCGCAGAAGACACAAAGAAACCAGAAGAAAGTGACTGGAGCAATTGCAACTGAAAAATAAAATGCCCAAACAGAAGGTAGCCTATCTCTCTGAGGATTGTGTTTTGCTGTGTATTTGAACAAGTTCTTCACCCATTACAAGCTAAGTTTTTTTTAATGCCATCAAGTGGCTTATGTTTTGAGAAAAATGGATGATGCCATCTGGTGTGGTTAGGGTAATTGTTCTGACCTCCCCTGGTTTCATCCGACAAAAAATAAGGGATTAATTTACCTATATGTTATTTTTGGGAAGGGTGCTGTGGTAATTTAGTAATATTTTGTGATATCTGGTATTACCAATAGCAGGGGTTCTGTTGTTGAGACACTGAAGTGAGGCAGTTAAAAGAAAAACTCTCCAGAGACTGAGGAATGAAAAATGACAGCTTGGGAATTTTTGTTTTGGCTTCTGAAGGAAAGTTTTATATAGGATTTTTTTTGTCAAAGAAGAATAGTTAGGTTTCAGGGAGGTTAATAAAGTACTATTTGATGACATCAGAAAAGGTAAGGATACTTTTAGAGAGGATTTTAGAAGTGAGGTGGGTAGAAGTTGGCAGTTGGAGCATGATTGTTGAAGTGACAGTGTGTGTGTCTGGTGACAGGGCCCTGGTTCTGACTGATTTTGCCTGTGGTCGAGATTTGATTGAAAGTTGTGTGTATCTGAAAGAGAGAGAGACTGAGTTTGAATGAGAGGGACTGTCAGGAGGAGATTTTGAGTGGATTTTTGTAAGCTTGAAAGTAAGTTGGTGAGCCAGGTGGAGAGAAAGGAAAAGTCAGAAGTAAGAGAAAGATAAGGAATAAAGTGGGTGTCAGTGAGAGGAGGGAGAAGATTTGAAGGTTTTATTGATTTTTTTCCGGGTTCAGTTGATTGAGAAGGGGAAGTTAGGGAAAAAGAATAGGTTACTGGTAGTGGTGGATAAGGTCAAGGGAGAGTGAGAGTGAGAGCTCTCTGTTAGGAGTCTAAGGGGCATGTTTACTAAACATTCCTAACGTGCGGGGCCGCGGTAGTGTGCCTGTGCCATATAAGGAGTGGGCGGATCAGGCTGAAAAAAGGAAAAAACCGACCGTAAGTGTGCGTGCCGCGCAAATGTGCGGGGCCCACATTAGCGAGTGGGAAGGCTAAGTGGGGCGCCACTGGGCACATAGAGGAACAGAGCCGTAGCACAACGGTGAAGACATGAACCAATGGTGCAGGGGCCACAGGTTCAACTCCCCATTGTGCTCCACAAAAAAGGCCAGCTGAGGCATCAACTTTAATGGTTAAAAGTGGTTGAGGAGGCAAAATAATTTTGGGCGGCAGAAGGCGGCGCACTGTCATTTTGGGCGGCAGAAGGTGGCGCACTGTTAATTGTGGGCGGCAGAAGGTGGCACACTGTTAATTGTGGGCGGCAGAAGGCGGCGCACTGTTAATTGTGGGCGGCAGAAGTGGCACGCTGATGCTCATGCACAGGAACAGAGCCACAGCACAATGCTTTGGACACTGACCAATGGTGCAGGGAGCAGGGGTTCAAATCCGTACAGTGCCCAGTAAACAAGGCTGGCTGAGGCATTATATATTATGGGGATGAGTGCTGTAGGGGGCAAGTTACGTTTATTTTAGTACTCACGACTAGCAGACGCACACACAAAGCGTGTTAACATAAGGCGGCCCATACGGCACATGTTACAGCTCACTGTCCGCCAAGGCACCCTAGAATATCCCCTATAGGGCACCATATATGTTGTGGCACAGGTAAGGTATAGTGCACCTTATATGGACGGCAACCATAAGGTGGCCAATAGGGCGCCCAATAAAGCACCCGCAGAGGCACCCCATGGGTACAGTACGCTGAGGGTGTTATTGCTGGCAGCAACATATGTACAAGAAATAAAACAATGCTGTGGAAAACCCTATCAGATAACCCCACTGTGGGTGTGAACCCATGACCTCTGGCGTCATAGGCAGTGACGTAACCATTGGGCTACAGCTCTATAGCTGACAGCAAGCCCCTGGCTGGCTGCAGAGAGCCTGCACGTCACCCCACAGACAGTCTGCTGTTGTAGACAGGATAGGGTTAGGCCACCCGTACCCATGATGCACTGCACATGCAAATCAGCTGTCCACAGATGCACACAAGATGGGGAATGCACCTCAACAGCTCCCCGGCCTGGCAGGAGGAAGTGTCCATGTGCACCCACACAGCACCCCGGCCTGGTAGGGTGTATTGAGTGGGTGTTCCACTGGCACAGAGTAGCTACACCCTGTCGCATTGTGCGGGTACTGTGCTCACCCTGAGGGTGCGATGAGGCGCCCAGGACCAGGTCCACAACACCCTCCATGGCTGAGAGAGGCCATGTCAGAGCTCCAAAGCAGTGTTAATCTGTGAGATAGGTTGTTTCTGCAGAAACATCCTGGATATATCTGTCTGTCTCAGCCAGGGGACCCCCCCCCCCGGCTGAGGGTGGCAAACAGGGTCACCTATCAACGGATCCACATTCTACCCCCCTGCAATGATGGCAGTAGAGTGGACCATCAACCCCGGCCATACTGGGGAACAGACACCCCACAGGGCAGTCACAGCAGCTCTATACACCCCCAGAACACAATATCAGACAGACATTAGGCCTTGATATGCTAAGCTGCACCCCACTGCTGTCAGATATTCTCCTGCAGCAAGCCATCAGCCGCTGCACCCTGCATGGCACCCCTTCAAGACACAGACCAGCTGAATACAGTCTGCTAGTTAGTCCTGGTGGAAATGCATGCACCCAGAACTGGGATGGCAGCACACACAAGCAGTTACATCAGTGACTGGGCCCCAAAAGGACACCCATATATATCACATGAGAGGAATACTATATAGCACTATGGGGGTGCCTAGCCATGCTGTGATCACTGCACAGTCAGGGTGGAGTGATCCCCCAGCAGCACATACAGAGGTCACCCTGTCTGAGCTATACCCATGGTACCTTGCTGCTCATTATGCACATTGGCAGGCCAATACTGGCAACAGTGCTGGCAGTGTGGGCTGTGAAAGGTGTTTGCAGCCACCACACACTGTATAGACAGACACACACACCCACACCTATGCCAGCAATGTGCTACTATAGAGGAGGTTCGTAGCCCTGCCCACCACACCGGTCCTGGGCACGGTACAGCCATGGATATGGTACACAGTACTGCTGGGGGTCACTCCCCAGGGTGGTAAACACTGTCAGGGGCCAGACCTGGAGCACGCACCGCAGACATCAGACAGCTTGTTCTGATGGAGCTCAAGAAGCAAACAGTGCTGAACGTAGGACTGTCTATCTGCCGGTACCCACATCAAACGTTTGAGGGCTGTGTACCGTGTACCCAGGTATAGGGTGGCATTGCTAAGGTACGCAGGTGCTAGATCTGGGAGATGCATGCAGGGCCCAATGTCCTATCTCTCCAGGAGGCATTGGCCAATGGGGCCTGTGGGTGTGGGTGTGTCTGGCCCTGTTGTCTGCTGCTTTACGGCAGAGTTTCCCTACTCCAGTCCTGGTGTTCCAGAATCCAGACACTGTTCGGGTCTTCATGCTGTCCCCTATGAATATGCATGAGCTACATCTGCATACCATGGGGGTGGTGCAGACATATGCAGCACAGGCATCTTTCTTAGGGGAAGCATGGAACCTGAATGGTGTTTGGCCCTCCAGGACTGCATTTGGGAGACTCTGCTCTAGATAATGTGCCTGTTTATGGTGTCTGTGTTCGGTGTGGTAAAATATAGGCGTATTAACCATGCCTATGTGCTCAGCAATAAAGGTTTGTTCTTACTATCACGGTGTAGTTGTGGGAAAAATATGTGGACAGGGTTGGCAGTAACTGCAGCTGGGATTTGAACCTGTGACCCTCTGGTCTTAGAGGTACTGGCTCTGTCCGCTGCACCACACTGTGGCCACAGAGACAGTGCAGTCCCTGGAGATGGTAAACCTGGCAGGATGGGGTCGCAAACCCTGCTCTGCACATGTTTACTGTGGGCTCATTCACCTTGTCTGGTCACATACGTGCAGATAAACCCCGGAAATGACCACGAAAAACAGGGGCTATACTTTTAGCCAAGCTGGGCAACAGTGCTATTAATGGGCAACCATAGGGAACACTCCCAGGAAAGCTCCAAAGATGGCAATTAGTTTTGTGGAGTCTCCGCTCCGTAGACCCTTCCAAAATTCATTTCTTTTTTCTGGAGCTTTCCTGGGTGTGGTTTTTATATTTGCCCATTACTATAACTGTTCCCCAGCTGAATTACTATTTTTAATATTTTTGTTGTGGTCATTTTCTATTTTTATTTTCACTTTTGTGCTGTGCACATGTATCACACTGCTTACGTTTTGCAGGTTTCTCCGGTTTTCCTGTACATTGCTGACGGAAATGGTTTCTCTTCCCTTTAACTGCCCTCTACCGCGAGTGTTTCACTCGCGCTATTTTTTCCTTGTAAATTCGGCCCCGATAATGTGCGGGGTGCCTCTCCCCTCCCCTTACCTGCCCATTAACCCCGTCTCTCCGCCCCTCCGGGGCCTTTCTCCGCCCTCCGTTAGCCTTTCCACGCCTCTCTCGGACATTTGCGGGCCCGTTCTTGTGCGGCGCCCGTTAGTGTGACACGCACGGGTGCGTGGCTTCATCGCACGTGTGCGGGGCACTTAAGCGCTCTTAAGTACCGCTTTTAGTGCGCTATTGTGCGGCGCGCACATTGGCGGTTTTTAGTAAACATGCCCCTAAGGGTGATTACATTTTTACTTATGTGTGAAAACCCTGAGTTAGGAGGAAAGCATAGAAAAATTAGTTTCTACAAAACCACATTTGGTCTGAGAGGAAGAGGGAAGCTTGGAGAGAAATTGCTTGAACGATTGGGTGTTTGAGAAAATTGGAGACTGACAGAAGTTTGGTGATAGAGAGTGAGGATCTGAGTGCCAGTGAAAGGGGGTTCTGAGTGGAAAGTGTAATTTAGACTGTCTGGTGTTGAAGAAGGAGAGGATATTGCAAGCTTGCAATAGTATTAACTTTTACATTTATTACTATTCACCATTTGCATTTTTGAAATGCAAAGTTAGATTTTCAGAATGTATAAGTGATTTAGTTCAGAGGCAGGGCTAGAGTTGGATAGGGACATCATTTTGGAAGGGGAGAAACTGAAGACATCCAGAGATCTCAAGGAGAAGATCCTGAGGTACAAAGAGACTTCTCAACTATCAACTGTCAGAGAGAAAGCTACTGCAGCTGGGCCCCAACGGAGACAACAAAAGGATAAGTACTCATTTAATTGTGCATACCATTATTATATTTGAGCTCAAATATGTTGAACCTGAGGAAACAATCTACAATGAACACAAAAACAGGCCCAAGAATGTCCAACCACACGTGAAATAGGCAGCTGTACACCCAGAAAGTAGACATATGACACAATGCAAGCAGCCATACTTACAGCCTATGGAAAATACATTTTTATATTGTTCTTTCTTTTTATATTTCTAGATTTATAGTGTGTTCTATCTTTTGTCTGCCCTTTACTCAGCTCCTGCCCTCTACAGGTCTGTGTCTCCCTCCTTAACACTTTACTTTATTGCCCACCCACCCCTGGCTTAACTTTCTTTCATAGCCTTCCTTTGATCATTGATGCAATTACTCAGGTGCACCTGAACCCACCAGGACCTCTCTCCTCCCTTTATAGCAACAGGATAAAATCAAAATAAGCATAACTATCTCTTCCTTTTCGTCCCTCTAGTCCAGTCCCGGAACCTCTGAGTTAAGTTCCTCCTCCAGCAGCTTTGGAGACTAAAACACGTCATCGCTTTGTTGACACCGGTATAAGTAGGCAAGGACCACCTGCCCACTCCAGTGTTTTCAGTCTCCAAGTAGCTGGAGAAGATGGTAAGCGTGGAAGGCTGGGCTCACTAAGGGACAAATAAGCAGAGGCATTTGTTAAAAGTTTTAAATTCTTAACTTTGGGCTTTATTTTGATTTTTGTATCTTTAGCTGGACATTTGGTAGAGAGGGTGCAGGAGGGAGCAAGGTGCTGCAAAAGGCAGGTTCTCTTTTCTTCCTCATCTCCTACCCCCCTTTCCCCCCCCTCACTGCCGGGAGTAAATCAGACTAAGAGTGAGATCCGGCGAGAAGAGCCTCCCTGCTCCCGATCCCGCGTTAACGGATGAGGGGCAGGTGCAGCCGGCGACGTTTTGCTGAGGGGGCTGAGCGCTGCAGTCAGCGGCGCGGCATGTCTCTCTGCTCCGGAGCCGAAGCCGCTGCCTCGGCTGAGCTCCGGAGGTGGATTGAGGCTTTCCGGAGCTCTGTTAGGAGGTAGGAGGCCACGGTAAGTCCCTGTGTCGTCGGGGCGGTAAGAGGGGAAGCCGGAGTGCCGAGGCCGAGCAGTTTTGCAGTATTTCCGGACCACGTGGTGTTCGCACGGGAAGCGCGAAGGGAGCCATTTTCTAGTTTTAACATTTTGCTTCGCGGCGGTCTCTCAGGGGCCGGGGGGTAGCACGATTTCTGGGTTTCCCATATTTTTTTGGGCCCCATTGGCAGAGGGAGCTGGGGGGCTAAGGTGTGCAATTGATTTGGGACCCCCCTCCCCCGAATGGATGATTAGGATCTCTATTGGAGCTCCAAATTAGAGGTTCTTGGCATCTGGGTTAGCATGCCGGCTAGGCCTCAGTGCCTAGTTTGTGGCACGAGACGAAGGTCGTTTTTAGACACAGGAGTGTGCAGGGGCTGTACCCAGGAGGCAGCCTTGATGGAGAAGGCACTGGAAGCGGGGTCAGGAGAGCAGGCGATGGCTCCTCAGAGTCAGGATGAAGGCCTGCCCTTGTCTCCTGTTCCCTTGGAGCTGGTGGCTGGGCCTTCCACGACGGTGGGGCCGTCACCTCTGCTGGGCCAGGGTCAAGCAGTAGGACCTTCCATGGTCCCTCCAGATTTCTTTTTGTTGTTGCATCAGGCGTTCTCTTTGCTGCAGCCCAGTATGGCTCCTCTTCCGGCCGGCGTACATAGAGAAAAGCACCGGGGAAGCCCGCTACAGACAGAGGATGCCTGTACCCCGGTCAAGAGGGGTAAGGTAGCGGGGGTAGATATGCCGGCTTTGGCACCCATGGAGGATATGGGGGTTGGAGACAGAGAGCTAGAGGACGATTCGGTAGAGGAGTTGGAAGAAGGTGAGCTGCCGGATTCGGAACAGCAGGCTAGAGTGGTCAGGGTGTTTAGGTGAGAAGAGTTGCCAGCATTTATTACAGAAATGCTCAAGGCTCTAAACATGCCGTCTACGGTTCCATAGGTGGATGAGACATTAGAGGATACGCTGTTACAGGCCGTACGTACGACACAATGGGTATTTCCTATTCACAGGGTGTTTAGGAACATGATTCAGGAATAGTGGGATTTGCCCGAGTCGGCCCTTAAGGGATCTAGGGCAATAGCACATCTCTATCCGCTGTCAGACCAGGATAGGGATCTCTTTCGCTCCCCTAAGATCGATGCGGCAGTTTCGGCGGTGACTAAGAAAGACTACGATTCCGGTAGAGGGGTGGGCTGCGCTTAAAGATGGTCAGGATAGGAAGCTAGATACCTTGTTGAAGCAGGTATTTGATATCAGTGCCCTGTCAAGGCAGGTCACTATCGCGGGGGCGTGGGTGGCGAGAGCCTGTCTGCAATGGTCTCAGCGGCTGCAGGTGGGGCAGATAGGAGAACAGATAGATGAGGTGTCGCGTCTGGAGTCAGGGACTGCTTATTTGGCGGATATCCATTATGATCTGATCCGGGGGCTTGCTAAGAGTATGGCTTCTGTGGTAGCTGCCTGGCATTATTTTTGGTTGCGCAATTGGTCAGCAGACAGTTCTTCAAAGGCGCGGCTCAGCAAGCTTCCGTTTCAAGGGAAGCTCTTGTTCGGAGAGGATTTGGACAAGTTGATCAAGAACCTGGGAGAGTCTAAAGGGGGTCATTTGCCGAAGGATAAGCCAAAGCAAAGCCGACCTAGTCAGGCTCCCAAAGGGTCTCAGAGAATTTCGTAGGTTTCGTTCGTCCCGCTTCGGGCAGTTTCAGCGGGGCAGATTCCCAGCTCGAAGCCAGGGGTTTCGAGGTTTTAGGGGTGCAGGTAGAGATTTTGCTCCCATCTCAGCCTCGAACCTTAAAAAGCCGCAATGAGATAAGGGGGATTCAGGTGGGGTGCAAACCTGTAGGAGGGCGGCTGCAGGATTTTTACCCTGCCTGGGTCCGGATAACGTCGGATCAATGGATGTTGGAGGTCATTCGAGAGGGCTACGCTCTGGAGCTCCAACGCCCAGTGGTAGAATCATTTGTCCAATCTCCTTGCAGGGCTCGGCTCAAGTGCCTTGCGGTTCAGCAGACGCTCCAAAGGCTGCTGCAACTCCGTGCAGCGGTGCCCGTCCCGTCGGAGCAGTACGGGTGTGGTCGTACTCCATCTATTTCGTAGTGCCAAAGAAAGACGGTGCGTTCCGGCCAATTCTGGATTTAAAAAGAGTGAATCGGTGTCTCCGGGTGTCTCATTTCCATATGGAGACGCTGTGCTCCGTGATTGTGGCGGTCAGGCAGGGAGAGTTCCTTACGTCTTTGGATCTCATGGAAGCCTATTTGCATATTCCCATATGGCAGGAGCATCAACAGTTTCTTCGGTTTGCAGTGCCCATGGGGCATTTTCAATAATGGGCCTTGCCGTTTGGCCTGGTGATGGCACCAAGGATTTTCACCAAGATCATGGTGGTTGTGGCGGCGGCTCTCCACAAGGAAGGAGTGCTGGTACACCTGTATTTGGATGATTGGTTGATTCGGGCGAAGTCAAAGGACGAGAGCGAGGCCCGGGTGGTGCAGCTGCTGCAGAGCCTGGGTTGGGTGGTCAACTTCTCCAAGAGCCAGCTGGTTCCGTCGCAGTCCCTGGAATATCTGGGAGTGCGGTTTGAGACAGCACAGGGAACAGTGTTTCTTCCAGTCCTGAGGGCACAGGGCTTGAGGGTGCTCGTACGGGGATTCTTGTCCCGAGGGGCTCCCACAGCTTGGCAGTATCTCCAATTGCTCGGAACGATGGCGGCCACGATCGAGGTGGTGCCGTGGGCCAGGGATCACATGAGACTGTTGTAAAGGGCTCTACTGCGGCGTTGGTCACACCAGTCAGACTCGCTGTCTCAGCGGCTGGTATGCCCTCCGGAGGTGAGTCAGGAGCTTCTCTGGTGGTTACAGCCAGAGAATTTGGAGAGGGGAATGCCACTGGAGGCATCGGCCTGGAGGCCTTTGACGACGGATGCAAGCCTAATGGGCTGGGGAGTGCATTTCGAAGGAAGGTTCGCTCAGGGGCAATGGTCGGCGCTAGAAAAGGAGTGGTCCATCAACAGCTTGGAAATGAGGGTGGTGTATTTGGCCATTCTACAGTTCCAGTCGTGGCTGAGGAAGTCGGCAGTTCGAGTGCTTTCCGACAATGCGGCCACGGTGGCCTACATCAATCGTCAGGGCGGCATGGGAAGTGCAGCGTTGGAGTCAGAGGCGAGTCAACTGTTGGAATGGGCCGAACTAAATCCTCTGGCCCTGTCGGCGCAACATGTAGCAGGAGTGGACAATGTCGAGGCGGATTATTTGAGTCATCGCAAGGTGAATCCAGAGGAGTGGGTGCTTCACCCAGACGTGTTTGCTCTCATCGCAAGACGCTGGGGGACGCCGATTATGGATTTGATGGCGATGTTCGAATCGGCAAAGGCAGCCCGATTATACAGCAGAAGGCAAGAAAGGGATGTCGGAGGGTCTCGATGCGTTGATGCAGAGGTGGCCCGTCGAAGGTCTCGTCTACGTCTTTCCACAATGGGCGCTCATCGGGCGTGTGGTGCAGCGCATAGAGCGGCACCGGGGCCTGGTAGTTCTGGTAGCTCCGGACTGGCCAAGAAGGCCTTGGTATGCAGATATGGTTTGTCTGCTGGTAGACAGTCTGTGGCGGCTCCCACTGCGGGAGGACCTGTTGGTCCAGGGACCGCTACGCATGCCACAGGTGAGTCGGTTCTCGCTTACGGCTTGGCTCTTGAAAGGGCGTGGATAACAGCCAAGGATTATTCGGCGGCAGTCATTTCTACATTGCTGAAGGCGAGATGGAGATCTACATAGTTAGCATATGTGAGGGTCTGGCGCATTTTTGAGTCATGGTGTGTGGACAGGCTGGTGCAGCCTTCAACGGCGTCTATTTCACAGATTCTTTCGTTTTTGCAGGATAAGAACATAAGAACATAAGAGATGCCATACTGGGTCAGATCAAGGTCCATCAAGCCCAGTATCCTGTTTCCAACAGTGGCCAATCTAGGTCATATGTACCTAGCAGTTTCCGCAAAAGACACAGGTTCCACAGTACTTATACTGGGTCAAGCATTGATATCCTGGGTCCCTTCTTAATAATGGTTTATGGACCTTTCCTCCAGGAACTTGTCCAAACCTTTTTTAAACCCAGCTACACTAACAGCCTTTACTACATCCTCCAGTAACAAATTCCAGAGTTTGATTACACATTGAGTGAAAAAATATTTTCTTTTATTAGTTTTAAATAGTTTACCCTGTAGCTTCATTGCATGTCCCCTAGTCTTTCTATATTCTGATAAGGTAAACAATCGACCTACGTTTACCCGTTCCACTCCGTTCATTAATTTATAGACTTCTATCATATCTCCCCTCAGCCGTCTCTTTTCCAGGTTAAAGAGCCCTAACCTTTTTAGCTTTTCTTCATAGGAGTATCCTTCCATCCCCTTTACCATTTTGGTGGCTCTTCTCTGAACCTTTTCTAATAACACTATATCCTTTTTAAGATACGGCGACCAGAATTGCACACAATATTCAAGGTGTGGTCTTACCATGGAACGATAAAGAGGCATTATAATATCTTTTGTTTTATTTTCCATTCCTTTCCTTATGATACCTAGCATTCTATTTGCTCTCTTGGTCGCCGCTGCACACTGGGCCGAGGGTTTTAACATGTTATCCACAATGACACCTAAATCTTTTTCCTGGGTGGTGGTTCCTAATGTGGAACCTTGCATCGTGTGACCATAGTTTGGGTTGTTCTTCCCTAGGTGCATAACTTTGCACTTGTCCACATTAAATTTCATCTGCCATTTTGATGCCCAGTCTTCCAATTTGTCAAGATCCTTTTGCAATTTTCCACAATCCTCTTGGGTTTTATCAGCTTTAAATAGTTTTGTGTCATCTGAAAATTTGATAACCTCACTCGTTATTCCACTTTCCAGGTCATTTATGAATATGTCAAAAAGCAGCAGGCCCAGCATAGATGGCTTCGAGAAGGGTCTGGCGGCCAGCTCGTTGAGAGTTCAGCTAGCGGCGCTCTCTTGTTACTAAGGGAAGGTTCAAGGACAGGTGCTGGGGCGCACACAGATGTTAAAAGATTTTTCTCCAGGACCAAGCAGGAAGTCAGTCCTCACATATGGGTGACGTCGGCGCCGACGAAGCCCCCATGCGGAGCATTTTCCCAGCTTTCAAAGAAAGCCTTTGGGAATGCAGCGCGCATGCACGGTCCCCTTCCCGCCCAAGGGTGCCATCTTGCTCAGTCTTCTTTTTTCCGCGGAGCCCGACGGATGTATTTTCGTTTCACCCGAGGAAAAAGTCGATTTTATTCTGCGTGAACCTGTTTTTCTTCGGTTCGACGCCGGTTTACGTTTCCCGCCTGGGCCCAATACATCGGTATCGAGCCCGGATCTCTTTTTTCAGTTTTTGTCCTTAGTGACTAACGTATGCGCCATTTTTTCTGTTTTCACTGGCAGCCCTGTCTTTTGACCTCGCAGTGGCCCTTAAAAAGTGTGATCGGTGTAAGAAACTTATGTCTCTCTCCGACACACATGACTGCTGCCTCCGGTGCCTCGGACCCGATCATGACCCGATGATCTGTAGTCCATGTGGGAAAATGTCCTCTAAGGCGTTAAGGAGTCGTCAGCACCAAAAGGAAAGAATCTTCTCTGACTCCGCGTCCGGTCGGGCCCGGACCTCGTCAGAGGTCTCGACATCTCGGGACTCCGGCCCCGAGCAGCGTTGAGGCTCCTCTGAAAGGGGGGTCTCCCTCGCGGGAGCATCGCAAGAAGAAAAAACCCGCGAGGGCGGCGTTGGTGGACGCACTTGGCTCCTCGAGGGCCAAGTTGCATAGCCCCGAGCGCCGTCCCGGGTCTTCGGAGTCGGAGAGGCCTGCAAAACAACCTTGTGTGGAGATGGAGTCCCCGGGTCACGTGAGTACTGTAGTCCTCGTGGACTCTCCTTCACGGGAGCCGACGTCGGGCCCGGCGCCGCTGTTGCTCAAGTTGGGGGCTGCTGAGTCTCCTGAGCTCGGACTCAGGTTGACGGCCTTGGAGAGCAGCTTGGCTGTCTTCATGGAACAGCAGCGGGCACTGATCGCCGGTCTCACCGGTGCATCTGCCCTGGCCACCAGGACATCGACGTCCAAGTCGACCCCGGAGGCCGAGCTGATCCTCGAGTCCATGCGCGCTCGAGTTGATCCTCGGCGAAGGTCTCCCTCAGCCTCCCGTTCGGGACCGAGGTCGTCGATGCCATCCGCCCCGACACAGAGGGTACCGGCATCGATGCCTGCCTGACCGGAGCCGCTCGATTCCTCCTCCGAGGAGTCCGGCTGGAAGACGGAGGATGAGGAGTCACCCGACACCTTTCGGACTCAGTGTGTCCCTTCGGACTCACCCGAGTCCGAGCCTCGGAGAAGGTCCCCACCGGAGGATACCCGGTTCTCGGACTTTGTGCGGGATATGGCCAAGGCTTTGGCATTCCACGCGGATCCCAAGGAGGAGCCTCGAGCCAAGGAGCTCGAGGCCCTACAGTATGACTCTCCTCCGAAGGAGGCCTTTACTGTTCCGGTTCCTCCGATTCTGGAACTGTTGCTCTTCCGTGTGTGGGAGGCGCCGGCGTCGACGCCGGTTTTAAGCAAGCGGGTTGATTCCATTTATCGAGTCCGCAAGAGCCCCGGGTTACAAAAGGCACAATTACCACACCACTCCATGGTTGTGGAATCGGCCATGCATCGTCTGAAGAGTCAGAAGATGCACTCCTCGGTGCCTCCCGGCTAGCAGACCCGGAACCTGGATGCCCTCGGTAAGAAGTGCTTCCAGGGCTCTATGCTTGCTTGCCATGTCCAGACCTACCAGCTGTACATGGGCATGTACCTTCGAGACCTGGCAAAGGAGATTGCCGGGTTCTCTGCTGGTCTCTCCGAGGAACCTTTGCAGAGGTTCAATGGTCTGTCCTCGGGTATTCGTGAGTGCTCGAAGTTTATCTCTCGAGCAGCCTATGATGGCTTCGAGGCTTCGGCCCGAGTAGCTGCGGCCGGCATCGGTGCACGCCGTCAGGCCTGGCTAAAGTCATTGGACCTCTCGAGCCATGGGTGCAGGACAAGTTGGTCGATGTCCCCTGCCGAGGTGAAAACCTCTTTGGCAAGCCCATGGCTGACAAGGCTGCAGAACTCGAGACCGAGACACTTACCCGGACAAGGCTGTCCAGAAAAACCTCTGCCCCTTCTCAGAAGAAGAAGGGCTCGGGAAAAAAGACCTTTTACCCGAGGAAGTCATCTGCCTATAAACAGTACTCTCATTTTCAGGCCTCTGTAGCTCCCCAACAGGGTCAGCAGGCCAAGGAGCAGGGACATGTGCCCCGTAGGCAGAAAACCCCCCAAGCTACCAGCTCTGGCTCCTGCACAGCAGGGAGCGTGGTTTTGACTCCAATGGCATAGCCTCTCCTCCTCAGCTGGCCCCTATCAGCACTGGAGGCCGGCTGGCCCTGTACGCCCACAGGTGGTCAGCTGTCACAAGGGATCCCTGGGTACTAAGTATAGTCCAGAAGGGCTATCTCCTCCACTTCCACCAGGTACCCCCCTCCTATTTTCCAGGGGAGCCTCCCAGACCTCCTCTGCACAGGGACTTACTCCTGCAGGAGTTGGCAAGTCTTCTAAAGGAACAGGCAGTGGAACCGGTGCCCCACCACCTGAGAGGTCAAGGCTTCTATTCCAGGTCCTTCCTGGTACCAAAAAGAGCAGGAGGCCTCAGGCCCATCCTAGACTTGCAAAATCTGAACAAGTTCCTGGAGAGGGAAAAGTTCAAGATGCTTACCCTTGGAATTCTGCTGCCCTACCTCCAGCAGGGAGATTGGCTATGCTCCTTAGACCTAAAGGATTGTTATACTCACATCCTCATTCATCCAGACCACAGACAATATCTCAGATTTGTAGTGGGAGGAAACCACTATCAGTACAGAGTGCTGCCTTTTGGCATTACATCCGCCCCCAGGGTATTCACCAAGTGCCTAGCGGTGGTAGTGGCCTACCTCAGGGTTCAAGCCCTCTTTGTCTTTCCATACCTGGATGATTGGCTCATCAGGGGTCAATCCCCGCAAGTGGCCAATCAAGCCACCCTTCGCACTGCCACTCTGCTTCAGCACCTGGGGTTTGTTATAAACTTTGCAAAGTCCAATTTGCACCCCTCCCAGAACATGGAGTTCATAGGAGCTCGACTAGACACCTTTCAGGCAAAGGCCTTTCTACCAGTGGACAGGGCCCACAGATTGATGGATCTAGCCAGGCTATTCCACAGCAATTCTCTGGTCTCCGCCAGACAATTCCTGAGGCTCTTAGGCCACATGGCATCCACGGTCCATGTAACTCCAAATGCCCGTCTACACATGAGGCCAGCTCAATGGGGACTCAGGACTCAGTGGCACCAAGCCACAGGAAGCCTCACGGACAAAGTGAGGGTGTCCAGCCTACTACAGTCTTCTCTGCAGTGGTGGCTTCATCTTCCGAATCTGCTGCAAGGGGTGCCTTTTCAAACACCTCCACTCTCTCAGGTGCTGACAACCGATGCTTCTCTTCAAGGTTGGGGTGCACATTGCTAAGGGGCATGTACTCAAGACCTGTGGTCTCCTTGGGAGGCCACACAGCAGATCAATTTCTTGGAACTGAGAGCTATCCACTTAGCCCTGAGAACTTTCTCCCATCTCATCTCTCGCCAGTCCGTCTTGGTTCAGACGGAGAATCAAGTTGCTATGTTCTATGTGAACAAACAAGGGGGCACAGGGTCCCGCCTTCTATGTCAGGAAGCACAGAAACTGTGCTCCTGGGCAGTCACTCACGGCATTCTTCTCAAAGCGGTTTATCTCCCAGGTCAGGAAAATTACCTGGCAGACAGATTGAGCAGGATCCTGCAGCCGCACGAGTGGCAGTTGAATCCTCTAGTGGTTCAACAGATCTTCCTGAGATGGGGTCTTCCAACCATGGATCTTTTTGCCAGTCCTCTGAACCGTCAACTTCCCAGGTTCTGTTCCAGGCAACCGCATCCTCTCAGAGTTGCAGTGGATGCGTTTCTCATTCCATGGTCTACAGGCCTTTTATATGCATTTCCTCCCACACCTCTGGTTTCCCAGACGCTATTCAAGGTGCTCAGGGACAAGGCCTCGCTGATCCTGGTAGCCCCCAGGTGGCCAAGGCAACCCTGGTTCCCACTGATTTTGCAACTTGCTGTGGACACTCCTCTTCCTCTGGGGACGCAACCCGATATCCTGTCTCAGGAGCAGGGATCTCTCTTACACCTCAATCTCCAGTCCCTCAATTTGATGGCCTGGCTGCTGAAAGGGTAGTTCTAGCGCCTTTACTATTACCTAGGGAATTGGAGGACGTAGTCTTGGCCTCTAGGAGGCAGTCCACCAGAAAGTCTTATGCCCTTAAGTGGCGTAGATTCTCTACCTGGTGTACTCAACACAACGAGAATCCTTTCTCATGCCTGGTACCAGTGGTGCTGCAATATTTGCTTCACCTGTCCAACCTAGGCCTTAAGTCCAATTCTGTTAGAGTTCATCTTAGTGCTCTTTCAGCACACCACTCACAGATGGAGGGTCAGTCTCTATCCAGACATCCTTTGGTGGCTAGCTTCCTCAGGGGCCTGCTTTTGCTTAAGCCTCCAGTGCGTCCACCTGCCCCTGAATGGGATTTAAATGTGGTCTTGCAACGGCTTACTTGCCCACCTTTTGAACCTATGGCTACTTGCCCTCTGCGTTTTCTCTCCTGGAAAGTGTTGTTTCTGGTAGCCCTTACCTCAGCAAGGCGAGTGAGTGAGCTTCAGGCCCTAGTATCAGAAGCACCATATACTAGGTTCTATAGGAACAGAGTAGTCTTACAGACTCACCCTAAGTTCCTTCCAAAGGTTGTCTCCTCCTTCCACCTCAATCAGGAGGTGGTTCTTCCGACTTTCTTTCCCAGGCCTCATGCTAGCTGGGCTGAGATGGTCTTGCATACTGTAATGGTGAAAGTCCCCAGGAGGAGATGGAGGTGGAGGAAAATCCTGTTGAAATAAATGATACTGCACTTGTGCACAGGATTTCCAAGCCAGATAAGAAAAAAACACAGCTTTCTGCTGAGCTCAGGCCACGCCCCAGCTCAGAGGGAGAGACAGGCTTCCTCACTGATTGGTCACACCTGGGGGAAGGACAAGGAGTGCCGAGAAGCAAATGCTTTTTAAATCCACAAACAGAGCAGAGAGTTAGGACAGAAAGAAGTACGAGAAGGGACAAGGAAACAGGCAAGGAGACAAGCACGGGAAGGAGCACGGGAAGGTACAAAGGATGTGGAGAGGAAGGAAAAGAGCAAGCAAGAAAGGAACCTTATGAAGAAGGTGAAGGAGAGAGAGAGCCTTGGAGAGGACGTTACAGCAAGGCAGAACCTTGGAGCAAGAGAGCTAGCAAGGGAAGCCATTGGAGAGACGGCAATTGGTCATACAGCAACAAGGGGTATAGCAGCCGTAGAGGAAAGAAGGAAGAAAAGCCTCTTCAGAGCAGGTACCTAACTGGCACTGGAAATAGATATAAGGAAGCTGAATTCCAGAACCTGGAGGATAGCAGGAGAAAAGGGTTCAGCAGTTGTCTAAGAAACCCTGCCAAAGGTAAAGCTACCATTTCCAATGCTGAATCATTGTTAGAGAAGCCATTTGCCTTTGCTACTGTCCAAAAGACAGACCCAACACCTTTAACTGATAATAGGTGGGGGGAGAGTCTTACATACGGGGGAAGCTATAACACTGACAAAAGCAAGACAGCCGAGCCTTCAGAGTTAGAAGCTATAAGCAAGCTGTTGTTAGAAGGAAATGTTTTCTCTTCTAATGCTAATGTGCCTGTACACGCTGAATTGCTCCTGAACCAGTTCAAGGAATTTCTGGAGGAAAGAAAGTCAGGGAGAACTGTTAAACCTGATAGAGATGCCAGTAATTCTAATACTGTTGAAAGATTGCAAATAGACTCTTGTTTGCCAGCTTTAGAAAGTGAATCTTCTCCCATGGATTGCTCTTTATGTTTAAAGGAAAAAGGCATTGTTGAACAGCACTGAAGCTGTATGAAATAATATAGAAAGTACTTGCCATACCTGCTGAAGAATTGGAAAGGCTTGTTTTATGTTTAATAAGCTTAATTGTCTTCTGAGGATAAGAAGCCGTGCTGTGAGAAAGAAATCAGCTGTTGCAGTTTAATTGTTTTCCGTTGAATAACCACATGGGGCAGTGTCCTGTGGAAAGTTTATGGGACTGAGAAATAGCTGAGCAGTGCTGAGATATTTCTGTTACGTTTTCTTCTGTTCCTGAAAAACCTATATGTTGGAGATGCATCCTTTATGCTTGTTTGGGTTTGAGCTTTGATGCGCTGGAAATTCCCCACAATAAATATTCTTGCAGCCTTGAAACACTCGTGTCATAACTACAATTTTGTCCTTAAGGAAATAAGCAAAACTACAAGTCCCAGAATCCCTGGCGACAATAGAAATAGCTTTATTCAAAAGAGGATACTCAAAGGCCACCTCCAGCTGGTAAGCTCTCGGGCCCCAGCGGAAGCGTCGCAATACCCTGGACGGTAGAAGGGCATTGTCCTTCTACCTTGACCGTACTTGGGAGCATCGGAGGGCGGTTCAGCTCTTCATCTCTTTTGACCCCAATAATTTGGGGTTGGCTGTCTCCAAGCGTACTTGTCCATATGGGTAGCTGACTGCATCGCCTGGGCTTACAGGGCAGCCGGCCTCTCGTTGCAGGGTCGAGTTACGGCTCATCGTGTCAGGGCAAAGGCTGCATCAGTGGCTCATCTCCGCTCTGTTCCGTTGGTAAACATCTGCCGGGCCGCTACTTGGTCTTCAAGCCAGACCTTTGTGGCCCACTACTGCCTTGAGAGGGAGTCCCGCAGGGACAGTGCTTTCGGGCAAGTGGTACTCCATAATCTCTTTGGGGTTTAGGCAACTCCTACCCTCTGGCCCTGGTGTTGGGCTACCGTTCGGGGGCGTTATCAGTGAAGATTCTGTTCTTGCATGCTGAGGCTCTAGAGGGAGCTCATTGTTTTGGTTTGGGGCCTCTGGTAGCCCTGAGCTGGGGAGTCCCATATGTGAGGACTGACTTCCTGCTTGGTCCTGGAGAAAGAGTAGTTACTCACCTGTAACAGGTTGTCAGACGGCTGCCTGGGTGAGAATCTTCACAGTCTTTGCAAGTGCATATCTCTATATGATTTGTAAGGTATTGTGGGCAATGTAGTTCATTCACACCAGACACAGCTGCTGACAATAATTTAGTTGTGCTCTTGGGTAAAGCCAATAAGATATTTATTTATGGGGTTATTTCTCCCAACACAGATATGCTTGGTAGCACATAAATTAGGTTACTTGCTTTCAGTGTTAATTTGGAAAAACAAAGTCAAAATCAGGAAAACAACAAATGAAAAGCCACAAAGAAAGAAACAAACTGTTCTTTTCAGGTTAACTTCTGATTACTTCCCACATAGATACAGAAGTGATTCTCTCCTAGCTCACAAGCAATTAGGTACGGCTTAATTGCTAGCAGTTACCAACTGAAACCCCTTAGCTGGCTTGCCTTCCACTGTGTGGGTCAAATCCTGCTTCAGGAGCTTTTCTGAGTAGATTAAAGAACAAATTTGTATTTCTTTGTGATGGTTGCTGTACTTTATAACAGAAAGTTACCAACGGAGTTTAGATAGAGAGCAGTCCATATAAACAGGATCCTCATCTGCTATTATTCCCCCTTGTTCAACAAGCATGGGTTCAATATCATGGATTGGCACAGATGAATCTCTCAATGGAGCATTTTCAGGAGAATACTTGTTTCCCTGCTGTCTTTCAAGGTTATAGCTAGGGCATAGATCAGTGTTCATACCTGAGCTTCCATTGCTGCTAGAGTTCCTCTCTATATAGCCTGGCCAGTATGTAGTCCAGTTCTTATGTCCAGCCTTCCAATCCAGATCCCTGGACACTGGATCTCTCTTCACGTACCTTCTGGCACAGGTCTTAGGGTCCCTTCCACGTGCAGCCGTCTCCCTCACAGGTAGCCTCTGGTGATTCCTAGCTCTGCAGCACCATTCCTCTGGCTTTCCCCAGTCCAATGATGTATGCTGGCCCTTGGAATACCTCCCAGTATACGTACTGCTTTGGACTCTTCTAGACCTCTCAAAGGCTTTTCTCTTCCTTCTTCCAAAGGGTCTCTTTCCCTCTCTGTCCGTCCGGTTTGGCTTCTGCTTCGGATGATCCTTCAGATGAAACTGATGATCAAACTCAAGCTGATTCTCAGGATACTGAGGACAATTCTCTGGATATCCAAGGTGATCATGAAGATGGTCATCTGTAGAATAAACTCTACTCTTATTCTGCTTAGATGAGTGCTCCTCCCTAACACAGCGCAGCTGTGCTGAATCAGGCCCTGCCCTTTGAGATGAGTGCTTAGGGATTATCTCATAGCCCTCCTGATTGAACACACGTTTCCCCACTTCAGCTCCTCTAATGGCTGTTGGAAACCTGGTGCATTCTGGGACTGGTAGTCCTTTTATGGCAAAATTCTGTTTTCTTATTTCTACCAGAACTGACAGGTTGCTTGTTCAGAGTCACTTCACCTTTTCTATAGCTCCTTCCTGAGCTATGATAAGCTTCCTTATCACAAGGTGTTCTCCAGGAGCAGCAGGAATCAGTCCTTACAACCCTCCATCCTCCCCTTGGAGTTGCAGTTATATGCTTTATTATTTCTATTTTTGCTGTCTTTTAGCTATGTCATCAGACTGAGCAAGATGGCACCCTTGGGCGGGAAGGGGACCGCGCATGCGCGCTGCATTCCCAAAGGCTTTCTTTGAAAGCTGGGGAAATGCTCCGCACGGGGGCTCCGTCGGCACCGACGACACCCATATGTGAGGACTGATTCCTGCTGCTCCTGGAGAACACCTGTTACAGGTGAGTAACTACTCTTTACGGGCCGTGCTGCTCTTGCGGCCTCCGTGCAGATGCTTGGTTCCCGTGTGGGATCTGAATGTGGTGTTGGACGCTTTGGTTAGACCACCTTTTGAGCCATTAGGGAAGGCATCGTTAAAGGATTTGACGTTGAAGGCGATCTTTTTAGTGGCCATTTGCTCTGCTCGCAGGATTTTGGAGTTGCAGGCTTTGTCTTGTAAGGAGCTGTTTCTTTCGTTCTCAGATCAGAAGGTTGTGTTGTGTCCAGTTCCCGCCTTCTTGCCTAAGGTGGTTTCTGTTTTTCACATCAACCAGGTAGTTTCGTTGCCAGTATTCTCTGGAACGGAGAGGGAGTTGGCGGGAGGAAAGTTGCGACTTCTGGATGTTCGTCGAACGCTCAAAAGGTACCTCCGTGGTACAGCTTCCTTCCGTAAGTCGGACAGGTTGTTTGTGTTGTTCAGATGTCCACGGAAGGGGGAGGCTGTGGCTAAATTTTTCATTTCCAGATGGTTAAAGGAAACCATTGCAGCGGCATATATTTATTTTATTTTATATTTATGCAATTTACATTAAAGACCAAGCAAAGCTTGTACAGAAAAACTCAACTGCGCAGAAAAGTAAAGGAAATATTTCAACATCATACAAATTTAACACAGTACAATTATAGCCCACTAAGCAGGGGAGAAGTGTAAGGAAAACTACCAAACGAGGTCAGGTAAAGCCTCGTTCCAAAAAGTAGGAAACAATAAACTACAAAATTACCAAGAGGGGGCATGATTCGGAGCATTTTCCATATGACGATCAGTTATCCATAGGTGATGAAGTCAACAAATGAGATGATACAAACATGGACAGATCCTCAGGCTGAAGAAAAACATACTTGTTATTTCTAAAATAAACTATACACTTACAAGGAAAACACAATAACATTGTAGCTCCAATAGAAAGAACACCAGATCTCAAAAGCAAAAAAGCCTTCCGCCTCTTTTGGGTCTCTCGGGATACATCAGGGAAGATAACAATTCTCTTACCCATAAATAGTACAGAACGCTTTTTAAAGTACAACTTTAACAGCCAATCCCGGTCTGAAGATAGTGCGAAAGTGACTAACAGAGTAGATACCTTAATATCAGCTTCAATGGGGGACTTTAACAAGGCAGACACATCAAGAGTGTCTGCCCTGAGAGACCCCACATCAGCCTGACCTCCACTTTTACTCAATGGAAGAAAATGGGCCTTAACAACTGGAGGAATTAAATCATCAGGAACTGACAAAGATTCATGTAAATATTTTTTAAATAAATCCACAGGAGAGAAACCACCCACCATTGGAAAATTTAACAAACGTATATTAGATGCCCGAACAGCGTTTTCCAAATTTTCCAGTTTCCTTTGAATTACTAAATTGTCCTTCACAAGTGAATCAGTCAATGCAGAAATTCGAGAAACTTTTTGTTCCCCAGTATTAATCTTCTCACCAATCACAGTGTGATAAGGAAGCTTATCATAGTTCAGGAAGGAGCTATAATAGAGATGAATTGGCTCTGAACAAGCAACCTGTCTTTGCTGGTAGAAATACTAAAACAGAATGTTTTCATAAAAGACTACCAGTCCCAGAATGCACCAGGTTTCAAACAGCCTCTAGAAGAGCTGAAGTGGGGAAACGTGTGTTCAATCAGGAGAGCTATGAGGTAATCCCCAATCACTCATCTCCAAGGGCAGGGCTTGATTCAGCACAGCTGTGCTGTGCTAGGGTGGAGCATCCCTCTCAGCAAGTTAAAAGTAAAACAGATTCTACACAGAATCAGTTGAGGAACTCAGAGCTCAAGGACAGAGAGAGGAAGCAGCAGCATCAACGTGGAAGGAAGAAGAGGAAAACATCTTGGAGGTCTAAAGAAGGAGCCCATAGCAGTACGTGTGTTGGGAGTCATTCCAGAGGCAAGCATACTCCATTGGACTGGAGGAAGCCAGAGGAGTGGGGTTACAGAGCCAGGAATTCCCGGACGGCACCTGTGAAGGAGACGGCTGCATTTGGAAGGGGCCCTAAGACCAGTGCAAGAAGCTATGTGAAAAGAGACCCAGTGTCCAGGGATCTTGATTGGAAGGCTGGACATAAAAGCTGGATTACTTACTGGCCAGGATATCTGGAGAGGAAACCTAACAACAAAGGAAGCTCAGGTATGAACACTGATCTATGCCCTCGCTCTTCACCTGGGAGACAGCAGGGAATCAAACATTATCCTGAGAGTGTTCCATTAAGGAATTCCTCTGAGCCAGACCATGATATTGATTCTATGATAGTTGAAGAAGAAGGAGATATTTTAAATGATCAGAATGAATACATGGATTGCTCTCTGAATAAGCTGCTGTGGTAAAATACTTTCAGAAATACAACAACCATCAAAAGGGAACTATAACTTGTTCTTTTATCTACCCAGAAAAGCCTGCAAGAAAGCTTTAGGGTAGGATTTGAGCCACATATAGAAAGTAAACCAGCCAAGAGGTTTGCAGCTGGTTAATTGTTGGCAATTAAGCCTTGCACAATTGCACGTGAGCTCTGAAAGGAAACTTCTGTGTGTGTGTGAAAATAGAAGGAAGTTATCCTTGCAAAAGAACAGATTTTGGTTACTTTTGGGTTTTGTTTTTGCTTTTGGAGCACTGCTAAAAGTTATTAGCAGGAGCCCTCAAAAAGACCTTTTCTGTTTCCCCATCAAGGTCTTTATTGTTTGTTTGATTGCTTAAGAAGTTCAGTTGCTGATATCATGATTTGTTTTTCCTAAGTACAACACTGAAAGCAAGTGTCCTTTTGTGTTACCAAGTAAATCTGTATGGGAGAATTAACCCCATAAATAAAATATATTTTTCTTTGCTTACACTCGAGCAACACAACTCATTATTTTGTGAACGGCTGATTCTGGTATGAATGGACTACATTCCCCACAATCCTTTGCAAGTCATAATAGTATTTTGCCTTTGCCAAGACTGTGGACATTCACGCCCAGCGCCCCCGTTTACAACAGTCAATTCTTCCTTAATACCGTCTGTAGCACTTTCCAGTTTCTCCAGGCACTGGGAGGACAACGCCAACTGCTGGAAAACTACGACCGAAAGCTGTGAAATTGCCTCCCAAATGGATTCCAAAGAGAACTCTCGGGCGTTTCAGAGGAGTAACTGGAGGCAATAAAGCATAAGCCGAGGAACTCCCAACAGTTGAATCTCCATTCTGATGTAACTGAACCTCCGTCTCCACCAACTGCCGTCTGGTCACATCTCCTGCCCCCGATGCCAAGGGGGCCACTCCGGTACTCTGTTCCAGCGAGGCCCGCTCCAGCAAGACAGCTCCGACACATCCGGGTGAGCTGACTCACCTCTCGCGAGAGGAGACCCCGGGGGGGTCAGACGCTGAGGAGGCAGTTGATCGTCCGGGGAGAGAGACACCTCCAGGACAAGTAACACCGGGTCTACCTCCACCGGTGTCACAGCGCCCGCACGAATCTCCCCCTTTTTCTGCTCCGATAATTGCACAAAACGGTCCATAGGACCCGAGGTAACAGCAGGTACAGGCTCCGCGGGCAGAGCCTTGTGCTTGCCCTTGCGTTTAGGCATACTCCAAACAAACTCACGCCACCGCCATCTTGGAGGTAACCACTCTGCAGCGGCATATATTTTGAAAGGTAAGGAGGTACCGGAGGGGCTCAGGGCTCATTCAACTAGAGTGCAAGCGGCTTCTTGGGCGGAATACAGTTTGGTGCCGGCCGCGGATATTTGTAAGGCGGCGACTTGGTCTTCCTTGAGTTCCTTTGTCAAGCATTGTCAAGGGGATATGCGTTTTGGATCAGCAGTACTTCAGGCTGGTCTAGCAAGGCCCTCCCATTGATATTTACTGCTCTGTTACATCCTCAGAGGTTCCGGGACTGGACTAGAGGGACGAAAAAGAAGGTGAAATTAGACTTACCTGCTAATTGTTGTTCCTTGAGGAACTCTAGTCCAGTCCCAGATCCCTTTCCAGGTTACTTGACAGCTTTGGGGCTCAGTGAGGTACTTAAGAAGTCGTATTAAGGATTATGCCTTCCCTTGGTTCGCAAGGGGGGGTCTCAGGGGGCTGTTTCTATTCTCTAAAGCGGAGATGGGAACCTTCCTATGCAGTAATTAGTTTTGCAACAGTTCGTTGTCCAGGAGAACTTAGTTCAGGTTTAAAAAAAAAAAGGGTTATTTTAAGGTTGAGGTTAACCTGTAATGTTTAAAAAAAAAAGCAAGAAACAAAACAAAGAGTGCGACTAGGGCTGATTTGATTGCAATTTAACTACTTATTTGTTGCTCTGCTGAGTCTGCTTTGTCAATAGGTACTGGAGTGGGGAGGTGGTCCTTGCCTACTTATACCGGTGTCATCAAAGCGATGATGTGTTTCAGTCTTCAAACCTGCTGGAGGAGGTACTTAACTCAGACGTTCCGGGACTGGACTAGAGTTCCTCAAGGAACAACAATTAGCAGGTAAGTCTAATTTCACCTTATATCTGAACAAGTAGGGGTGACCTACACGGAGTGGTGGGTACACCCCTAAACAAACACATGGGGAGGGATGACCTGCACTTAGCGGCAAGTGCACCTACTCTTGCTGCCTTGCTGGGCAGACTAGATGGACCATACTGGTCTTTATCTGCCATCATATACTATGTTACTATCTCCCCTGATTTGCATTCTCTTCTCTTCTCCCTCTCCGGTGGCTCCACATCACTTTGTGTTATTGATGTTAACTTTCCCTAATCTTTTCCCCTCATTCCGACAGTTCCATGTCCCTACTTCTCATTACCCACTCCTTACTGTCCCCACCTCCTCTTCCCTTTGTTCTACATTATCATCTGCCCTTGAGCTTCACCATTTTCTTACTCTTATTCAGTCATCTCCACTTTCCCTGAGGGAACCTCACCCTCACTTCTGTCATGCCACCTCATCTATCCCCCATTCTCTCCTACTCCTTCTCCTTCTTTCATCTAGAGATATCAATACCAACCTTGGCCCCTCTAGACTTTTTTCATACTCCCAAGGCAGATTAGTACGTAACCTCTCAAATCTGGTTGATTTTACAGAGCTCCTGAGGGTCGGGGAGGCTCAAATACATTCTGGTAATTGTAGATCATTTAACAGGATGGGTGGAGGCATACCCCAAGGCCACTGTCGCAGCCACAGCAGGGGAAGTGTCTAAGGGGTTACTAGAACAAGTGATCCCCCGATACGGAATTATAGAAAGGGTAGATTTCGATTGGGGGAGTCACTTCATCTCCCATGTGAGATAGGGTGTAATGAAGCAATTGGGTGCAACCTGGGATTTACATACCCCGTGGCACCCTCCCTCCTTAGGAAGGGTGGAGCGTATGAATCAGACCTTGAAAAAGCAGCTGGCCAAACTGATGTTAGAGACCAAATTGCCCTGGACTAAATGTTTGCCCCTTGCATTACTCCGTATTAGGACAGCACCCAGGAAAGATGTGGGGCTGTCTCCATACGAAATGCTGTTCAGGCTCCCTTATTTTGGGGGGCAGGAGGAGATCCCTGTAATTGAGACCAACGATATATTTATCAGAAAATATGTGATGGCACTGTCCTGTTACTTGTCTATCCTCAGGAAACGAGGGCTTCTTGCCCAGACTGCACCCCTTGAGTTTGCTGCCCATTCGATCCGGCCCGGGGAGTGGGTCCTGATTAAGTCATGGAAAGAAACAAAGCTACAGCCTGATTGGGAGGAGCCATACCAAGTCCTGCTCACCACAGAAACAGCAGTACGAACAGCTGAGTGGGTTTGGACCCACCACACCCGAGTCAAGGGACTTGTCCAAGCTCCAACTCAGATTCCAGAAACCTGGGGGTACAGCCGACTGGGGACCCCCTTATTGTAAGACTAAAAAGACAATAACTTTTTCCAGCAGAAGGAGACTGGTCCTGGGACTTAAGGAGTCAGTGAAACAGATCATTTTGCAGCATGAGACATGACTGTTGAAGAAGCGTGGACTGCATTAGAGATATTGCTTTTAGCCAAATTGTGCATGATAAGCATAAATGTGATATATTTCTTTTATATGCTCTTGAATATAATTTTTATTTATTTATTTATTTATCTATTTCTTCTATACCGCTCCTTCCAGAGATCAGGGGCGGTTTACATGGAACAATTGCATACATTTGCATAACATTACATAGAACAAGAACTTCTTAACTTTTTACATATAACAGAACAGTAAATTGTCAGAACTATTTACAGGGTGTATACGTTTGTATACTGCTGAATTTACAGGGGAATGTCAGCGAGCTGACATTGCTATTTATAGAAATTATTTACAAGAATACATGATTCGCTATTCAGGTGTGTGTATGTATGTGTGAGTGTGTGTGTGTATAAGTGTGCGTGTGTTTGTGTGTGTATGTGAGTGGGTTTGTGTGTGATGGAATTTATTTCCATTTTTTTTTTTTTGGGGTGTCTTTGGGGGCTGTTAGAAGAGGAGTTGTGTGTTCAGTTAATTGTGTTTCTGCGGGTTTTTTTGTTTGTGTGTCTGTGGACGCTGTGTGTCTGGACTTGGAGGGTAGGGGATTCCGAAGTGCTCAGAGAATAGGTATGTCTTGAGTTTTTTCCTGAATTGGGAGAGGTCCTTTATGATTCGGATGTCTATTGGGAGGTCATTCCAAAGTGTGGGAGCGGTGAATGAGAAGGCTCTGGCACTGGTGGAGTTTTTGGTCCTCGTGAATGTTTTTGGCAGCTCTAGTGAGAGGGTTGCATTTAGTCTGCGGGCTCTTAATTCATTTGGGACGTGAAGGAGTGTGGATAGATGTGAGGGGGCAATATCGTTTAGTAGTTTGAAGGTTGTTAGTAGTATTTTGTATTTGATTCGATAATTTATGGGGAGCCAGTGTAGATCTAGCAGTATAGGGGTTACATGGTCTGTTAGGTGGGCTTTAGTGACTACTTTTGCACAAATGTTCTGTGCTCTTTGTAATAAGTAGATATTCTTTTGTGGGAGGGCGGTTAGGAGACTATTACAATAGTCAAAGTGAGGGGTTATGAGGGCACTAACGACTGATCTAAAGTCATGCGTGTCAAGGAGGAGCCTTAAGTGTTGAATAGTTTTGAGTTTGTAGAATATAGTTTTTACCGTCTGTTTTATGTGAGGTAGCATGGTGAGTGTGTGATCGATTATAACGCCTAGGTATTTTACCTCTTTTTTAACAGGTATCGTTGTGTTATTGATGGAGATTGTTGTTGGGTAGGTATCTTCAGCCACAGGTGATCTTGATACAAACATTGCCTCAGTTTTTTGAGATTGATGCTGAGGAAGTTGGTTCCCATCCAGGATGAGGTTTCTGCCATGCATTCGGATAGAGTGTTATAATTAGGGTTTTTCGTGGTTATGGGGAGGGCGAGCATGATGTCGTCGGCATAGATAAAGTGATTGATTTTGTGTTTTTTAAATATTTTTGTGATGGGTTGCAGGTACAGGTTGAAAAGGAGAGCAGAAAGGGCTGATCCTTGTGGTATTCCTTGTCCTTGGGGGAAGGTTTCCGATGCTTCCTGGTTTAATTGAACTCGTATTAGTCTGTGTGTGATGTAGGACTTGAACCAATTAAGGATAGTCCCACCTATTCCTAAGTTTTCTAATCTATTAATCAGTGTAAGGTGGTTGATGTTGTCAAATGCAGCGGAAATGTCTATGAAAAGGAGTAGGAGGCCTTGGGTGTTATCATCTGTATGTCTTATGAGGTAGTCCATCAGAGTAATTAATAGGGTTTCTACCCCATGGAAGGGGCGGAAACCGAATTGGTGGGAGTCAAGGGAGTTGTGGTCATCTATATGTTCTTGTAATTGAAGTTGAACAGTTTTTTTCTATTATTTTAGCCATAAATGGAATGCTGGCTATTGGTCTATATGAGTTTGGGTCTTTTGGGTCGAGTTTATTGTTTTTTATTATTGGGCGGATTGTTGTGAGTTTTAGGGCATCAGGCATAATGCCCTGGGAGAGGGATTGATTTACTATGTATTGAATGTTTCCAGCTAGTTCTTCCTTAGTATTTTTGATCCATGATACGAGGCATGGATCGAGTGGGGAAGTTGTGGTGTTGATAATTGTTATAATCCTGAGGAGGTGTTTCCGATCTATCGTATGAACTATGTCATTGGGGGAGGAGATAACTGTCATTGAAATAGGAATCCTAGTAACAGGCTGTATATTAGGAATTATTATAATTTGTATTTTCAAGAAATCATTATTGTGTGGGAGGAAAAAAAAGAGCCAGAATGGAACAAATGAAGGCACGGGGGAAATACCTCCTGGTAATATTAATAGCCCTGATGAATTCTACAGTGTGAAATTTAGCCCCCCCCCCCAGAAGAACCCCCCTGGTCACAGATAGAGATTTGCAAAATGATGACCAATGGAGAGGAGGTGGGGGATACCCAGTAAGAATGTGGGTTAATATTACTGAGGGAAATACACCCCAGGTCATACAATTGGATGCTTGCCAAATATTCCCCTGTGGGAACTTAAAGAGACAAAGGGAATTAAGTCATGAAATAAAACATCTATGTCCAGAGGGGAAAAGGCGATTAAGTATGGCATCTCCCTGCTCCGGGTGGTCAAATGTATGGTGGATCACGGGAGGAAGGGGGTGAACCCCAACAGGTGGGAAGGGACAGCCCCTTAAGACACAAATAGTGTTCCGTAAAGATCCCGTAAGTAGTCACTGTCAGCACTTGCAATGCAACCCTGTAACTCTCACAGTCCTGAGAGCAGACACTGAAGTGCATAGAACCTATGGCTTGGGGGCCTGGGTCTCAGGAACGGACCCCCACGGAAGGTTTAGGATAGTAGTAAGGAAACCCCCTCCCCTTATTCCCCACTCCCGAGCTTTCCCAAGATAGAACAGTGGAAGCCTCCCAATGACCCCAAGGTAATAAAAATAATGGAAGTTAAGGATTTACAGCAGATCTTTGAGGTGGAAACAGGATACCAAGAACTAAATGCCTGGATGGAGTGGGTCAAATATACTGTGAAAAGTTTTAACAAAAGTAATTGCTTTGCTTATGTGTCTCAGGGAGACCTCTTGCACAGGTAGTACCATTTCGACTCAACTGGAGATCAGACCCAGATAGGATGTACTGTATGCTAGCCCTGTTCCAGAATGAGATGGCCTGGGGCCAGGAGAACTGTAAGGCCTTGGCAAGGATGTTTCCAGCGCTGAAAGAAAAGGACATAGGCATTCCTCCAAGATTCTTTGCAGCAGGAGGAAATCACTCTGCCTGTCTCAGCAGGCAGGGGGCAAATTTCATCAGGGCTGTGTGAGTGCTGTCCTCATGTACCATGACCTTGAACATTACACAGGCTGGAGATGGCCAAGGGAACTACTCCAGGATGCAGGTGGCTAGAGCGGATGTCTGGTGGTACTGTGGCGGTAAGGTGTTGGGATCGGTACTGATATGGAAGGACAGACTAGATAGGCCATGTGGTCTTTTTCTGTCGTCATATTTCTATGTTTCTATTCAGGGAGAGAGCCTCTCTTTCAATTGAAAGCAAGTTCTGCTATGAGGGAACATGGGATGAGGGTAAAGGGAGATAGATTCAGGAGTGATATGAGGAAATATTTCTTTACGGAAAGAGTGGTGGATCCTTGGAATAGTCTCCCAGTGGAGGTGGTAGAGATGAGGACAGTAACTGAATTAAAAAAAGCATGGGACAAACACAGAGGACCTCAGCAGGAATGTGTACAGTTAGCTATTCCCTTCACCCTAGCATTTAGAGAGGAAGGAAGGATGTTTATGGGACCTCCTTTGATGATCAAATATATATAGATTCGATAGGGGTGCCTCAGTGAGTACCTGATGAATTCAAGGCCTGGAACCAGATAGCGGCAGGGTTGGAATCAGCTTTATTCTGGTGGTCCACAATAAACAAAAACGTGGACTGGATAAAATATATCTTTTATAACCAACAGAGATTTATAAACTATACCAGGGATGCAGTAAAAGGGATAGCAGAACAGCTGGATGCCATTAGTTGAATGACCTGGGAGAATAGGTTAGCTTTAGACATGTTATTGGCAGAAAAGGGTGGAGCCTGTGTAGTCCTGGGGGGCGGGCAGTGTTGTACTTACATCCCGAATAATACAGCCCCAGATGGGACCATTAGCAAGGCTCTGAAAGGCTTCACCACCTTGGCAGAAGAGTTCGCAGAGAACTCCGAGGTAGATACGTCCCCAATTGGGTGGTTGGAATCATGGTTTGGTAAATGGAAGGGGGTGGTAGTATCCATCCTAACATCCTTATCCATAGTCCTAGGAGTCTTAACTGCAATAGGATGCTGCATAATCCCATGTGTCAGGGGATTAGTGCAGCGACTAATTGAGGCAGCTCTCACCAAGAAAATGACTATGGGCCTTTCTGAGAATGAAATGATGATCTTAGAGTCCTGGGGAGAAACCAATGGAGAAAACCCAGAACCAGAGTATGAAACTATGTTAGGGAAATTGGAATTTCAAGTAGAAATGTAAAAAATAACAGAAGTGTTTAAAAAAAAAAAAGAACAGGAAGGAATTTATGGAAAAATTAAACTGTTTTGTTCTTTTTACAAAGGAATAATCATGCATAAGAAAAGCTTGTATAAATTGATATTCCTTTGTGTCCCTCTAGTCCAGTCCCGGAACCTTAGAGTAGAATGCCTTCCAGCAACCTTGGAGACTGAATGATGTCATCTTTTTCTGATGCCACCGATACAAGTAGGCTAACTCCGCGCCCTTTCAACAGTATTTCAGTCTCCAAGCAGCTTTTGAGACGTCTGAGCCTGTATCTGGGCTCGGTTGTAACAAACAAGTAGAGCTGAATTATTTATTTAGTTTGATTTGGCTTGTTTCAAATTTTGATTAGATTTTCTCTTTTTGTTTTAAGAGCGCTGAAGCTTCCTGCTGAGCTATTTTAATTTGTTTTGTTTTGCCTCCTCCCCATCTTTTAAATGATCAGAGGCTTAATAGTTTTAACGGATAGATCCTCCCTGCTCCCGAACCCGGTAAGAGGGGTGAGGAGCAGGTGGAGAGAAAGAGAAAAGAAGAGAAACAAAAAGATTTAGGCTGTGCACTGCCCTTAGATGTAAGGGATTGCAGGGCATTTTGTTTTCTCTGACGTTGGTGCCGAAGCCGCTGAACGGCTGAGCTCCGACGTATTGAACTTCTCCAGGACTTTAAGGTATGTGGGGAAAGGTACTGGTAATTAGTTGTTTTTTGAATCCGCCTTGTTGCCGTTGATCGTTTAGCCCGCAAGTGTGCGGCGCGCAAGTGTTCAGCGCGCGGCTGTGCGGTGCGCGGGAGTTCGGCGCGCGGGTGTGCGTCACGCGAGAGTTCGGCGCGTGGGTGTGTGGTGCACAAGTGTTCGGCACGTGAGAGTTCGGCGCGCGGTTGTGCGGCGCGCGATTTCTTCATTAGCTTATGCGGGAGTTATGCAGCAATCTTTTTAATTGTGTTTTTTATTGTGTTTTTGACTTTAATTATTCTCTTTAGTTTGGGAAAATAATCCTTTTAAGGTACAGTCTTTTTAATTGTGTTTTTGACTTTTTATTATAGAATGCCGGCTAAGCCACGGTGTTTAGTTTGTGGCTCGCGGCGTGGAGAATTAATGGATTCGGGGGTGTGTAAGTCATGCACTTTGGAGCCCGATGGTGCAATCAAAGCCCAAGGAAGTTCCTTGGGTGTTCAGATTGGTTTAACAGGGGAACTTGGTAATTCTCTGCCACCTGCTTTAAATCCTGTGCGGACAGGGCCTGGGTCTTCTGCTGAGGTTGATGCTCAGGTGCTTCCATCTATGAGCACAGCAGATGTTCATTCTATTCCTCCTAATTTCTATTTGCTGATGTCTCAGGCCTTGGAGCTTCTGCAGCCTATGTTAGGGGTTTCTTCTCAAACTTCAAAGGGTATGAAGCGTACTGGGTCTGTTTGTCTACCCGAGGAGGACGCAGGGTTAGCAAAGATCAGTAAGCAGGCAGTAAATGATAGTCTTCTCGAGGAAGTGTTGGAAGATGCGGTCGATGTAGATCAGTCCTCTGAGATGGAATTAGAGGAAGGAGAGTTGCCAGAAGAAGAACAACAAAGTAGAGTTGTTAGAGTATTTCGTAAAGAGGAATTGCCTGCTTTGATTTCTGAGACTCTCAGGTCACTTAATATGCCTGCGTGGGATTCGGTAGCTGAAGAATCTTTGGAAGATCCACTTTTGCAGGCGGTGCGGAAGTCCCAGCGAGTTTTCCCAGTTCATAGAGTTTTTAAGTCTATGATTCAAGAGGAGTGGGACTGTCCTGAGGCAGCTTTTCGAGGTTCTAGATTTTTAACTCGTCTTTACCCTCTTTCAGATCAAGATAAGGAGCTTTTTCGCTCTCCTAAAGTGGATGCTGCGGTTTCAGCTGTAACCAAGAAGACTACGATTCCGGTTGAAGGAGCCGCTGCATTAAAGGATGTTCAGGACAGAAAATTAGACACTTTGCTTAAGCAGGTGTTTGATGTTAGCGCCCTTTCCTTGCAAGCCTCGATTGCGGGGGCATGGGTTGCAAGAGGATGTTTGCGATGGTCGCAAAAGTTGCAGGTAGATCAGGTAAATGAGCAGTTAGAGGAGGTAACTCGGTTGGAATTGGGTGCTGCTTATTTATCGGACATCCATTATGATTTTATCAGAGCTCTGGCTAAGAGTATGGCCTCGGTTGTAGCGGCTCGAAGATACCTTTGGTTGCGTAACTGGTCAGCGGACGGTTCTTCTAAAGCTCATCTTAGTAAGTTACCTTTTAGGGGTAAACTTTTGTTTGGTGAAGATTTGGAAAAGTTGGTTAAAGAACTAGGGGAGTCCAAGGGTGGTCGTCTGCCAGAGGATAAGCCGAGGCAGAGTCGAGGTGCTGGAGGCTCACAAGGAAATTCTAGAGAGTTTCGTAGATTTCGGACGCCTTGTTTTAGCCAGCCCCAACGGGGAAGGTTCTCAGTACGGGGTCAAGGATTTTGGAGTTTCCGGGGAGCCGGAAGGGGATTTTCTCAGTTTCAGGCCACAAATCTTAAGAAATCCCAATGAGATGAGACAGGCTCAGGCAGGGTTTATTCCCGTGGGAGGAAGGTTGAGGGATTTTTACCCTGCCTGGGTCAAGATTACCACAGACCAGTGGGTTTTAGAGATCATTCAAGAAGGTTATGCTCTAGAGCTCCTTCGGCCCGTGTCAGACTCCTTTGTTCAATCTCCTTGCTGCACTCCACAAAGGGTGAACGCAGTCGCAGACACGCTGCAGCGTTTACTGCAGCTTCAGGCGGTAATTCCCGTTCCTGTGGAGCAGTGCGGTCTCGGTCGGTACTCCATCTATTTCGTAGTGCCAAAGAAAGAGAGAACTTTTCGGCTGATTCTAGATTTAAAAAGGGTAAATCGTTGTCTTCGGATTACCCATTTCAGAATGAAGTCGCTACGCTCTGTCATCGCGGCTGTGAAGGCAAACGAATTCTTAACCTCATTAGATCTGACAGAGGCATATTTACATATCCCCGTGCGGAAAGATCATCAACGATTTCTGAGATTCGCTCTGCCCATGGGGCATTTTCAATTTCAGGCGATGCCCTTCGGATTGGCTACAGCTCCGCGAACGTTTACCAAGGTTATGGTAGTGGTAGCGGCTGCACTACGCAAGGAAGGGGTACGAGTGCATCCTTATCTAGACGACTGGCTGATTCGAGCAAAGTCAAGGCAGGAGAGTCTAATAGCCACCGCGCGGGTAGTACAGTTGATGTAGAGTCTTGGTTGGGTGGTCAATTTTGCAAAGAGCAAGTTGGAACCAACACAGTCTCTAGAATATTTAGGAGCACGTTTCGAAACAGCGAAAGCTGCAGTTTTTCTCCCAAGTCACAGAGTTCAAGGATTGAGGGAGATGGTCAGTCGGTTTCTAGCATGACAGGCGCCGACAGCGTGGCATTATCTACAATTACTGGGTACAATGGCTGCCATGATCGAAGTGGTACCGTGGGCCAGAGCTCATATGCGAGCATTGCAGGGGGCTCTTCTGCAAAGATGGTCTCCCCAGAAAGATGCGTTGACTCGGCGCCTAATCTGTCCTCCAGAGGTTCATCAGGATCTTCTCTGGTGGTTAGCGGAGGAGCATCTGGAGGCGGGTATGCCTCTAGAGCCTCCATCCTGGATTTTGCTAACGACGGATGCAAGCCTCACAGGTTGGGGGGCTCATCTCCAAGGCAGGTTTGTCCAAGGTCTCTGGTCACCAGAGGAACAAACTTGGTCCATCAACCGTCTAGAGATGAGAGCTGTGAGTTTGGCGTTGCGGGAATTTCAAAGTTATCTGAATCATGCAGCAGTAAGGGTGTTCTCCGTCAACGCGACAACAGTCGCCTACATCAATCGCCAAGGAGGAACCGGCAGTCTGGCTCTGCAAACGGAGGCGAGTCAGCTTTTGAAGTGGGCAGAGCGCAATCTGTTAGCTCTTTCCACTCAGCATGTCGCAGGAGTGGAAAATGTGGAAGCGGATTTTCTAAGTCGTCGCAGAGTAGACCCAGGAGAGTGGCAGCTTCACCCGGAAGTGTTTGCGTTGTTGGTGCAACGATGGGGGATTCCCCTAATGGACCTGATGGCAACTTTCGAGTCGGCGCAGGTGTCACGTTTTTTCAGCCGAAGACGGGAGCGAATGTCCGAAGGCCTCGATGCCTTAGCACAGATATGGCCGGAAGACGGTCTCCTTTACGTGTTTCCTCTGTGGACTCTGATAGGGCGTGTACTTCAACGGGTGGAGCGACATCGAGGTTGGGTGTTGCTAATAGCACCCGATTGGCCTCGAAGACCTTGGTATGCGGACCTAGTGCATCTGCTAGTGGACATGCCATGGAGGATTTCATTTCGAGAGGATCTTTTACAGCAAGGTCCATTACGTATGCCCCAGGTGGCTCGATTCTCGCTTACAGCTTGGCTCTTGAAAGGGCTAGGATGACTGCCAAGGGTTATTCGTCGGCGGTCATCTCTACTTTGCTGAAGGCATGAAGATGTTCAACCTCGCTGGCGTACATACGAGTGTGGAGAAGTTTTGAGGCATGGTGTGCCGAACGGAATCTTAGGCCGTTAGGGGCCTCGGTGCCGCAGATTCTTTCTTTTTTACAAGATGGTGTGGAAAGGGGTCTAGCGGCTAGTTCTTTGAGAGTGCAACTGGCAGCTATCTCATGTTATCGTGGTAGGATTCAGGGTCAGCTTTTAGGTTCTCATGTAGACATTCGTAGATTTTTAAGAGCCGTATTGCTTATGCGGCCTCCTAAACGTAATTTAATGCCTTTTATGGGATTTAAATTTGGTTTTAGAGTCTCTAATGGGTCCACCTTTTGAGCCATTGGGAGTTTCATCATTGAAGGATTTAACGTTGAAAACGTTTTTTCTTGTGGCAATCTGTTCTGCTAGAAGAATTTCGGAGTTGCAGGCTTTATCTTGTAAAGAGCCATATTTATCATTTTTTAATCACAAGGTTGTATTACGTACAGTGCCAGCATTCTTACTGAAAGTGGTTTCAGTGTTTCATGTCAATCAGGTGGTCTCACTGCCTGTATTTTCAAAGAGCCAGAAAGATATCAGGTCGTAGATTGCATCTTCTGGATGTTCGTAGAGTGTTGAAGTGGTATCTCCGCAGAACCGCTACTTTCAGGAAATCCGATAGATTGTTTGTGTCCTTTGGAGGTCCTCGTAAAGGAGAAGCGGCGGCAAAGTCTTCTATTTCTAGATGGCTAAAAGAAGCGATAGCATCGGCATACCTTCTTAAAGGAAAGGCGGTTCCGGTGGGTCTTCGAGCCCACTCAACCAGAGCGCACGCAGCGTCTTGGGCGGAGGTTAGTTTAGTTCCAGTAGGAGATATTTGTAGAGCGGCTACATGGTCGTCTTTACATTCTTTTGCTAAGCACTATCGGTTAGATGTGCAGGAAGCAGAAGATGGGCGTTTTGGTTCAGCGGTTCTTCAGGCTGGCCTTGCGGGTCCCTCCCATTAAGATTAACTGCTCTGTTACATCCTCTAAGGTTCCGGGACTGGACTAGAGGGACGCAAAGGAAGACGAAATTAGACTTACCTGCTAATTGTTGTTCCTTAAGGAACTCTAGTCCAGTCCCGGATCCCTCCCAGTGTATTTCAAGGGGGGTTTTCATCAGCCTGAGTTTTGTTTTTTATTAAGTTGTTAGGAATTTAATTTTAAAGCTTTTAAAAGTTTGCAAACATTTACATATAGTTCAATGTTTCAGGATATTTTATGGCAGCAGTGCTTTGTAAGCATGCAAAAAAAAAAAAAATTAAAAAAAAATTATATATTTACGGTTTGTTGTTTAAAGGTATTTTTTGCCTATTAATATATTTTATTATCTACTTATTTGTTCCTCTGCTGAGTCTGCTTTGTCAATAGGTACTGTTGAAAGGGGGCGGAGTTAGCCTACTTGTATCGGTGGCATCAGAAAAAGATGACATCATTCAGTCTCCAAGGTTGCTGGAAGGCATTCTAAACTCTAAGGTTCCGGGACTGGACTAGAGTTCCTTAAGGAACAACAATTAGCAGGTAAGTCTAATTTCGTCTTGCTTATCAGTTCTTGACCAGCTGTCTTCACTTCTCTCTTGGCAGTCCCCCTTTCCCCCCTCCTTTCTGCCTCCTTCAGTTCAGCAGGTCAAGGAGCACATAGCTCCTGTGCAACTGAGATAGTGGAGGTTGCGAGACTGAGGTTTATTAACCATTTCCCTAGTCTCTCTCTTTGTCAACCTAATATTCCTCTCTTAAAACTAAAAACTATATTGCTTTAGAGAATATATCTTGCTTTCTCTTAAAAATTGAAAGATTAACTAAACTGATCTTAACACCCCCTGAAATACACATACCCACCCACTTTCTGAAGAAAAGCTTCCCCCCCTTCCTCTAACTCACCCCATCTCTGCAAAGAACATAAGAACATAAGATATGCCATACTGGGTCAGACCAAGGTCCATCAAGCCCAGTATTCTGTTTCCAACAGTGGCCAATCTAGGTCATATGTACCTAGCAGTTTCCCCAAGGGACACAGGTTCCACAATGCTTGTATTGGTTCAAGCATTGATATCCTGGGTCCCTTCTTAATAATGGTTTATGGACCTTTCCTCCAGGAACTTGTCCAAACCTTTTTTAAACCCAGCTACACTAACAGCCTTTACCACATCCTCCGGTAACAAATTCCAGAGTTTGATTACACGTTGAGTGAAAAAATATTTTCTTTTATTAGTCTTAAATAGTTTACTCTGTAGCTTCATTGCATGTCCCCTAGTCTTTCTATATTCTGATAAGGTAAACAATCGATCTACGTTTACCCGTTCCACTCCGTTCATTAATTTATAGACTTCTATCGTATCTCCCCTCAGCCGTCTCTTTTCCAGGTTAAAGAGCCCTAACCTTTTTAGCCTTTCTTCATAGGAGTATACTTCCATCCCCTTTACCATTTTGGTGGCTCTTCTCTGAACCTTTTCTAAAATCACTATATCCTTTTTAAGATACGGCGACCAGAATTGCACACAATATTCAAGGTGTGGTCTCACCATGGAACGATATAGAGGCATTATAATATCTTTTGTTTTATTTTCCATTCCTTTCCTTATCATACCTAGCATTCTATTTGCTCTCTTGGCCGCTGCTGCACACTGGGCCGAGGGTTTTAACATGGTATCTACAATGACGCCTAAATCTTTTTCCTGGGTGGTAGTTCCTAATGTGGAACCTTGCATCATGTAACCATAGTTTGGGTTGTTCTTCCCTAGGTGCATAACCTTGCACTTGTCCACATTAAATTTCATCTGCCATTTTGATGCCCAGTCGTCCAATTTATCAAGATCCTCTTGGGTTTTAAGAACTTTAAATAGTTTTGTGTCATCTGCAAATTTGATAACCTCACTCGTTATTCCACTTTCCAGGTCATTTATGAATATGTCAAAAAGCAGCGGACCCAGCACAGATCCCTGGGGTACACCACTATTCACCTTTCTCCATTGGGAAAATTGGCCATTTAGCCCTACCCTCTGCTTTCTATCTTTTAACCAGTTCCTGATCCACAATAGTATACTGCCTCCTATCCCATGACTCCAGTTTTGCCAAAAGTCTCTCATGAGGGACCTTGTCAAAGGCTTTCTGAAAGTCCAGATACACAATATCAACTGACTCACCTTTGTCCACCTGATTATTCACTCCTTCAAAAAAACATAACAGATTAGTAAGACAAGATCTTCCTTGTCTAAAGCCATGTTGGCTGTCTCCCATTAGGTCATGACTATCTACATGCTGAGTAATTTTATTCTTTATGATGGTTTCTACCATTTTTCCTGGTACTGACGTCAGGCTCACCGGTCTGTAGTTTCCCGGATCACCCCTGGAACCCTTTTTAAAAATTGGTGTTACATTGGCGATCCTCCAATCTTCAGGTATTAGAGATGATTTTAATGATAGTTCACAGATTACTAATAGCAGGTCTGCAATCTCATTTTTCAGTTCTTTCAACACCCTTCGATGTATACCATCTGGCCCAGGTGATTTGCTAATCTTCAGTTTATCTAATAGTTGTAATACATCTTCCCGCTGTATCGATATATCCTTCAATTCTTCCGCACCTTTAAATACCACTTCAGTCATGGGTAACATCCCTACATCTTCCTCAGTAAAGACCGAAGCAAAGAATTCATTCAGTCTCTCCGCTATCGCCTTGTCGCCTCTTAGTGCTCCTTTAACCCCTTTATCATCTAATGGACCAACTGACTCACAGGTTTTTTGCTACGAAAGTACTTGAAAAGGTCTATACTTCGCGTTTTTGCTTCCGCAGCAAGCTTCTTCTCAAATTCTCCTTTTGCCTGCCTTATCAATGCCTTGCATTTGACTTGCCAGTGCTTGTGCTGTTTCCAGGTTTCGTCGTTTGGCTCTTTTTTCCATTTCCTGAAAGATGCTTTTTTGGCAACAACAGCCTCTCTGACCTGACCTTTAAACCATGCTGGCAGTTTTTTGGACTTCTTCCACTTTTCTTAAAGCGTGGAATACAGCTGGTCTGGGCTTCCAAGATAGTATTTTTCAACAACAGCCAAGCCTGATGTACGTCTTTAACCTTTGCAACTGCTCCTTTTAGTTTTTTCTTAACTGTTTTCCTCATTTTATCATAGTCTCCCTTTCGAAAGTTAAAAGGTAGTACTGTGGATTTCCTTACTATCCCTCCTCAACTATTTAAATCAAAGGCAATCATGCTATGATCACTATTGCCAGGTGGCCCCAACAACCTTATCTCTTGCACTAGATCTGGTGTTCCACTAAGGACTAGGTCTAATATGGCTTCCCCTCTGGTCGGTTCATGAACCAGCTGCTCCAAGAAACAGTCATTTATTTCATCTAGGAACTTTATCTCCCTAGCATGTCCTGACGTGACACTGACCCAGTCGATACCGGGGTAGTTGAAATCACCCATTATTATTACTGCGCTGTAACTTTTGTTAGCTTCCTTGATTTCTTTGAACATTTCATCATCCATTTGTCATTCTGGCCAGGCGGTCGATAGTACACCCCCACTGCCATCGCCTTCCCCCTTTTACATGGAATTTCAATCCATATAGATTCTACAGCAGATTTTGTTTCCTGCAAAACTTTAATCCTTTCTGACTCAATGCCCTCTCTAACATAGAGAGCAACCCCTCCACCAATTTGATCAGCTCTATCATTACGATATAGTTTGTACCCAGGTATCACAGTGTCCCACTGGTTGTCCTCCTTCCACCATGTCTCTGATATTCCAATCATATCTAACCTTTCATTTAGTGCTATATATTCTAACTCTCCCATCTTATTTTTTAGACTTCTAGCATTTGCATACAAGCATTTTAGAGAATGTATTTTATTCATATTAATTTGGCTATTGTTAGACATGGGTAATTTGGGATCTTTAAGCTCTGTCTGCTCCATACTTGAGGGCATTTGGGCTAGTTTACTCTTTTGTGGAACTTCTCTGCTTTTGTTAGTATCCTTCAAAGATACATTCTTCCGAACCATCCGCTCTTGGGCGACTGTCGGCTTTCCCCTAATATCTAGTTTAAAAGCTGCTCTATCTCCTTTTTAAAGGTTAATGCCAGCAGCCTGGTTCCCAGCAAGCCAAATAGTGCATGGGAATAGTTTGAAATTATACGGTAGAAGGAAATATAGAAGAATGAAAGTTAAGCACAAGCACAGGAATAAATGCAGATTTGCATATGTGAGTATTTTATGTTTGTCCAGCTTTCTGCAATTTAAAACATTTTTTTAATTGGAAGCTAATGTAACTCATAGAAAAATTAAGTTAGGCTGCTTAGTTTTCTAAGATGGGATTTCTTTAATGTGTTCTATCTGCTGCCAGTAACACCCCCCCCCCAAAAAAAAATAGCTCACTCAGTAGCTAAATCATTCTTAGATAATAAAGCTACATTTTTTTATTAGTGCCTGGTTTTAAATATGCTTTTCTAAGATTTTGTAGTAAATATTCACAGTAAAGCTCTGTTCTAATCTGCTTTAACTTCTGTTTTCAGTCTTTTACTGTAGTTTGTGTCAGTAATAGAAGTTGTCAGTGTCTATTGATCTCAGGTTGAATTTGTGATGTATATATACAGCATATAAACATTTTACATGAATCATTTTAGTTTTTTTATTTTTATTTACTAGGTTTCATATATAGTCAGACTACTTGCAGAGTATATATATTTAATTTTACATATATATATGTAAAATACTTGCAGAGTATATATATATATATATATATATATATATATATATATATAGGTGTGTGTGTGTAAAATTAAATTGTTGGGAGAAGTTAAAAAATGCATTGTAAGAACTTTTCATACTTCCTCTTTCTAACACCTAGGCTGCTCTTCCCCCCCCTTCCTCCCCGCCCCCCCCTGAGGAGGGGGCAGAGCTAGCAGGTCTAAGGAAGGCCAGACAACCCCTATAAGGGGATAAACTAGGTTAAGCAAGAGGAAAGGGGGATGTTCAAAGAAAAAGGATAAAAGGATAAAAGTAAGGTAGCCCGAGCAAGGGGCGTACCTCATTTAATGCTGTTAGGCATGATGCTGTGAAGGTACCTGCTGTCTAGACAACATATTGCGCAATAAATCTGCTTCACAGATATTCCTCTCTGAGTCTCATTGGTCATATTGGCCCTAGGGAAATTGGCTACAGGTAAAGGTAAAAGTATTTTTGACACTGCTGATTTATAGGATTTCAGAATTATTTTGTTTTGCTTACAGAGACTTTCTAATTCTCTGAAGTACCATTCCTGAGGTGTGCAGCTGGAGCTGCTGAAATACCTACACCATTGCTGGAGTGTTGGGTTTTCTCTGGATATGTCTAATGACAGCTTTTGAACTTGCCGTGAAGCACTTATACCATGGAATTAAGCCATGTCATTATAACTGATATAGCGTTTGACGAATCATTTGGTCCCTTGTTTGTCAAAGCTCTATTGATTGAAATTGACCACTTGTATATGATACTTTCTCTGTTAAATATATATATTGATCTCAGGCTTCACAAATTTTTTTTAGGATCTAGGAGCTAGGCCAAACATCTAGAAGTTAGATTTCCAAATTATTAGAATGCTTATTTATCAGCACGTCAGACTGCTGATGCACCCCAGCAACCTCAGCCTCTGGCCATTGCTCGCCTGTGCACCCCAGCAGCCTTAGTCTCTGGCTATTGCCCACTCATCCCAGCATCTTCAGCCTCACCATTGACCACCTATCCACCCCCCACCCATACACACCAGTTCCCCTTATTTTAGCCCCAACACCATACTCATCTACAAGCCCCAGCTTCCTTCTTCTACCTGCCTCCTTGTTATCCTCCAGCCTCTACTTAAGCCTCTTGCCCCAACCTATTTTCTCTCAGATTCAGTATTAGATCCTGTTTACCCAACCTCGTCCCTTAGTATCTGCTCTTTCTCCAATCTTTAGCTCTCTTCTCCTGGCCGCAACATCAAATCCTTATCCCAGCCCTAACAGGAACCTTCTCCTCCCACCTGCCCACAGCATCAGTCCCCTTCTGCCATCCCCACCATCTGCCAACATGAGCACTTTCTTCCATCCCCAGTCCCAAATCAGCCCCAGCCTTCTCCCATTCCCATGCCATCCCCAGTCTCAAATCAGCCCCAGCCTTCTCCCATTCCCACCCCTTAGTATCTGCCTCCTTCTCTCATTCCCATCCCCCTTGTCAGCCCCATTCCCCTTCTCCCATCCGCACCACTCAACATTCACCTTCTTCCAGCTGTGTTCTCAGCATCAGCCTCATTCTCTTATTTGTCTGGGACCTCTAAAATTCTCTGCAGAGTAGCAGGAGCTGGATTTTTTTTGCTATGCCGCTCTGCCTGCGCTTCACCATGAGATGAAAGCAGACAATAATTGCTTCCTGATTCTCATGTGATACAGGAAGCAGTTGTTCTGATTTCAGCTGCTTTGGCAGTGCAGGACAGGCACAGTGGCAGCAGCAAAAAGCAAGTTCCCACTGCTCTGCAGTAAATTTTAAGGTGCCAGGCAGGTAGAACAGGCTGATGCTAGAACAGGGGTGGGCAAACCTTTTGACTCGAGGGCCGCAATGGGTTCATATATTGGACCCGGGGGCCGGACCAAGAGTAGATGGATGGTGTGTATGTGTGAATTAATATAAATTAAATTTAAATTTGTAACATTAAATGTTTAGATTAATTTAAGGTAGAAAAGCATAAAAAGAGTTATTTTACAAAACTTTTATGCAATGTATTTCTTTCATAAAAAAGTACCTTCAATTTTAGTGGCCATAGTTTGCCCATCCCTGCACTAGACCATGCCTCCCTACTTCCTTCTGTGGGTGGGTCTTTTGGTTTCTGAAGCGTGGTAGCCAAAGTGGGGGCTGTCCCACCCGCTTCATCCGAAAAGATGGGGTGGGCAAGATATGAGCGAGATTTAAGATTCTGAATCACCTCACATGAATCTGCAGTTATTGCGTGCCGAAGCGTCAGGAAGTGGGATATCCAGATCCTCCCAAGTGACCAGCCCATTTCCTGTCCTAGCCCCCCATAGCCCATTATCAGTCCTAACCCCCCCATAGCCCATTACCAGTCCTAACCCCCCCATCAGCCCATTGCCTGTCTTAACCCCCCCATCAGCCCACAGCCCATTACCAGTCTTAACCCCCCCATAGCCCATTACCAGTCCTAACCCCCCCATCAGCCCACAACCCATTGCCTGTCTTAACCCCCCCCATAGCCCATTACCAGTCCTAACCCCCATCACCCCATTTCCAGACAGCCCCCATCAGCCCACAGCCCATTACCAGTCCTAACCACCCCCATCAGCCCACAGCCCATTGCCAGTCCTAACCCCCCCCTCCCATCGGCTCACAGCCCACTGCCAGTCCTAACCCCCCCCCCCATCGGCTCATGGAAATTAAAATAAAAAAAAAAGCTGGCCGCTGCCGCCGCGGCAGCATGGAGTGTCCCGCGGGGCCCCCTCTGCCCGGCTGAACTCTCCCGGCGCGGCTGAAGCCCTCTGCTCCGGCCTGCAGATACGCGAAGGGAGAGTGTCTCTCTCGCGTCTCTGTTAAGCCCGCAGGGGCAGATGGGAAATTTCCCATCAGCCCCTGCGGGCTTAACAGAGACGCGAGGGAGACACTCTCCCTTCGCGTATCTGCAAGCCGGAGCAGAGGGCTTCAGCTGCACTGGGAGAGTTCAGCCGGGCAGAGGGGGCCGGATTAAAAGGTCCGCCGGGCCGTAGTTTGCCCATCCCTGTGCTAGAAGCTGCCAACACCCCCCCATTCTGACACCTATGCATGGCCCCAGTTCTGCTGCACATATGCTCTGAGTCCCATGTGCCAGGTTTGATTATTTATGTATGTGTGTGTGTGTGTGTGTGTGTGTGTATTGGAAAAGATTTGTTTCTGTGGTCTGATGTGGACCCTATCTTTTACTGTTCATCTGTTTTCCAATATTTCCATCTTGTAATGCAGCAATGATCTATCCTGCATAGAAACAGGTTGCAGTGAATCAACCTAACTTCCAGGAGTTTCAGGTTTCTTCTCCCTGCTTCAGCACAGTTCTCTCCACCCTTGCCATTCACTCAGCCGTGCATGCCAAGGAGCCTTCCATGCTATTACCTTATTTATTATCACGTGCTAGATTTCTTTAAGTTAAATAACAGCTAATCTTACCAGCACTAAATGTTCTGCTTCAGCGGGGTTCTTTGCAGTCTTTCTTGAATCCAATATCCTCTCCCCACTCACAGGAGCTACAATTCACGATGCTGAAGAGCTCCCTACCTGTTGTTCTGATAACTCGTCACACACAACGCCAGAAAAAGTGAGGGCCAGTGATTCCACATTTCTGCGCAGAGCATCTCTATGCTTATACTGTTTTTTGTAAATAGTTGCAATTTTGCATAATGTTCTATGTATGTTTCCTTTGTTCCATGTAAACCGCCCCTGATCTTGGGAAGGGGCGGTATATAAAAGTTTCCAAACAAATAAATAAATAAATCTCTCAGATATGTCCCACCAGCTTCCTCATTCTGACGCTCTACCAATCCTACAGGAAACACACACTCACCAGAACCTGGAGCTGAGGAAAATCTGTGCCACTTAAGTCAGGGAGATGTTCTCTACACCCCCGACAGCAAGGGCACTTCCTGAGTCACTTCTTTCAGGCCCACTGATTCTAGCTGCAAACTGTGGGAGTGTTGTCTGCACCTTCCTCTTAACTATTACCAAAAGGTAAGAATATAAAAGTGTAGCAGCAGATAAGCATGCAATAAATAAAACCAGGAGTCTTTTTCAAGGATCCAAGCCAGTTTAATGTGCACAGGCTCAAGCAATAATCAATTTCAAAATGGCTGAGCAATGGTTTCTAGCAAAACAACAACTTTTATACCGTTCTTCTCCATTCTAGACATAGGCAAACTTTTCATTGGTCCCAGTAACCCCTCTCACCCATCTATTGGTCCTGGTACCACTACGTAGCTATCCAATGAGGACCTTGATCTGGGCTCAGCACCTGGTTGCCCCCCTTTCAGTCCTCATTACAATGGACAGTTCTTAGACTTTCGATACTTCTCTCCTCCAAGGTCACTGGCTTGCTGGAATATGAGTGAGAGCGGGGCACTGTAACCTTGCTTTCTGCAGAGTTAATTAATTCCATAGAAGCTGTGCTCTCTTATCAGTACCAATTAGACTTGTTTTTCTATATTTTCTAAGTTTCGATTCTGCTTAGCTATACTAAATTGTGTTCAGTTAAGTTTCAATTCTACGGTGTCATCATTCAGGGGGGTTTTCATTCCTCTGGGCCTAACTACAGGCTTCATTTACAGATCAAGCTGCTTAGGCCTGTCTGTTTAGTTCAATTAGCATAGATCATAGGCCTCCGCCTACCACATAAGAAGAGGAAAAAAGGCAATTCTCTTGGGTTCAGAACCCTAGTGCAATATCTTAAGTATCTGGCACAATCCTGGATCACAGCAGTTATCTCTTTGCAGTTACTTTGCATAGTGAAAATAGCAACTTCTTATTTTTGCTAAAATTCTCCATTAGCTTTCTAGCATTGTGTGTATTCACCATGGATTATATCTCCTGCTTTGCATTGTGTAAGCATTTTGTTTTCCTTTGTCTGCTCAGCTGGAACCAGGGTTGGTATCTGGCACTGTTAGCCTTTAGTTTGCAAGTATCCAGTGATTTTTCCCATTTTACATCCTATCTTAACTCACACAGACCAGTCACTATGAATCGTAATTGTGGCCACTGTTGCTCCTCTGATCCAATATAGGCATTCAACTATACATCCACATCCTTGGTGTCATCATTGCCTCCGCCTCTATGAGTGCCAGCTATGTAAGGTGGAAAGACATTGGCATAAAAAAGGAACTTCTCACACAATGAGTATTTGTTAGGAAAGACAATAAGATAATACTTTAGCAATTAAGCAAGCTAAGAAAGAAATTATTTAAAATCATTAAAAATTGTGATAACCCATCAAAGAAACTGTCTGTACTCTTGAATCTCCAGGAACAAGCAGGAATGAGTCTTCACATATGGGTTTCGTCGGTACCGACGGAGCCTGCGCGGGAACGCTCCCCAGCGTCCAATCAGAAAGCTTTTGGGAGCATCCCACAGCGCCTGCGTGCTGCCTTCCCACCTTTCCCAACTGTCTCTCCTCAGTTCTTCTTTTTCCGTGGAGCCAGCAGATCGTGTTCCTGTCACCGCAGAAGAATTTCTTTATTTTCTTTATTTCTTTTGTATCGCGTCTGCCTTCTTCGACGCTCTACCGGTACCGCCGGTCCTTCTTTTCTTCTTTTAAAAAAAAAAAAAAATGTTTTTCCTTAACATGGAAAAGCCTGCCTCAGGGTTTAAGAAGTGCACAAAATGTGGCGGTACCATTTCCGTCATCGACACCCATGACTGGTGTCTAAAATGTTTAGGTCCTGACCATTCCATCACAGATTGCATGTCCTGTTCTATGATGTCTAAAAGAGGTCGGCAGAACCGAGCTGCCAAGCTCAGTACCCTGTTTCCCTCTGATGCGGCTTCGGTGGCATCGACGTCTTCCAGGGCTGCTTCTTCCTCACATGGATCTCAGGTAACTAAACATAAATCCAGCCGGTCCTCGAAGGGTAGATCTCCTTCTAAGCATCGAGATGCCTCTGGCGTTGCCCTCGAGGATTCTGCACCGGCAAAATTACCCCGGCGGGAGGCTTCGGCCTCCAAAGCATCATCATCGGGGTTCCAGGATGATCTCGATGGCTTGGCCTCGACAGATCACCTGGTGCCATGCTCTGGGGTACCGGTGGCTTCCACCGGTACTGACTTCCAAGCATTGGCGGCGTCGATGGACCAGAGGATTCTGTCCATAGAACGCAGTCTGGCGGCTTTCCTTGTGGCATTGACGCCCCTGGTACCGCAACAGACTACTCCACCGGTATCGGCTCTAGCACCGCCATCGGTACCAATCCCGGTACCGGTGGCATCGACATCGGCATCGGTGTCCGCTATGCCGGTACTCTGTCCTCTGAAGTCCTCCGGTACCGATACCCCGGTACCGGTTATTCCCGATACCGATCCCGGTCGGTACGGGTATCGGGCTTTGCAAGAGCATCCGGACAGACGATACTTTGATTCCTATGAAGACTGTGAGGATTCTGAGGCGTCTGTCGATGCAGTGATGTTTCTTCCACAGGAGGAGTCCTCTCCTAAATGAAGGATGTCTCCTCCAGAGGACTTGTCTTTTCAAGACTTCATCAGGGAGGTGGCTCGGGGCCTATCCATCACGGTGGCCCCTGAGACAGAACCCAGAGCCAAGGAGTTAGATATTTTACAATATCCTAAAACTCCTAAGGAGGCAGCTACCTTGCCTGTTCATGAGATTTTGTATGATCTCATGTTGAGGATGTGGGAAACACCTCTTACCATCTCTCCTCATTCTTGCAGGTTAGATACCATGTATCGTGTCCCTCCTTGTCCTGGTTTCCATAAAACTCAGCTTCCTCACCACTCTATTGTGGTTGAGTCTGCTATGAGAAAGATTAGAAGTGCCAAAAGACATGCCTCTAATCCTCCAGGACGTGAATGTAGAACCCTGGATGCTTTTGGACGTAGAGTCTTCCAAGCTTCCATGCTTGCTGCGAGAATTAATTCCTATAGTCTTTACATGGGAATGTTCCTAAAAGAAGTCACTGATCATTTGCAGACTTTAAGTCCTGTCATTTCTGAAGATAAAAGACAGGACTTTTTCACTTGGCTCAAACATGCCCAAGATATCTCCAAATTCTCCAACCATGCAGCTTTTGACTCCTTTGAATGTGTAAGCAGAGCCTCCGCTATTGCCATAGGTGCATGTAGAATTGCTTGGCTTCAAGCATCTGATTTGGAGATCTGGGTACAAGATGAATTGGGAAATATCCCTTGTACAGGTGAAAACCTGTTTGGTAAAGATTGGCAAGCAAAGGCCAATCAGATGGATGCTGAAAATTCTGCCTTGGATAGACTATCCAAGTCTACAGCTGCTCCTGTTAAGAAAAGGTTGTTCAAGAAAGCACCTTTTTCTAAAAAGGGAAGATTTTATCCTGCTTATAGTCAGCAGGTATCTTCTGCAGCTCAGTTCCCTACCAAACGTCAGCAATCATCCAAACAGAACAAAGCAAAGGCTGCTAGGCCTCCACCGGCCCAGCAACCTCAACCCTCTCAGTGCCTTTGACTTTCCGCTAGAGAACCTAGCCTTCCTAGCTCTGGAAGGACCAGAGCCCTCCACCATTCCAGGAAGGTTATGTCATTTTGCTCCCAGGTGGGGACAAATTACAGCAGAGCATTGGACACTCTCCATCATAAAAGAGGGGTACAAACTTCATTTTTCAAGCTTGCCCCCTCACACAAGAGTGACCCAGTTCAATTCTCCGACCTCCCTCCTCAACCTGTTGGGTCAGGAGATTGCCACCCTTCTCACCCAGGGGGCAATAGAGGAAGTGCCTCTTCAACAACAGGGCACAAGGTTCTACTCCCCCTATTTTCTTATTCCAAAAAAAACAGGGGGCTACAGACCCATTTTAGACCTCAGAGAATTGAACAAATTCCTAGTCAAGGAAAAATTCAAAATGATTTCTCTGGGAACTCTGCTACCATACCTTCAGATTCAGGATTGGCTTTGTTCTCTAGATCTCAAGGATGCGTACACCCATGTTCCCATCCATCCAACTCACAGAAGGTTCCTTCGGTTCCTTTTTCAAGAGAAGCACTATCAATACAGAGTGCTCCCTTTTGGTCTGGCCTCTGCACCAAGAGTGTTCACGAAATGCATGGCAGTGGTAGCTGCATTTCTGAGCACTCTGGGAATATTCGTCTTCCCTTATTTGGACGACTGGCTCATTCGAGCTCCCACTCAGTCAGAGGCCAAGGGTTCTCTATCCTGCACTATGCGTATCCTTCAGTATTTAGGGCTGATAATAAACATCCCAAAATCCAATTTAACCCCTACTCAGTCCCTGGAGTTTATAGGGGCGTTGCTGGATACCACAAGGACAAGGGCCTATCTCCCCCAGGCCCGTTGCCTCCGCTTGGTGCAGTTAGCTTCTCAAGCAGAGTTAAAGCCCCATTTAACTGCTCGAGAAATGTTACAGTTGCTAGGCCACAGGGCATCCACCATGCATGTGGTACCATATGCTCGCCTTCACATGAGGGCAGCTCAGTGGACTTTATCCACCCAATGGATCCAGACATTAGACTGCCTGTCAGACAAAATAGCAAACACAAGTCGCCTCATTTTGTCCTTCCAGTGGTGGAAGTCCCCTCAAAACCTGTTGCTGGGGTCCCCCTTTCAGCAGTCTCTACCCCAGGCAACTCTCACAACAGATGCTTCTCCAATGGGGTGGGGAGCTCATCTGCAAGACCTCTCCACCCAGGGCATCTGGTCTCCACAGGAGAGTTGTCTACATATCAATCTCTTGGAGCTCAGAGCAATCTTTCTTGCTCTGCGGGTGTTCCACACCCTGCTCAGCTACAAAACAGTCCTTATCCACACGGACAATCAGGTAGCCATGTTCTACATGAACAAGCAGGGCAGAACAGGCTCTCTGTCGCTTTGCAACGAAGCTTTGCGACTGTGGACCCTCGCCAGAGGGCATCAAATTCATCTTCTGGCAGTTTATCTTCCAGGCGTTCAAAACTCTTGGGCAGACAGACTCAGTCGAGTTCTGCTTCCACACGAGTGGTTCCTACATGTGGACCAGGTGGCCAGGATTTTTCAGATTTGGGGAACCCCGGACATAGACCTCTTTGCAAGTCCGTGGAATGCCAAACTTCCCCAGTTCTGTTCCAGAACTCCGGCTCAGGGAGCTCAGGCAAAGGATGCTTTCCTCCTTCACTGGGGTCAAGACTTCCTGTATGCCTTTCCACCCATTCCCCTAATTCCCAAAACCCTGTTCAAGCTTCAGAGAGACAGAGGCCACATGATTCTCATAGCTCCACATTGGCCACGGCAAGTGTGGTACCCTCTGCTTCTACATCTCTCTCAAGCTCCCTCCCTGGAGTTAGGGTCTCCAGATCTCCTATCTCAGGAGGACGGAAAGTTATGGCATCCCAATCCCCAGTCTCTGCATCTCAGGGCTTGGTTTCTGAAGGCCTAGATCTCCAAGATCTTCATCTTTCTCAACAAGTGAAAGATGTTCTTTATGCTTCCAGAAAACCTTCCACTAGACGTTCTTATGCTTTCAAGTGGAAGAGGTTTACTATTTGGTGTTCTGAGAAGGGTCTTAACCCCCTTGCCATACCTCTGGAATCTTTGCTGGAGTATCTCCTCCATTTGTCTAATGCAGGCCTTAAGACAAATTCAGTAAGGGTCCATTTGAGTGCTATTGCAGCTTCCCTTAAGCCTCTAAATGGACAACCTATTTCCTCTCATCCTCTTGTAGCAAGGTTTATGAGAGGCCTCCTTTTAACAAAGCCTCCCATTAGACCATGGGACTTGAACCTGGTTCTTGGTCAGTTCATGAAGCTGCCTTTTGAACCTTTGGCTACCACCTCCTTGAAATACCTTTCTTGGAAGGTTATCTTTCTCATTGCAATCACATCAGCACGTCGTATTAGTGAATTGCAAGCACTCATAGCTAATCCACCTTATACAAGGTTCCATCATGACAAGGTAGTCCTTAGGACTCATCCACACTTTATGCCTAAGGTGGTCTCGCCTTTTCACCTCAACCAGGAGGTCTACCTACCTGTCTTTTTTCCAGGACCTCATGCATCAAGTGCAGAGAGGAATCTTCATACCCTGGACTGTAAAAGAGCTCTGACTTTTTACTTACAGAGGACACAACAACATAGAAAGTCCTCTCAGCTCTTTGTTGCCTTTGATCCTTCTCATTTGGGACTACCAGTCTCCAAGAGAACACTATCTAACTGGATTGCCCAGTGTATTTCTTTCGCCTATCAGAGTAAGAACCTTTCTCTGGAGGGCCATGTCACAGCTCACAATGTGAGAGCCATGGCAGCCTCGATGGCTCATCTCAACTCTGTGTCTATTGACGACATCTGTCGAGCAGCCACTTGGGCCTCGGTTCATACCTTCACAGCCCATTACTGCTTGGACAAGGATTCCCGCCGAGATGCCTTGTTTGGTCAGGCTGTTCTCAAACACCTGTTCCATACCTAATCAACTCCTACCCACCATCCCTGGTAGGATGCCAGAGATCCATGAGGGGAACTGCAGCCCTTCTTAGGGACACACAGCTTCTGGGGTCTCTCCCTGGCATCTAAAGCTAGGGAGTCCCCATATGTGAAGCCTCATTCCTGCTTGTTCCTGGAGATAGCACATTTACTTACCTGTAACAGGTGATCTCTGGGAACAGCAGGAATAAGTCTTCACAACCTACCCACCTCCCCTAGGAGTTGTATCTCTCTATCTATCTTTCCTTTCCCTCTTGCTCTCTCTCTTTGACTCAGCTTTAAAACTCAACTGAGGAGAGACAGTTGGGAAAGGCGGGAAGGCAGCACGCAGGCGCTGTGGGATGCTCCCAAAAGCTTTCTGATTGGACGCTGGGGAGCATTTCCGCGCAGGCTCCGTCGCTACCAATGAAACCCATATGTGAAGACTTATTCCTGCTGTTCCCAGAGATCACCTGTTACAGGTAAGTAACTGTGCTTTACTCACAAGGGTTCCCAAGATTTCAATCCTGACACCTATGTGCTTTTTCTCCAGACTAAAACTAATCATCAGTTTATATTCTCTCTAGTTACTGTTCCCCCCCCCCCGACTCATCCATTCAACATCTTTCTTCAGTATCCACCCTTTCAACATCTTACACGCCACTTAATGCATTACCTTTCATGTCTTTCAGTTGCTGGAGTGTTTTTAGCCTGATCTTTTCTCTCTTTCTTACCAAAGTTCTCACAGCTATATCAGCAGCCACCTTTAGCCTGGACCCCAGGCCATTATTTTTGGTCAAGAACTCAGAGTGTTGCCTTTATCAATGCTTGATTTTACTAATCAAAGTCTTTCTGAAGGCTAATTTCCTCAATATTGGAAAGTTGCCATCATTCACCCTCTTCTGAAAAAGTCTTCCCTTGATCCACTTGTCTTAGCAAACTATCGTCCAATAACTTTGAATATTGTGTAAATACTGGTCACTGTATCTTAAAAAGGATATAGTGGAATTAGAAAAGGTACACAGAAAAGCTACCAAAATGGTAAAGGGTATGGAAGGATACCCCATGAGGAGAGGCTAAAAAGGTTAGGGCTCTTCAATCCAGAAAAGAAACGGCTAAGGGAGATATGATAGAGGTCTATAAATTAATGAATAGAGTGGAACAGGTAAAAGTAGATCAATTGTTTACACCATAAAAATGTAGAAAGACTAGAGGGCACTCAATGAAGCTACAATGTAACTCATTTAAGACTAATAAGAGAAAATATTTTTTCACTCAATGAGTAACCAAACTCTGGAATTCGTTAACGGAGGATGTAGTAAAAGCTGTTAATGCTGGGTTTAAAAAAGGTTTGGACAATTCCTGGATGAAAGGTCCATAAACCATTATTAAAGGGGACCTGGAATATCCACTGCTTGTCCCAATACAAGCATTGTGGATCCTGTGTCTTTTGGGGATACTGCTAGATACTTGTGAACTGATTGGCCACTGTTGGAAACAGGATACTGGGCTTGATGGACCTTGGTCTGACCCAGTATGGCACATCTTATGTTCTTAAATAACACGCTATTTATTTCTAAGGTTCTTGAGAAATTCATTCATTTCCAAATATACTCTTTTCTTACCAAAACGAATGCCTTTACCCCAGATAGCATGGCTTTCAAAAACACTACAGCACTGAAACCTGCCTAATTGCGTTCAACAGCGAGGTGAGACAGTGGCTCAACTCAGGCAAAATAGATTGGTATTTAGCTCACACCTTTCCAGTAGTAGTTCATGGCAAGTTATATTCAGACATTTTCCCTTTACTCAAAAGACTTAGTTTGTATTTGAAGTAATAGAGGGTTAAGTGACTTGCCCAAGACTACAAGGAGTGTCGGTGGGATTTGAATGCTGGTGTTCATGGTTCCCAGACTCCTGCTCTGAGCGCTAGGCTACTCTCCATTCCATCTTTCCTCAGCCTTTGATCTAGTGGATCACCATTTCCTTATTGCCTGCTTAGCTGATTATGGTTTGCAGATATGTTGTAATTTGATCCACATCATTCTTACAGGCAGAACCTAAGGAGTCATTACTGCTACCTCAAACTCAGGCTCCTGACCCATAAGGTCCCTCAGAACTCTGTTGTAGCCTCTGTCTTTTTAATTTGTTTCTCTCCCCACTTCTTACCTTAATACAGTCTTTAGGTGTCAGCTCTTGTTTTTTCTGATGATATCCAACTACTCTGTTATTCAAATCCATATGCGCTTGATCTCTCCCCATTTAATTGCTGCCTCTCAACAAATTCCTTGAAGTAGAAATCTCAGAAGTGCCAAGAAAAGTAAAAATTCAGCTCCTAATATCTCTCCCATTCTAGATGGCAAGCTCATTTTTAGATGTCACTTTTGTGCCCACTCTTGTGAACCCCAAATTGCCTCCACAGATAGCTTTTGCTTTTTTGCCATTTGCCAAATCAGGTCATTTAGATTATTCTTGGATAAAGTCTCTGGCCCAATATTGAGTAAGGCCTATTTTCAAAGGACTGTGTGCCTCGTCGGTGCATAGCCCTCCCCACTGACCTCTAACACAGTTATTCATTGCTGTGGTGATAGCATTGAATATCTGGAGATCGCTGCACACATCAGAAGCTGCTGAAGCTAACTGGGAAGCAGCGATATTGTATGCTACCTGGTTAGCTCCTGTGCCTTAAAGATAGGCAAGGGTTTTCCTTGCCCATCTTTTCGACACAGATCGCTAACCAGGCAGCATGCAATATCGCTACTACCTGGTTATTACTTGTCGCCACCTCTGCACCACCCCAGAATGCCCCCGACACACCCTGATGCTTACCGGATAGCATCGGGGCACATAGGGGAGTTAGAAAGGGATATTCAATGGCACTACCCATGTAAGTGCCATTGAATATCCCGATTTAAGGCATTTATATGGTTTTCTGGGCTGTAAACCATGTAAATGTCTTTCGAAAATCGGGCCCTCTATTCTTAAACTAGTTCATGCTCTCATCATCATTCATTTGGATCAATGTCTTATATAACGGAATTTGTCCAATAACCCTTAACCGCCTGCAGCTGTTTCAAAATAATGCAATTACATTAGTTTATGGTGCTACAGCTGCTAAGCACGTCACCCTCACAGCTAAAAAAAATAATCATTGATTAATCATACCTTACTTGGTCAAATTTAAGATGCTAATCTTTTCTAAAGTCATGCATTCTGGTGTCTTGATTTTTCTCCAGGACCAAGCAGGAAGTCAGTCCTCACATATGGGTGTCATCGACGCTGATGAAGCCCCAGCGGAGCATTTCTCCAGCTTTCTATGAAAGCCTTTGGGAATGCAGGCACGCATGCGCGGTTCCCTTCCCGCCTAAAGGTGCCATCTTATCTCAGTCTCTTTTTTTCCGAGAAGTCCACCGGACGTGTGTCCTGTCATCCCGGATAAAAGTTGATTTTTTTCGGCGATTCTCGCTGTTTTTTCTCCCGGTTCGATGCCGGTTCCCCTCCCGCCGGGTTCAGTACGCCGGTATCGAGCCAGATTCTTCTTTTTTGGTTTTTGCCCTTCGTGGCTGGTGTTCGTGCCCTTTTTTCCCTGGAAGGCCGGTCCTTTGACCTCGCGGGGACTCTTTTTTCCCCGATGGCTTCCAGCGCTTTCAAGAAGTGTGATCGGTGTAAGAAGTTAATGTCTCTCACCGACACACACGACTGCTGCCTTCGGTGCCTCGGTCCTGATCACGACCCTAAGTCGTGTGGACCATGTGGGAAAATGTCTTCCAAGGCACTCCGAAGTCGCCAGCAGCAGAAAGAAAGGCTTTTCTCGGACTCGGCTTCCGGCCGGGCCTGGACCTCGTCTGAGGCCTCGACATCTCGGGATTCCGATCCCAAGTGCCGTCAAAGCTCCTCGGACAGGGGGTCCCCCAACCGGGAACGCAAGAGGAAGAAGCAGCTCGCAAGGGCGTCGTCGGAGGTCCCCGACCGTCGCCCCGGGCCCGTGGAACAAGAGAAGCCTGCCAAAGTTCCTCGCGTGGAGCCGGAGTCTGCTGGACACATAAGCCCCGTAGTCCTCGAGGACTCTCCTCCCAGAGAGCTGACGTTGGGCCCGGCGCCACTGGGGCCCGAGTCGGTGGCTGCTGCGTCTCCCGAGCTGAGTCTCAGGATGACAGCCTTGGAGAGCAGACTGTCTGCCTTCATGGAGCAGCAGCGGGCACTGATGGCCAGCCTGTCTGGCGCATCTGCCCCGACCACCGGGACATCGACTTCGAAGTCGACCCCGGAGACCGAGCCGATACTCGAGTCCATCATGACTCGAAGTCGACCTCGGTCGCGGTCTCCCTCGACCTCCCGTTCGGGACCGAGGGCGTCGATGCCAGTGCCTCCAGCGTCAGGGCGGGTGCTCCAGCGCCCCGCGGGGTCGGACCCTGACTCCTCCTTGGACAAGTCCGCCTGGGAGACGGAGGATGAGGAGTCTCCCGATACCTTCAAGACTCGGTGCGTCCCGTCGGACTCACCGCATTCTGAGCCCCGGAGTAGATCCCCTCCGGAGGATACTCGGTTCTCGGAGTTCATCCGGGATATGGCCACTGCCTTGGCGATTCTGGCGGACCCCGAGGAAGAGCTGAAGAGCTCGAGGCGCTGCAGTATGACTCTTCTCCGAAGGAGGCCTTTACTGTCCCGGTTCCTCCGATGTTGGAACGGCTCCTCTACCGTATGTGGGAGGCACCGGCCTCGGCACCAGTTTTAAGCAAGCGAGTCGACTCAATCTATCGACTCAGAAAGAGCCCTGGTTTTCAAAAGGCACAGCTACCACACCATTCCATGAAGAGCCAGAAGATGCATTCTGTGGTGCCCCCCGGCAGGGAGGCCCGAAACCTCGATGGCGTCGGTAGAAAGTGCTTCCAGGGCTCGATGCTTGCTTGCCGTGTCCAGTCTTACCAGCTGTACATGGGCATGTACTTGCGGGACCTGGCCAAGGAGTTTTATTTATTTATTTAGACAGTTTTGTATACCGCCTTATCCTTCAATCAAAGCGGTCACAACACAATTGGGGGATACATTTAACACGCGGGGATATGAGACACATACATTAATACTTACAGGGAACATGGGCAATGGAGGGTTAAGTGGCTTGCCCAAGACCACAAGGAGCATCTGTGGGACTAGAAACCTCAGTCCTTCCGGCCCAAGGTTGCTGTCCTCTAGTGGGATTTGAACCCCAGACCTTCCGGCCTGAAGTACCTTGCCCCAACCACTAGGCTACTCCTCCCAAAGGAGTTGGCCGGGTTCTCTTCTGGACTCTCCGGGGAACCCTTGCAGAGATTTAAGTCCTTGTCCTCGGGGATTCGGGACTGCTCGAAGTTCATGTCCCGTGCCACCTACGATGGCTTCGAGGCTTCGGCCCGAGTTGCGGCAGCTGGCATCGCGGCTCGACGCCAGGCATGGCTGCAGTCATCGGACCTCGAGCCATGGGTTCAGGACAAGTTGGTCAATGTCCCTTGCCGAGGTGAGAACCTTTTTGGCAAGCCCATGACCGAGAAAGCCGCTCAGCTCGAAACAGAGCACCTTACACGGACAAGGCTGTCTAGGAAGACCTCTGCCCCTTCTCATAAAAAGAAGGGCTCGGGTAAAACGCCCTTTTACCCGAGGAAGGGCACTGCCTACAAACAGTACCCTCAGTATCAGGCTGCCCAAGCTGCACCCCAGGGTCAGCAAGCCAAGGGGCAGGGTAATTGGCCCCGTAGGCAAAGGACCCCCAAGCCTCCGGCCCCTGCTCCCACTCAGCAGGGTGGGGGTTTTTGACTCCTTGAGCGTAGCCTCTCCATCCCTGCTCTCCCAACCCTGCACAGGAGGTCGCCTCGCCCTCTTTGCCCACCAGTGGCCCCTCGTCACTGGGGACAGTTGGGTGTCGGACATAGTCCACAGGGGCTATGCACTGCATTTTCACCAACTGCCTCCTCCTTGCTTTCCAGGGGAGCCCCCAAGGCCTCCCCTGCACACAGACCTTCTCCTTCAAGAGCTTCAAGGTCTGTTGGACAGGGCGGTGGAGCCTGTGTCTCCCCACTTGCAAGGTCGCGGATTCTACTCCAGGTATTTCCTGGTCCCCAAAAGAACCGGTGGCCTTCGACCCATTCTGGACCTCCGGAACCTCAACAAGTTCCTAGAGAAAGAAAAGTTCAAGATGCTTACTCTTGGAACACTTCTGCCCTACCTCTAGCAGGGAGATTGGCTATGCTCCTTAGATCTAAAGGATGCGTATAGCCACATCCTCATTCATCCAGACCACAGAAAGTACCTCAGGTTCATTGTGGGAGGAGACCATTATCAGTACAGAGTACTGCCTTTTGGCCTCACCTCCGCTCCCAGGGTCTTTACCAAATGCCTGGCAGTGGTAGTGGCCTACCTGAGAAATCAGGGAATCTTTGTCTTCCCCTATCTGGACGACTGACTCATCAGGGGTCAGACGTGCCAGGAGGCCAGACAAACCACCTTCAGAACTATTGCTCTTCTTCAAAGCCTGGGGTTTGTAATAAACTTCGCAAAGTCCACTTTGCTCCCCTCCTAGAACTTGGAGTTCATAGGAGCAAGGCTAGACTCTCTGCTGGCAAAGGCTTTCTTACCAGAAGACAGAGCACAAAGATTGATAGCCTTGGGAAACCAGTTTCTCAGCAGGTCACTAGTCTCCTTCAGACTCTGCCTGAGGCTTCTGGGCCACATGGCTTCGACAGTACATGTGACCCCCAATGCCAGGCTCCATATGAGGCCTGCACAGTGGTGCCTTCGGACTCAGTGGTCACAGGCCACAGGCAGCCTCAGAGACAGGATAAGGGTGTCCAGACAATTTCTGACTTCCCTCAACTGGTGGCTGCACCCACCCAATCTACTAAAGTGGGTGCCTTTTCAGATTCCAGAGTACACGGTAGTACTGACCACAGACGCCTCCCTGCAGGGCTGGGGAGCTCATTGTTTAGGCAAGTGCACCCAGGGCCTGTGGTCTCCTTGGGAAGCTGCACAGCAGATCAATCTCCTAGAGCTCAGAGCTATTCGATTAGCACTCAAAGCTTTTTCTCCTACCCTGGCTTATCCATCTGTCCTGGTTCAGACAGGCAACCAGGTAGCCATGTTTTATGTGAACAAACAGGGTGGGACTGGGTCCAGAATCCTTTGTCGGGAGGCTCAGGACCTTTGTTCATTTGCCCTCAAGCACAACATGCTCCTCAAAGCTGTGTACCTTCCAGGCCAGGACAACTACCTGGCCGACCGGTTAAACAGAATTCTGCAGCCCCACGAGTGGCAGCTGCATCCTTCAGTAGTTCAGAGGATCTTCCTAAAATGGGGTCTCCCTTTGGTAGATCTCTTTGCCAGCCCCATGAACAATCAACTGCCAAAGTTCTGCTCCAGGAAACCGCATCCTCTGAGAATAGCAGCAGATGCTTTCCTGATTCCATGGTCTCAGGGCCTCCTGTATGCGTTTCCTCCCACGCCCTTGGTGGCCCGAACTCTCTTCATAATTCTTCAGGACAAGGCCTCGGTCCTACTGGTGGTTCCCAGTTGGCTGAGACAGCCTTGGTTTCCTCTTCTGCTTCAACTGGCGGTGGATCCCCCACTGCCTCTGGGGTTGCAACCCGACCTTCTCTCACAGGAGCAGGGTTCCCTTCTGCACCCCAATCTCAAAGCTCTCAATTTGATGGCCTGGAGGCTGCAAGCGTAGTTTTGGCTCCCTGGGGCCTGCCTCAGGAAGTTGAGGAGGTTGTCCTAGCCTCTAGAAAACAGTCCACTAGGAAAACCTATGCTCTCAAATGGAAGAGGTTTTCTGTGTGGTGTCAGCTACGTACAGAGGATCCTTTCTCCTGTACTGTGCCAGTAGTGCTTCAGTACTTACTGCTGTTATCAAATCAGGGACTTAAGTCCAATTCTGTTCGGGTCCACCTCTCAGCTCTAGCAGCTCACCACTCACTGGTGGAGGGACATTCTCTGTCAGGTCACCCCTTGGTGTCCTGCTTTCTCAGGGGCTTGCTTTTGCTCAAGCCTCCAATCCGTCCTCCTGCCCCTGAGTGGGAGTTGAATGTGGTCTTGCAGCAACTGACTCGCCCACCTTTTGAGCCGATGGCTACTTGTCCACTACGCTTCCTATCCTGGAAGACACTCTTCCTGATAGCCCTTACCTCGGCTAGGTGAGTGAGTGAGCTTCAGGCCCTGGTCTGTGATAGGCCTTACATCAGGATTTATAGGAACCGGGTAGTCCTCAGGACTCATCCCAAGTTCCTCCCAAAGGTTGTCTCCTCTTTCCACCTCAATCAGGAGGTGGTTCTTCCAACTTTCTTCCCTAGGCCTCATGTAAGCCAGGCTGAAGCAGTCCTGCATACCCTGGACTGTAGGAGGGCCTTATCCTTCTACCTTGACCATACACAGGGGCATAGGAGGGTTACTCAGCTCTTCGTATCCTTTGACCCCAATAAGTTGGGGTTGGCTGTGTCCAAGCGTACCTTGTCCATCTGGGTGGCTGACTGTATCACCTGGGCTTACAAGGCGGCTGACCTTCCTTTGCAGGGTCGGGTCACGGCCCATCGTGTCAGGGCAATGGCTGCCTCAGTGGCTCATCTCCGCTCTGTGCCCTTGGTAGACATCTGCAGGGCTGCAACTTGGTCTCCAAGCCAGACTTTTGCGGCCCATTACTGTCTGGAGAGGGAGTCCCGTAGGGACAGTGCTTTTGGCCAAGCAGTACTCCGGAATCTCTTTGAGGTTTAGGCAACTCCTGCCCTCTGTTGGGCTACCGGTGGAGGTTGTGTCCTTGAAAAGCCTTTCTTTGCTGTTGAGACTAGAGGGAGTTCTCTTGTTCAGCCTGGGTTCCTTGGTAGCCCATAGCTAGGGAGTCACCCATATGTGAGGACTGACTTCCTGCTTGGTCCTGGAGAAAGAGTAGTTACTCATCTGTAACAGGTGTTCTCCAGGAGCAGCAGGAATCAGTCCTCACAACCCTCCCTCCTCCCCTTGGAGTTGCAGTTGTACATAGTTTATTTTTCATTTTTGTGTGCTGTTCTTAGCTATGTCATTTGACTGAGGTAAGATGGCACCTTTAGGCGGGAAGGGAACCGCGCATGTGTGCCTGCATTCCCAAAGGCTTTCATAGAAAGCTGGGGAAATGCTCCGCTGGGCCTTCATCGGCATCGATGACACCCATATGTGAGGACTGATTCCTGCTGCTCCTGGAGAACACCTGTTACAGGTGAGTAACTACTCTAACATGTCCCTGGCCATTCGTTACAATCCTTAAAAGGCAGACGTCTCATTGTTCCACCCCAGCATGTGCCATAGATGAATCCATTCACCACATGGCATTTTATATATTAGCTCCTCTCCTCTGGAACTCACTCCTGAAATATTGGCAGCTTGAAACCTCTCTCCCAAGGTTTAAACAAGTCTCTAAAGATTCTTTTTTGAAAATGCATTTGACCAGTGGCGCGCCAAGGCCTTGGACACTGATTCTTTTCTCTTATTTTTCCTTTCCTCTTTGCCCTTTTCAGTCTAACTCAGTTTGGCTATTATTTGAATGGAAACAGCTGTGATATGCTGTGAATGGCAATATATAAAGTTTTGCAGTAAGCATAGGCGTCAGTTTTGCACAATAACTGGAACTCCCAATAGGAGCTGTGAGCACTACTTTTGCAGTATTTTCAGTTGAGGTCCTGACCTAAGAAGCAAACTCAGATCATCTGCATCGTAGCATACAGGTGATACAGCATTGCTACTGAACCACTGAGCTGGCCCCGTTATGTATATTTTAGTGTAAATTACAGATTCAAACCTGGGACTTTTTTCATTGAAGAACACAATCTGCTTCCTTTGTCCAACACATTCACAGAAAGGTTGCACAATTACACAAGCCTCATGTGATCTTGGTTGAGGGTCCAGAGTCATGGTATAATTTTTGTTAGAACAGCCTAAAGATCCAAAGAATAGGCAGGTGCATTTTCCTTGGCTCACTCTTGCATGATTTTTCATACTTTTAAGGGTAAAAGAAGAAATTTATCTGAGCAGGGCTTTAATATTTTTTCTAATCTGTATTTTATCAGATGATTGCAGATAGGGATATATTTTCTAAACCCCATGCCAGTAACGCGTGTGGCCACATCACCAGCCAGGCACTTCTAGCTAACTGCAGGGGGGGGGGGCATGTACATCAATCCCCCTGCAGTTAGAACTGGAAAGCCATGCTTTAATGCGGCAAATGGGCAATGGGTGAAACTAATGCCACCCATCATTGAAGTGATGTTAGTTGCAACTGCGCTTCCAGCATCAAATGTAGTTAGTGCAGGCCACTAACACCACGATATCCACGATGCTTTGTGAATGTGCATGTTCTACCCAGTTCCTCACCTGATGCATATTAGCAGGGTTGCATGGGTGTTTAGCATGGAGCCCTATGCTACTTTTTAGCATGGCCCCAAAACCACACTCTTTCCCCGCACTACCCCTGTAGCACGGTTTAGTAAATCTTCCCCATAGTGAATCCAGACAAGCTGCCAGTCCTCTCCAGGTAATACTTGGAAGGGCACTACTATTTTAGATTATCACTGAAAATTGGTATGTTAGGGAGTGCACTTTGCTATGGATCATGTTGTTCTTGCCAATGTTTTGTATGCATTATTACTTTTCCTATTATCATTGATACCTTTGTACTTATGGCAAAGAGATGGCTTCTTATTTTCCTTAGTACCCAATTTCTGCTATAAACACTTTGGAGGTCATTTTAGAAGCTCTATTCATGACTTACATGTCTGAAAACACTTATTCAGACATGCAAATCACAAAGACATCTCAGGAGCCATTCTAGAAAGCTGGATATCAGCACCGTACCTAGCCCTGTGCGAGCAGTACAGTCGCACAGGGCGCAAAGGTTTAGGGGGTGCATTTTGGCTGCTTGCTGTTGCTCTGCCGCCACCACTTTTTGTTCTCTCTGTGGTGGCGGTGGCACTGGCACTGGCAGCAGCATTGTCAACTCGACTAAATTTTAAAAACCTCAAAACACACAGGTCTTTCTGCAGGTCTGGTCCCTCCCTCCTCTGACACGACGTCAGAGCAGGGAGGGATCAGATCTGCTTAAAGTTAGGTCTGCTCTGCTGCTGCTGGTGACTTGCACATCGGGTGCACCTCCCTCACCCATTCCTCCGTCCAACTGCTGCCTGCCCTTGCCCTGCTGCCGGTGCTGCCATGGAGAAAACAGAGGGCGGCAGCAGCAGGGCAAGAGCGGGCAGCAGTTGGACGGAGGTATGGGGGGGGGAGGTGTGCCCGATGTGCAAGTCACACAGAGAGTGATTCTGGCTCGGTACAGCTCTGCCGGGTATATACACATCTCCAGGGCAATGATGTCCACGTTCCTCAGGTTGAGGCATGGCCTGGGTCGATCCTACAGAGATGCACATCAACATGCAATTTCAGAAAGGCACGTGCATGTCTGGGCCTTGCTGTTGACATGTCCATGCCTATAATTGCTCCTGACCATGAATAAGTAGCAGAAAAGTATGCATTTCATGGCAGCAATACTTGCAGGGGGAAGAGAGAAATGTGTTCTCACCACCACTGGATCGATGGAACATCTTTATCTTTATTGTCGCTTAATATATCGCGCTTTAGGAACCATCAGGGCAGTTTACAAAACATATCCAGAGGTGGCTGACGCCAGAGAATGGAAAAAGAACTGCATCAAGTGACAGGAAAGAGCATTGCATTCAAAAAAGAGGGGAAAAAAAGAGGAGAGAGGAGCCTGGAGAAGGAAGGAACAAGGGGGACAGTCAGGGGTATGGTGGGGAGAGATTGAAAACAGTTTGAAAGAGATGAGTTTTGAGAAGGGACTTGAATTTCTGGAATGACAGTTCTGAGTGTATGTTTGTGGTTAAGGAGCTCCATAATGAGAGTCCGTGGAAGAAAAAGACAATGTCGAGTGGATTCAAAATGAGCACGGGAGACTGGAGGAAGGTGAAGATGATTCAGGTGAACAAAATGTAAACAGCGGGATGGGGGGTGAAAGTGAAGAGAATCAGAAAGATACTGCGGTATGTGGGTGTGAAATGATTTATGAAGCAGTGTGAGTATTTTATAGTGGATGCGATATTGGATGGAGAGCCAGTGGACATGCATGTTAATTAACAGAGTTTTATTTTACCACGCTGCTGCCACACATCTCCATTCTAAAATGGCAGCCTGGGACTTGCATGTATGATAGTGTAGCGGCAGAGCGCAAACAATCCAATAATACCAGGAGTCTGTTCAGAAGGTCCAAATCATTTATTTGTGCACAAGACAAGACTCAAGCAGAATCACATTCAAAATGGCTGAGCAATGGCTGTTAGTAAAACAACAACTTTTATACTGTTCTTTTCCATTCTAAGCATAGGCAAACTTCTCATTGGTCCTGGTAACCCCTTCTATCCCATCTATTGGTCCCGGTACCACTACGTAGTCATCCAATGAGGACCTTGGTCTGGGCTCAGCACCTGCTTGCCCCCCTTACAGTCCCCATTACAATGGACAGTTCTTAGACTCTTGATACAATTCTCCTCCAAGGTCACTTAGCTAACTAGAACATGTGGGAAAGCAGGGCACTGTAACCCTTCTCTCAGCAGAATTAATTAGTTCACAGAAGCTTCACACATCTTATCAGTACCAATTAAAGTTGTTTTTCCATCTTTTCTAAGTTTCGTTTCTGCTTAGCTATGCTTGGTTATGCTTAGTTACGTTTCAATTCTATGGTAGCAGCATTCGGGGGGGGGGGGGGTTCACTCCTTCGGGCCTAACCACGAGCTTTACTTACAGGTCAAGCTGCTTAGGCCTGCCTGTTTAGTTCAGGCATCATGGATCATAGGCCTTCGCCTACCACATTCCCCCCTTTGATTAATCTCACCCTATTTTCAATAAGGTGTGAGAATTAAATCACTCAATTACACTGTAGTCGGATTACGACCATACATACGAGGATTAGGTTGCCATAAGGCCAAAATCTTAGTGGCAGTCTTACGTTCTACTGTATTTTCAATAACACTATTAATAGAGCGCATACAACAGGGAATTATACATGGTAACAAGAAAAACAAGGCTACAAATATCAGTATTATCATAGCAAACGTAGTGAGTCCCCCTAGGCCAGAGAAAATAGATTCGAACCAGTCCTCGGTAGTAAATAAAGTGGACAGGAGCTGACGGCAATCTGCCCAAGTAGGCTGATGAGTTTGCATAATTGTATTCATTACCTCTGTTAATTCTTGGGGCTTGTCAGTGTAAGAAGCATAATGCATTTTCCAATTCAGTAGATCAGTAGTGGAGAATGGCACATAAACTAAACTCGTGGGTCCCGCTACTATCTGGTTCTCCTCGTCCCTTACGGGCATTCCCGGGACCTGCCGTAGTGGCATTACTTTCTTGATAGGGCCCTTCTTTCTCAATTTAGGCTTTGTCTGGGATTTCTTACTCGCAACGGACGAACTGGTACTGATAGTTGATTTTACACTCTCAGTCTCGCCCCGGGAAGACGTTCCTTCGTCTTCTTCTTCCTGCTCTGACTCAGAATTCTCCTCAGTCTCAGGCTGATCAATCTCTTCAGGGGGTGGATCATCTAGCTGCTGAGGGTCAGGGGGTGGAATTCGCCGGTCCCGGGAGCCTGCCGCGGGACGCGGTGGTACTTTTACTGGATGTTGGGCTTGGGGCTGTCTAATAACAACTTCCGGGGACTCAGGATCAACATAAACAGACTTCTTTACTTTCCCTGTATTCTGGGTCTGTTCTGTCATCGCTACCATTATTCTACACTGTTCTTCATAGCAGCGCTGGGCCCACGGGGGCGGGCTTTCACAAATACTTAACCAGGAATCTATATAGGGATACTGGTCAGGGTGCACTACTCGCACCTTTTGATGAACTGACTTAATAATTCCTATGGCAAATGTTCCATCTCGGGGCCACATGGGGTCTAATTCGGGCCACTCCCTAGTACACAGAATCTGTAATCGTGGTGCAGTCATTTTCACTCCATAATCTCCTGAATATGGGCCACTCCCTAGTACACAGAATCTGTAATCGTGGTGCAGTCATTTTCACTCCATAATCTCCTGAATATCCTTTATTAAAATACTTAATCATACATTCTAGTGGAATGTGCGTAGTAGACCCCGCCCCTCCCATATCGATGTGTGCGCGCAACAACAGACAGAAGGGAAAAGGAGGGCGGACCGTGGGTGAGGGGTCCTCATGGTCCTAGAAACATATAGGGGAAACAAAAAACAAGACAAGACGACGGTCGCTTCCTCCTTTTTACGACCTGGACGCGGTCGCCCGGCCAGGAACTGCGTTACTCAGGAGTCCGCCTTCGCATGGTCTGCGTCACCAGACCTCTCAACCACACTTCATTCACACAATCATGCTAGCAACGTACTCCCCACAAGCCCAATCCTGTCTGTTCTGACTAGGCTATGCATGCAAAAGTTATTCGTTATGCCGGCTATTCCAAGCTATTCCAAGAAGACGGTGGGTTCACCCCGCGAATACACTATGCAGGGTTAATTGGACCGCCTTTGAGAGGTGATCATGCTCTCTTACCAAAATTCCAAATTCCAAGTTACAAGTTACAAGTGGCCAGTTACTAGTTCCAAGTTACAAGCTGCAGTTCTGACTCATCTGTCTAGACATACCAAAAACTATACTCACCGGATCCGGTCCCCGTTCCCGAGCAAGCGCATGAGTTGGACCTCGGACTCCCCTCACGGGTTCGAGGTGTTGGCTCCGTCCGGGTCCGGCACCCGCCAAGGCCTGGCCCAGCCCCCTCTGATGCAACGGGACCGGTGGCGCCTGGGAGCCAAGCCCACGTCGGAAGGGCACGAGCCCGGCAGGACCAAACCTATAGAGGCGGAAAGTCGTGGTATATCAGCTCGTATACCCTCTACTCACCACACGTTCCCGGCCAACGCACCAAGAATATGTAGCGGCAGAGCGCAAACAATCCAATAATACCAGGAGTCTGTTCAGAAGGTCCAAATCATTTATTTGTGCACAAGACTCAAGCAGAATCACATTCAAAATGGCTGAGCAATGTCTGTTAGTAAAACAACAACTTTTATACTGTTCTTTTCCATTCTAAGCATAGGCAAACTTCTCATTGGTCCCGGTAACCCCTTCTATCCCATCTATTGGTCCCGGTACCACTACGTAGTCATCCAATGAGGACCTTGGTCTGGGCTCAGCACCTGCTTGCCCCCCTTACAGTCCCCATTACAATGGACAGTTCTTAGACTCTTGATACAATTCTCCTCCAAGGTCACTTAGCTAACTAGAACATGTGGGAAAGCAGGGCACTGTAACCCTTCTCTCAGCAGAATTAATTAGTTCACAGAAGCTTCACACATCTTATCAGTACCAATTAAAGTTGTTTTTCCATCTTTTCTAAGTTTCGTTTCTGCTTAGCTATGCTTGGTTATGCTTAGTTAAGTTTCAATTCTATGGTAGCAGCATTCGGGGGGGGGGGGGGGTTCACTCCTTCGGGCCTAACCACGAGCTTTACTTACAGGTCAAGCTGCTTAGGCCTGCCTGTTTAGTTCAGGCATCATGGATCATAGGCCTTCGCCTACCACAATAGCATAGACTCCCCTGTCCTGAAATACCTCAGCAGGCATGTCTATGTACCTGTGTATATAGCTGTGCATTTCGGGAAGGTCCACATTTCTAACATTGGCTGCAAATATGCACGTACCCAGACTTGAAATATGCACAGGCCTGTCTCCTGAACCAGTTGCAGGTATGTGCATCTTTTGGGGTGGAGATGGAATGATTTCAAAAGCACTTGCACATGCCCCCCTTCACTGCCACCACTCTCCTGTGCTTTGGATATTTTGACTTGGATATCCTAGCTTTTTCCTAGACATCATTTTTAAAATGCCACTTCACATGTTTTGCTACTAAAGGTTTCCAAAGCTGCCCAAGGAAATCTATAATAAGCCATGGGAGCAGATATCTGTACAGCATACCATGAAAGAATTGTTTGTTTTGCAGCACTTTTCCACTGCTAGGTTACCACCTCCCTCAGGGCAACTCAAGAAGCTGATTCAGTCTTAGTTTTACTCCTTTGCAAGCATGGAGCTATAGCTCTGATTCTCCTAAGCAGGGTTACATCTCCATGCATGTAATGCGTAAAGTCCTTCATTTTTGGTGTACACCAATTTTCATCCATACATTTCTGGATTTTTCTAAAGGTGATATTCAGTTTAAACCAATTTTCACCCTAATTTCAAACTGCTGAATACAATAATTCCCAAATGGTGTGCAGTGCAAGTGCAGGTGTCTCAGATTGCCTCCTATAAACATCACTGTCATGGATTTTGTGAAGATAGAATAAAAAAATAAAAGTACTTACATGTGAATATCAGAGAGCAGAAAATTAATTGTACTGAAAAAGGGACACGTTCATCCCAGTAAATTCTGAGTGTGAGCCATTTATTACCCAGTTGGTGGCAGTGTTTCCATTGCTAAAAGATATTGCTCTGATTTTCCTCCTAATCCATCTTCATCTGCATGGTGAAAAGCTGAGGTGATGAGATGCATGTCCCATCTCACTGGAATGAAAACAAGAGCAAAGCAACCTCGGCTCTGTTTTGTCCACAGGTTTTGAGTTCTTACATATACAGATAGTGATATTACTACCTTTTAAAGGTTGTTTGAGTTGGATTAAACTATGTCAAAATGCTCTTTGACAAGAAAACCCATAGCTGTATATGGTACAATAGTTAAAAAAATGTGTGTCTGAAGCACTGAAAGACAACACAATGAACATAACTATCACATTATTTGCAGGTGCATCATTTTGTTAACGGTGTTCTTGGACTGAAAAAAAATCCACTTGAGATATTATCCATTATCCTTGAAATTCATATTTAACTATTCATAGCTCAAATAGATCAGCAGGATCACTTGAGGGGACCAATATTTATAGTAGAAAAGAGATGCCTAAGGTACAGTATTAAAAAGGATGTTTCCTATTCTGCAGGTAATTTTATAACCCCCCAACCAATATCCTCCCATTGCCACACACCTATTTGGGGCCAGTTCTATAAAGTAAAGTATATGCATGCTTTATGCTATAGAATAGAGACATATTGGGGCACCTGAATCCAGTCGCAGCTCTGGAGCTGGTATAACCACACATGGTAAGGAAACATGCATTTCTTATATTATTCTACAATATATGTATGAATTTAGGCATCTGCCCAAGTTCCACCCCCATGCGCACCCTTACAGAAAATACATGCTATGGGACTTACGCATGCGGTTACAGAATGGCAACTGTCCAAAGCATGCATTTAAGTGCCCATTTATGCACATAAGTCCTTGAGAATAGGGACTCATGCATGTGTTTAGCATGAAATTTTCCACTTGCACTATATGGAATCAGCCCATTTTGGAAATATTACAATATTTATTTTTCATTTAACTCTTTATCTTTATTTTACACTTGATAGACCGCTTACGTCAGAAACATTAAAGCGGTGTACAAATAAAATTAAAAGGCAGCACTGCAAACTACGGAAAAAGGAACGCCAAAAATAATAGGAAAGAAAGAAAAAGAATAGCACAAAAACCTTACAAACAGTAAGCAATAATCAACAACTGAACACAGGCAAAAGACAAACAGCACAACCAACAAACAGTAAGCAATAATCAACCAACAGGCAGTAGGCAATAATCAGCAACTAAACACGGACAAAAGACAAACAGCACAACCAACAAAGACAAACAAGGGGGTGGCAGGACCAAACTAAGCTAGGACAGGACAGTAACTCAGACCTTTTCAGTAGCTCAAAGAAAGTTACATTAGGTAGTTTCACCAGAAGGTTTACAAAGTAATTTTTGTACCTGAAGCAATGGAGGGTTAAGTGACTGACCCAAGGTCACAAGGAGCATCAATGGGATTTGAGCCCTGGATTCTCTGGTTCTCAGCCCTCTGCTCTTACATAAGAACATAAAAACATAAGATATGCCATTTTGGGTCAGACCAATGGTCATCGAGCCCACCATCCACTATAGTCTTCACAATCACACTGATAGCAGCAGTGGGATTGAAACCTGGCCTTAGCCTACTTCTCTAACCATTAAACTAGTCCTATACATCCCTGGTCTTAAATACTATTCTGGAAATGGCTATGTAGATGCCCCATAGACTTCCATATCAGGCATGTCCAAGTCTGTGAAATCATGCCTGAACTTGAATATGTCTGCTTTTTTTTCAGATGTTCTAGCTTGAGGTCCCAGATTGCATTTGGATGTCATTTGTAAAATGTGCCTTTATATGTCACTTAACCCTCCATTGCCTCACAAAAATCCAAGTTATCAATGTCCCTGTTTAATGTACATTACCAAGTTTAAGTTACAATGTAAACTGCTCTGACTGAAATGATAAAGCGGTATAAAAAAACCTTGTTAAATAAATAAATAAATGTCTGTGTGTATATGTGTTTGTCTGCATATGTATGCCTTTTGTGAGTATGTTAGTTCACGTTCCCCACCGCCTGACCCCTGATTGGGCCTGCTGTGGCTAGAATCGGGCTGTGGGGAACCCTCTGCACCCCCTTACTTCATTGTCCAGCCCTGGGGTTCACTTTGGTCGCTGTCCAGGGGGACTTATTCCACCTACGAGGTGGAATAAGTTCCTCGTCCAAATGGCTGACCTCGGACGTACAGGGTCAACCCCAGAATCAGCCCTGTATGTCCGGGGTCAGGTTCCTGCCACTTCCTGTCCTCGCTCCTTCCCAAGCCTGCCCCCTTCCACCCAGGAACAGAGCTCCCCGCACTTCTCCGATCTATGTGCGGGGAACTCTGTGTTGTGAATCACAGACCTGACGTTTAGCTGGGCTGGATGTCCAGATCCACTAAACGTTGCTCAGAATCTACCCCAGAGAGGGATTTAAATGTCCTGCCCTACACATAATGCAGTGCATTCTGCTGGAAGGACAGCTTTGTAAACATACTCCTTGTTTTTCTTAGAGACTGATGGATGGCCAGACAGGTGAATGTTTGTGCCTCTATGTATAATTTTAACATTCTATTGGGTTGGAAAGAATAAAAAACAACAAACAAGCTAGTCTTTTCCTACCCCTTTTTTGCTACCTTGGGCTATTCATTACACTGTTTTCTTGACCATACTATGGGTTCATTGGGTTTTTCACTCACAGAAATGGCTCTTGCCAAAGTCTCCAGCGACTTGTTCCTCGCCAAGTCCAAGGGCCTTTACTCAATCCTTATACATCCTGACCTTTCTGCTGTCTTTAGCACTGTTGATCATCATCTCTCCTCGATACCCTGCTCTTGCTTGGATTTAGGGGTTCTGTTCTATCCTGGTTTTCTTATCTCTTCCATCACACTTCTAGTGTATTTTATGGTGGATCCTCCTCTACTGACATTCTGCTTTCAGTTGGTGTACCTCAGGGCTCTATCTTGGGACCTCTCCTTTTCTTTCTATACTCAGTCCCTTGGTGCACTTATTTCCTCCCATGGTTTTCAGTACCATCTTTATGTTGATGACTCTCAGATATATCACTCAATGCCTGAAATCTCTCCAGGAATCCAGGCCCGGATCTCTGCCTGCTTATCCAACTTTGCTGCTTGGATGTATTATTGCCATCTGAAATTGAACATGGCCAAAACTGAGCTCCTTATCTTTCCCCCTAAACCCACCTCCTGCCTTCCTTTCTTCTTTGTTTCTATGGATGACACTACACTCTTCCCTGTTTCCTCAACCTTGTGGTCATCTATGACTCTACTCTCTCTTTCTCTGCACACATCCAACAGATAGATAGAACTTGCTGCTAATTTCTCTATAATATCAGCAAAACGTGTCCCTTTCTTTCTACACATACTATTATTGTTGTTGTTAAGTGCCATCGAGTCTGTGTCAACTCGTGGCGACACTCTGGATAGTTGTCCTAAACGGTGCTCGGTCTTAATTCAGGCTGCTCATTGTTGATAGAGTGGCATCCATAGCTGCTGTTATTGTATCGATCCATCTCATTGCTGGCCTTCCTCTTTTGCGTTGACCTTCAACCTTGCCATACATGATTTCTTTCTCTAATGATCTCTGTCTTTGCATTATGTATTCAAAGTTTGAAAGCTGAAGTCTTGTCATCTGAGCTTCTAAAGAAAGCTTAGGTTTGATCTCCTCTAGTACTGACTGGTTTGTTCTTCAGGCAGTCCAAGGTATATACACTGTATTCTTCGCCAGCATCATAATTTAAAGGCATCAATTTTTTTCCTGTCTATCTTTTTCATTGTCCAATTTTCACATCCACATGACGCTATTGAAAATACTATGGCTTGGACAAGTTGAATTTGTATGAAGAGAGACATATTTACGCTTGAGAATCTTGTCTAGCTCCTTCATAGCCATTCTGCCAAGAGCAATGCATTGTTGGATTTCTTGACTCCTTGTTCTTTCTTTATTGATTATTGATCTAAGCAGGTTAAAGTTGACCACTAATTAAATTTCTTCTCCATCAACGATGAACTTATTGATTTTGCCAGTTGTCAGGATCTTTGTCTTCTTTATGTTAAGTTGCAGGCTCATTTGAAGATTTATGTTCCTTGATCTTGAGAAACAAATGTTTCAGATCATCTTCACTTTCAACCAATATTTTGATATCATCAGCATAAGGTTGTTGAGTCTTCCACCAATCTTCATAACTCTGTTGTCTTCATACAGTCCCGCTTCTCTGATGATTTGTTCTGCATATAAATTAAAAAGGTAGGAGGAAGGAATACAGCCTTGTCGTATACCTTTGCTGATTTTAAACCATTCTGTTTCTCCTTGTTTCGTTTGAACTGTTGCTTCTTTATCAATGTAAGGATTGCACAAGATGTTATGGTATACCCATGCTTATTAATGTGGCCATGAGTTTCTCATGATTTACACAGTCAAAAGCCTTGATGTAGTTGATAAAACACATATGGATATAATTTTGGTATTCTTTTGTCTTTTCAAGGATCCATCTCACATCCACGATGATGTCTCTCATTCCTCGCCCTTTCCTGAACCCCACTTGTACGTCTGACAGTTGTTGTTCTAGATATGGTTGTAGTCTCTGCTGAATGATCTTGAGTAGAATCTTGCTGGCATGTGAGATAAGAGCGATTGTGCGATAATTTCCTCAATCGGATCACCTTTCTTCAGTATTGGTATAAACACAGATCTTTTCCAAACAGTTGGCTATGATGTTGTCTTCCAAATTTCCTGGCAGAGCTTTGTAAGTATGGTAACAACTGCATCTGATTACTATAATACTTCAATGGAATGCCATCAATGCCCGGTACTTTGTTCTTTGATAATGCTTTCAATGCTGCTTCAACTTCTTTCATCACCAATGGTTCCTGGTCATAAGATACAGGTTGAAATGGCTGTTGGTCCATTTGATCTTTATGAAATAATGACTCTGTATACATCTTTTCTTGATCTTCTCAGCATCATTCAACATGGTTCCTTGAGCATTTTGTAGCATTATAATTCTAGGCTGAAATTTTCTTTAACTCTTGTAGCTTTAGCAAAGCCAATCTTTTTATTCCTCTAATAGTTTCTGATTCTAGTTCCTTGCATGCATCATTGTAGTAATTCTCCTTGTCTCATCTTGATGCACGTTGGAAATCTCCATTGAGTTCTGTAATTGCCTCTCTTCTTTGGCTTTAGCTTCTCTGAATTTCCAAGCAATTTTCAGAGTTTCTTCGGTCACCAATTTTGGCCATTTTTGCTTTTTCACCTTTTGTAGAGACTTTTCATTTTATTCAAGCACAACTTTCTTGATGTCTTCCCATAACTCTAACTCTTATGGTGCTCTGTCATTTGTATCCAAAGCAGCAAATTGATTCCGCAAGAAGTCTTTAAATTCCAGTGATATAATCTCAAGGTCATATTTTGCTACATTCCTGGGTGGCTTGATCTTTGTCAGCATAAGCTTGAGTTTGCATACTAGTAATTGTTGATTTGTACCACAGTCAGCTCCAGGTTTTGTCTTTGTTGATGTTAATTGAGCTTTTTCATCTTTGACTTCCACAGATATAATCAATTTGATTTTTGTAGAATCTATTGGGTGAATTCCATGTGTACAGTCTCTGCTTGTGTTGCTGGAAGAAGGTGTTTGAGAGAATAGATCATTGGTTTTGCAGAACTGATCTTTCTCCAGCTTCATTTCTGTTGCCAAGTCCATGTTTCCAACCACTTTGCCATCTTCTTTGTTGCCAACGTTTGTGTTTCAGTCATCCTTGACTATCAGGATATCCTGTTTGCATGTCCTGTGACTTTCAGCTTGTACTTGTTCATAGAACTGATCAACCTCTTCCTCTTCTGTAGCTGTTGTTGGGGCATATACCTGAATAATAGTTGTGGTGATCAGCATTCCTCGCAGATGAATAGAAATTAAACGTTCACTGATTTCATAGTATTTCATTACAGTTCTTGCAAGTTTCTTCTTAATTATAAATGCAATACCATTTCTTCTTTGTCTTTCATTTCCAGTATAATATACCATGTAATCATCAGATGCAACATACCAAATGCCAGTCCACTTCAGTTCGCTGACACCTAACAGATCGAGTTGTACACGTTTCAATTCATTCTTGACCACCTTCAGCCTCCCTTAGTTCATACTTCATACAGTCCATATCCCAATATGTAAGACATTTTTACAGCTTCTGACTCTCATTTCATGTGCAGCTACATCAGTAGTCAGACGTCCCGAGGGCTTTGATCCACCCACATCTTAAATGCTGACTTTACTCTGAAAAGTCTTCAGCTCACCTTCAGTAGCCAGTTGAGTATCTTCCAACCTGGGGAACTCCTCTTCCAGCACTATTTGTTTTGTTGTGACTATCCATTGGATTTTCATGGCAAGATACGGATGTAATTTGGCAGGCCTTTCTTCCATGCAGGTAATGGTAGTGTTGTTGCTGTTGTCACAGGAATGTGATCCTCCGCCGCCAACACCATCCCATTCTGCTTCTGCTCAAATGCTGCTACACATACTACTAAGACCCTTATCCACTCACTAGTCACCTCCCATCTTGACCATTGTAACCTGCTCCTTGCTGGTCTCCCTCTGAATCAGCTCTTTCCCCTTTAATATGTTTAAAACTCAGCTGCATGGCTTATCTTCTGCCAGTTTTGCTATGCTCATGTAACCCCTCTTAAATCACTTCACTGGCTCCCTATCAGTTTCTGCATTCAGTTCGAACTTCTCCTATTCACCTATAAGTGTATTCATTCTGTGGTTCCTCACTACCTTTCCTCTCAGATCTCACTCTACACCCCTCCTCGGAAACTTCACTATTCTGGCAGATCCCTTTTATCTGTGCTCTTCTCTGCCACTGCCACTGCCAACTCCAGACTGTTCATTTCACCTTTCCGCTCCATATGCCTGGAACAAACTATCTGAGTCTGTATGTCGGGCTCCTTCTCTAACCCTATTCAAATCCAAGCTAAAAACCCACCTCTTTGAGGCTGCTTTTGGATCCTGATGCTCCTCACTCTCTTGTCCTTTATTTATGTGTATCTTACCCTACTTTAGTCCACAGTTTTGCTATGGTTTTTGTCTTGATTAGATTGTAAGCTCTGATGCACAGAGTCGGTGTTTTACATCTTTATGTACAGTGCTGCGTATGCCTTGTAGCACTATACAAATGATTAGTAGTAGGAGTAGAAGTTGTAGTACTGTATTTGTACTGTTCTGCTTTGTCTCAGTCCCAGTGCCTTGGGCCATTCATGCCATTATGTTGTCCCTCTCTCAGAGCCTTGTGCTGTGTATGTTACGGTTACGCTTTGCTGTTTTCCTAGTGCCTTGGAATGTTCATGCCATGGTTGATACTGCTTTGTCTCTCTCCTGGTGCACTGAACTGATTAGGCCACTATTGGTACTCCTTTGCTCCTCTTTTTGTTCCTTGGAGTCTTCATGCCACTGTTGGTGCTTTGTCTGCTGATCTAGCATCATCTAAGGCAGAGGTTCCCAACTCCATTCCTGGAGGGCCAAACACCATTCAGGTTTTCAGGCTGTCCCTAATAAATATGCATGAGATGCATTTGCATGCACTGCCCCCATTGTATTCAAACGTATCTCATGCATGTTCATTAGGGACAGCCTAAAAACCTAAATGGTGTTTGGCTCTCCAGGACTGGAGTTGGGAACCTCTGATCTAAGGTATGAACGTCACCTAAACAGCATCAAGGAGGTGGTATTTTGTATGCCATATTTCCAGCACCCCTTAGATGAGAGGGGATTGGTGCTGGGGTTGACTGTTTCCTCAGCGTGTTAAAACCAAGTCTCTGAAGGAAGTTATAACTTTTGAAGGACCATTCAGTGTTGTAGTTTATGCCATCATGCCCGATATTCTGCTCCTGTCATAACACTGTTTGTTCCACCTCACTTCTCTTTTGGTGCCTTTGGCTGTTTGTGAGGATGATCTGACAGTGATATCTGTCACACCATTGATTGCTAGAGTTGATTTGGCTGATCAGGTTAGCTGGGAGCGTGTCCCTCTCTCACTGCTCCATACTCATCCTTTCTGATGTTGCATGCTCATTTGAAGAGGATGACCTTCCCAATAGAAGAAGTACCATTCTTTGGGTCCTGTGTATGCCAGTAGCTATATTAGAACCTCCAAACAAGCTCCAAGCTGTTCAGACCACTCTTTGCCCCTCTCTTGATACCCTGAGGTATTCAATCCACTGTTTGTGTTGTTTTGCCCCCTCATGATACCTTAAGGTCTTCCTGCCACTATTGGTAATGTTTGCTCCTCTCAAAATGCCTCAGGCAACTCATACCACTGGTGGTCTTGCTTCCCCCCCCCTCTTATGGTGCCTTGGTCTGCTTATGCCAGTTACTGTGCCCTTTGCTCGCCTCTTGGTGCATTGGGATGCTGTTATTTTTACTGCTGCTGATGCTTCCCTGCAAGTTTCATCAAGCTAAGATGGAAAACCCCAATGCAAAAAAATCCAAAAATAGGAAGACTTGCTTTCCCTTTGACTTTAATGGAAGCAAAATAAACAGAATGAAATGAATTAACTTGAAAATGAAATGAATCGTAGGCAGAAAAGGGCAAATGAAATAAAAAAGTTTTCCATGAGCATCCCTACTGATTATTCTTTAAAACAAACATCTACATTCACTTGAAAAAGTTCAAAGATACCCAACAGAGTCATAATAAGAAGCCACTGCAGTTCTCAAAACACAGATTTCCTACTTTAATCTACTATAGTGCCTCAAGTCAAAACTGTCTTTATTTCAAAACTTAACCAAATGGATACCAAATAAATGCTGGCATGAAAGTTAGTAAACCTTTTTGATTAATTACTGCTTAATGTTTATTGTCTCTGAAATATAAAGAGTAAGGAGAAATGTGGTCTTATTAAAATTTGCTTTCAGGCTATAATTAGAGGCGTTTGAGTCTCAGTGGATTACGTGACACTCTGTATTAATGAGTTCAGCTGGGCAATGCAGTCTAGTTCTTAGTTTTAGACACTGGAAAGTAATGAAATCTGTCAAAATGCACTGAGATCTGAAGAATCTTCAAATTAAAATATGTAACACTCAGTATATATTAATGATGGCGCCTGTTTCAAATCCAGATGTTGATACTTCATATCATAAAAGTGTAAATTATCTTTAAAAAGTGGCAAATACAGACATAAAATTTTGTTTCATATTATTCATTCATTTTATTACATTAATGATCAGCTTCTACCTTACATAAATAAGCAAAACAGATATATGATAAAAACACTTTTCATATCATAAAATCACACTGGCAAAAAACCACACACCTTAAAACACTAAACCCATTGACAAATTTTATACAATAGAAACCCGGAACTGATCGCAGCCCCGAAAATAAATCCAAGTGTGTGATTGTGATTGGTGGTTAGTTTTTGATAGTATCATTTTGGTTAGCTGTATGATTGGTCTGACCAATGGGCTTTGAAGATATGTGATTGGTTAACAGTGGTATCAGATCGCTGCTCATTGGCTTTCTTCTTCAATTGTGAGAGTGAGGCATATTTAAAAGTGGGGTTCTGAGCCAGTGTTTCCTTCATTGGGCTATTCTATATGAAGGTTAAGTGCATCTGACAGGTGGGTGATTTGTATCTCTGTATTGACGGGGTCATTCTGGAAACAGGTTAAGTTATGGGGAGTAAATCTTTGTACTTGTTCTTGTTTTCCTACTAGCTTATATCTTTGGCTGTGAAGAAGCCGCTGAGTGCTGCGAAACCGACGGCCGTGGTCGCCTGTAAGTTGGCACAGCTGGTATTGGCAGCCTGAGTGAACATCTTCGGGGAAGCATTGCTGAGAAGGTGGTTGTGAACACAGTATACTGTAATCTTTAAGAATCAATGAGTATATATATTGATACTTCTGTGCACTATCCAGCCAGCTTGTGATATTGAGATAAGAATATCTTGTATGCTTTCCTGTTAGATTTGAACGCTGAAATCAGGGGCAATGATGGCGGTAGTAAAGTGTCAGGCATTACATTGTTGCCATTAAGTCCATTTGTTGAGCCCCTGCAGCATTTGTGAATTGAATGTTACCTGTAACAAAGAAGTTGTTTATAGGGGGATACATCTACATTGAAGCATTGTTGGGGGGCCCATTTCATATATTTTATTATTTTATTTATAAATGAAAAGGGACCTGAAACTGAAACATTACACATGTAGAAGTCTTTACAAGAGAATAAGGACTTCCTCTCATTCAGCCTTTTCCACTGTTTCTAAGAGAACCTCACCTTCACTACCGTCGTGCCTCCTCCACTCTCCCCCGTACTCTTCTGCTCCTTCTCCTCCCATCTGGAGATATCAATCCCAACCCTGGCCCCCCTAGACTTTTTTCACACTCCCAAGGCAGATCAATGTGCAACCTCTCAAAGCTTATTCATATCCTTCTCCTTTCTCTCTCTTCTCTCCCTTTTTCATGCACCTTGTGGAATACACATTCTGTCTCCAATAAACTTGCCTTTATTTATGACCTCTTTATCTCTTTTGCTTTGAATCTTCTGGCTCTTACTGAAACCTGGCTTCTCCCTGAAGACTGTTCTTCCGTTGCTGCCCTCTGTCACGGAGGCTACCTATTCTCCCATATGTCTTGGCCTGTTGGCCATGGCAGTGGTGTTTATGTTTATATTTATTTACATTTGCTTGACCGCTCTTCACAATTGGCAGCAAAGTGGTGTACAATTAAAATCCCCAAAAAATTTAAAGATAGAAATTACGCTCTCATTCCTGCCAGTTTCAGCCCCTCCAGTACAAAATCCTGATCATAAGAGACCGCCTATCACCCAAAAACGTAGACATTCTGTGCATTATGGAAACATGGATCACTGAGACAAACAACATGCTGCTAAACCAACTAGCAGCTAACAGATACTCCATCACCAATGTCCACAATCACAACACAGAGCTGGCAGAGTAATGATCATTGCTAAGAATGAACTAAAATTTTGATATCATGAAGGTGAGAGCACCTACAAATCAGACACCATCACCATAACTAACAAACTGTTAACAAACTGTTAACTAGAACACCAACCACTGATGCCAACGACTTATCAGCTATCCCAAATAGAGTGATAACCGCATCAAAAACTGAAAAAGACCTACTAGTATTAGGAGACTTTAACCTCCCATCGCTGCAACAGAACCATGCCCACTCCTTCATCCAAGCCATGTCAGCAATGGACCTAGCACAACTCGTAAAGACCTCCACCCATGATAAAGGCAACACTCCGGATCTAATTTTCCTCAATGACAATACTCTCACACTACATTCATGCACAACCAGTACTGTGGTCGGATCATAAACTCATCAGCTTCTCCCTCCAACAGAACATCCACAGCAAAAGCCACAACCAGCATCCAGCAATCAGAAGATTTAAATCTTTTAACAGGGACTATTTCATTCTCAATACCCTCCCACAACTTCTCGAAGACTCAACTGATCCCCAAGTCCTCATCAAAAACTGGAATAATGTCATAAGGAATGCAGTCATCTGACCAGCACAACCAACACCTGCACACCCCCACACAAGAAATAATCCAAAACTGAGTGGTACACACCAGCCTTCTGCAACTTGAAATGACAACTCCAAAAGCACGAATGGAAATGGCGTAAAACAAAAATCAATGAAGACAGACATCACTACCTACAACTTCTAAATGACTATTGCACTACAACTGACATGGTGAAATGAGAATACCATATTAAACTACTCAACTCCGCAATCAGCTGACCAAGAGAACTCTTTGACATCGTAAAACGACTGACAAAAACATCAACCAATGAAAACCAGGACATCACACTCACCCACTATCAACTGGCTCATCACTACAAACAATTGCATCCCCAACTGAAACCCCACACCCCCCTTCTAATGTAGCAGACCACCCAGACTCCTGGAACTCCTTCACCCACATCACTAAAGAACAATTTGAAAACACCATATCGTCCCTAAACATAACAACCTCACCACTGGATCTCTGCCCAGTCCTATGGATCAAGGCAACCAAGAAGGAACTCAGCGGCATACTCACTAAAATTACACGACTGATTCTACAACAAGGCACCATGCTCACATGCCTAAAAAAGTCCTCCATATGACCAACACTGAAAAAAACTACCCTGGACCCTGCTGACCCAAAATCTTATAGACCCATCGCTAGCCTACCATTTACAGCCAAGGTCATTGAAAAAAACATCTAACTTCAAGACCACATTGACAGACACAATCTCCTAGACCCACAAAAACATGGATTCCATCCAAACCACAGAGTGGAGAAACTACTAACCACCCTGATAAATACACTAATTCAAGGAATATAGCGCATCACTAAGGCTTCCTATTGATCTTCTTAGACATTTCCTTGGCGTTTGACACTGTGAAACACCTTCCTATTGCAACTTCTTCAATCAAATGGAATTCAAGGCTCAGTCCTCAAATGATTTACATCCTACCTCACTGATCATCACCAACAAATAAAAATTGGTCAAAACACCGCCACCCCATACAAACAGATGCAAGCAGTCCCCCAGGGATCTACTCTCTCCACTCTACTATTCAACCTCTACCTTCAACTGCTCTACACACTCATAAGATCACATAATCTCAACATCCAAATCTACACCGACAATATCATGATCTATGGACCAATTGACACAAACCAACCCTCACTTTCTACCCACCTGGAATGCTTCTTGGATGTTATTTATGACATGTCTCTATACCCACTCAAGATCTCTAGTCTTATGTAATTGCTTTTATTTAATTATTTATATGCTATTCCCCAGTTAATCCTTGTTTTATTCCCCTGTTACCTGTAACTTGGACAAGTTCTCTAAATCTGAGTGTATTTTGTTTAATGTAAACCGCACTGATGTCAAATAGCGCGGTATATAAGAGCTGTTAAATAAATAAATCAATCCCACTGGCTAAAAGACAATAATCTTCAAATTAACTACAGCAAAATGGAGGCTCTCTTCATAACAAGAGACACCAACTTTCCCCCCCCCCCCCAACAATAGCACTGAGAATCACACCAATCCAAACCCAGACCAAAGTCAGGTACCTTGGAATAACCCTTGATCAACACCTTGCATTCAAAGCACACATCAACAAGACCACCCAGGCCATATACTACAAAGCAAAGACAGTGCAACACATCTGACTGCTCCTTGATCCAACAGATTTCCATTCCGTTCTGCAAGCTTCCGTGATACCTCATATTGATTACTGCAATGCTATCTAACATGGCCTACTGAAATCTACCCTCCTGCACCTGCAAACTGCTCTTTACTCAACCGCAAGGACCATATAAGCAGCAACAAGACTGGACTACATCACACCTATACTAAAGCAGCTCCACTGGCTCCCACTACAAAGCCATATTAAATACAAAACAATCATTCTAACACACAAAGCAATCCACTCTGACCCACCCATGAACCTCCACACGCTACTTCAGATCTCCCTATTGCACAGATCAAGATAGACCGCCACGAAGAACACCCTCATCATCCGACACACCAAAACCAAATCCAAACAGCAAGCATACAACCCTGCCTTCCAACGCTATGCACCATCAACATGGAATACCCTACCGGACCAGCTAAGGAACATCACAGACCTCACCACTTTCAGAAAACACCTGAAGACACACCTATTCACAGAGCATTTCAGCCCCACCACATAACCTCTCCCCAGAAGAAAAACATCAAAAAGATGACCTCTGTAAATAGTCCTCTGTAAATAGTCTACATCTATATATAGTTATGACCCCATGCGGGGCCGGATTTACCTATACGCCAACTACGCCGGGGCGTAGGGCCCACAGCTGGCAAGGGCCCACAAAAATTGAACAAATTGTTAGCTTTTCTAAAATTAAATTTAAAAAAAAAACGCTGGCTGCTGCCGCAGCAGCATGGACTGTCCCGCAGGGCCCCCTCTGCTGCCGCGGCAGCATGGACTGTCCCGTGGGGCCCCCTCTGCCCGGCTGAGCCCCTCTGTGCCGGCTTTGAGAGGCGTGAAGGGAGAGTGTCTCCCTCGCGTCTCTGTTAAGCCCGCAGGGGCCCCTGCGGGCTTAACAGAGACGCGAGGGAGACACTCTCCCTTCGCGCCTCTCAAAGCCGGCACGGATGGGCTCAGCCGGGCAGAGGGGGCCCCGCGGGACAGTCCATGCTGCCGCAGCGGCAGCGGCCAGCGTTTTATTTTTTTTTATTAAAGTTTACTTGAACCGATGGGGGGGGGGCTGGGACTGGAAATGGGCTGGGGGGGGGGTTAAGACTGGAGTTGGGCTGACGCGAAGAAACCAGAAGAAAGTGGCTGGAGCAATTGCAGCTGAAAAAAAATGCATAAAAGGTAGAAAAATATCTCTTTATTTTGAATTTATTAATTGGAATATGTCAGCTCTGGTAAATGTGCATCATTAACATCTGCACTTTGTTTAGTACAAGAGCAAATTAATGTATAGTTTTATTTCTACAGTGTTGTACATTCCAAGTTTGGCTTTTGGGATTCCCAGTTTAATTATGACGTCAGGGCCAACAGCGCGCAGCTGATCCGGCGTGCTCATTTTTATCTTTTCTGGGGGCCCACAATTTTTGTTGGCGTAGGACCTCACTCAAGGTAAATCCGACCCTGACCCCATGAGTTATCAATTGCATGATGTACATAGTTTAAACACTTACTTTACTATTCTACCCTTTGTTATAATGCACTTTCTCTTAATGTTCACTGTAAACCGCTTTGACCCGGTGAAAAGTGGTATATAAATACAGCTAAATAAACAAATAAATAAATAAACTACGAATAGCTGTCATTTATCGACTCTCCCCCCCCCCCCTCAACAAGTCCATCTCAACTTTTCTCGCTGATTTTTGACTCCTGGCTCTCCTCCTTTCTGGATGCATCATGCATCTTCCCCTTCCCTTATTCTCAAAGATTTTAACATTCATGTTGATGACCCTTCTGACCGTTATGCCTTAAAATGCCTTTTCTTAATGTCATCATTTAAGCTCCAGCTCTGCTCTACTGCTCCTACTCACAAGCATGGCCACTTCCTCAACCTCGTCTTTTCCTTAAATTGCCTCAGTTCTTCCCTTATCCGACCAGCACCTGCTAATCCTCACCCTTAATCATCCCCCACCTCAGTCTCACCCTATCTCCACCAACATGTTTAGGAAACTTTAAACTATCATCCCTTCAGCCCTCTCCAATACTGTTTCATCACTTCTTTCCTCTACTATGTCATCTGAGTCTGTTGATGAAACAGTGTCTTGCTATAACACTATGCTCTCCTCTGCTCTGGATGCTTTCGCTTCTCCCATTCCATGCCCTGTGCTGTACTTCAACCCTGGCTGTCCTCAACAATCTGCTACCTATGTTCCTCTGCTTGCTCACCTGAGTGCCTTTGGCTTAAATCTCATACCTTTGCAGACTTCCTACATTCCAAATTCATGCTAACTTCTTTCCTGTCAGCCATAGCACTCCCCAAGCAAGAATACTATGTCCATCTAAATCTCTTGCCCCTGCTGTCTCTTTATAATGCTCAATTTTCTCCTCAAAGTGCCTCCTCCCTTGACCCCCTCTTTAGCTTTCTACGCTGACTTTGGCTATTTCCACGACAAAGTCCACAAGATTAGTCTTGAATTCTGCACAGGGTCACCTCCACCCCTCCTTCTCCTTCTTCAATCCCAGATCCTTCCTTCAACTTCTGTCACCCTTTCTTTCTTTCTTAAAATCACTGAGGAGGAAACTGTAAATCTCTCCTCTAAACTCACTATCTGCTCCTTTGATCCCAATCCCACTCCTCTACTACATCCCATATCTTAAACCTTTGTAATAACAGATAGAGAATGCCCTTCATTCTAAGGCAAACATATTGAATAAGAGTTCTCCACACTCAAAAGACTTCAGATTTTTTTATATTAAGTTTGAGTTTTATTAGGAGTGGGTCCTAGTTATTAATAATGCTTATTAATGGTGAATTAACGTGCATTAACATTAGCGCACCTTAATAACTAGCCCCCTCAGTGTGACCTTAGACACTCCATTGCCTCAGGTACAACTTGGATTGTAAGTTCACTTGGACAAGAAAATAACCCATGTTTGTAATTCACCTTGGGTTCAGATATGGAAAAGGCAAATATTGGGATAATGCTGTAACAGTCCACCTAAGGTGTACATCAGATATGCACATAAATTACACCACTTTTGAAAGGGAAGTATGCATATACTTCCCCTTTGAAAATTATCCCACTAAAAGCATTTATATGCATTTACACCTGCTCTTCAGTATGCACAACATGTTCCACAAAGTTTACATGCACAAGGCAGGTGCTACTATCAGGCGATTAGGCAGTTGCCTAGAGTGCCAAACTTTGGAGGGCAACCCATTCCTGCCATTAATACCACTGTTACACCTCTCAGTGGAGGAGTAGTCTAGTGGTTAGAGCACTGGCTTGGTAACCAAGCAACTGTAGCAGCAAAGCGCAGACAAACCAATGATACCAGGAGTCTGTTCAGAAGGTCCAAATCATTTATTTGTGCACAAGTCTCGAACCAATCAATTTCAAAATGGCTGAGCAAAGTTTTCAAGCATTACAACAACTTTTATAGACTTCTGTTCCATTCTAGGTATAGAAAAACATTTCATTGGTCCCGGTAATCTCCCGTACCTCCCGTACCTCTTCTATTGGTCCCGGTACTGATAAGTTTATCCAGTTATATCCCTCCAGTGGGCATGACACCTGCATACCCCCCTTCTAGTCCCAATTACAATGGTCAGTTCATCAACTTGTTACTTTCACACTTTCAAGGTTATAGAACCAATTTGTACGTGCAGAGGAGCTGGGCTCTGCAACTCATCTGTCAGCACTCCCAATTATTTCTTTGCAGATGTACTTTTTCTTATCAGTAACTTTTAAACATGTTTTTCTGTATTTTTCCATCTTTCAATACTGCAGTTCTGCTTACCTAAGCTAATTCAATACTTCTACTGAGTTCTATCTTACAATAGCAGCATATTGGGGGATGTGCAATCCTATATGCCTCTCCACAGGCCTCATTTACAGGTCAAGCTAGCCATGTTGGCCTGCTTATGTTCGGACACTGTGGGTCACAGGCCTGCACCTGCCACATTCCCCCCTTTGATTAATCTCACCCTATTACTTAATAAGGTGTGAGAATTAAATCACTTTCTGAAGAATCACATCCTGGCTAAAGGATTTCTACCAGGACTGGCTTATATAAAGCCATGATTTTTGTTGCCGTCTTCCGCTCTACTGTACTATCAATAGTGTTATGAATGGAACGCATACAACATGGGATTAAACATGGTAATAAGAAGATAACAGCAACAAGGATTAGTACCAATACGATGAAAGTCTTAAATCCTCCCACCCATGAAAAGAGGTTAGCAAACCAATTAGGAAATTTCAATGAGTGCCACGTCTGTACTGGCACATAAGCATGTCTTTGCATATCTTTAGCAATTTCTTCAACTACTTGACCTTTATCATCTATTTTCAAACAGCAATTGGTTAAGTTCAGCTTACCACATACTCCTCCTTCAGCTGCTAACAAATAATCAAGTGCTAAGCGGTTCTGATATATCGCAGTGCGCATCTGAGTACTTTGTCTAGCTAAGAGCGTGAGAGCATGACTAGTTTCATTGGTTATTATTTCAACTACTGCTTGTAAGCGAATGATACGATTAATCATATAAATTGGGGTACGATAACCATACATACCATCATCATTCCAAGTGGCGGGTCCATAATACTCAATAATTCTTTCTGGTGGCCAATCATCACCTTGCCATTTCTCCCACTTGCCTATCTGTAAGGCCTCTCTCTTTTGTCTTAGTGCTCTTTTGTGTCGGTGGGTAGTGTATACTGGGTATCCTAATTGTTCTCCATGTTCAGTGTTTAAAAGAAAGAAAGAAGGTCTGATGGTTCCTAAGACACATGCTCCTCCCCAGTGTGGTGGGAGTTGTGCATATGCTCGGTTTCCACAGATCCAATATAGGCCAGGTGGGGCCTGCCAGGCTTGGACTTCAGCAAGGTTAGTCCATAGACCTGCCAGTTCAGGAAATCTGGCTAATGGGTTAGGAGGTTCAGGATGTCCAATTCCTGACCACCATGCTGTCTTTGTGGTCGTGGCATTATAGTATTTCTGGCTAAGACAGACCAGCTGTCCTACCTTTTGGGTGAACTGGAGTCCAGTTCTGGCATAGCAAAGACGTCCAACGATTGAGTGCGCTAACACCCATTCACTGGTAGTCTTGTGTAATTCAGTCTGATTGTAAATCATGGAATAATTCAATTCTTGGGCTTCCCATGGCCACTGATCTCCCATTTGGGTTCCGCCACAGAAATAACAATCTGTGATTTTAAGACTAGATACTACTGCTCCGGCTAATTCTAGAAATAAATTCTGTGAGGGGTGAGGGATCTCAAACTTATTTACATGCATGGCTTCATAGAAAGTAATATGAAGATGATATTTAGATGACTTGTGGGCTTGGGTATTCAATCTGATATACACAATGGTCCCTGGATCTATTGCTCCTCCAGCAATACGTAAACCAAACTTATATCCCTGTTTCCATGCATGGGGATTGTGTATACGTAAGTGTAAGGGGTTACAAGCATCTTTCTGACATTTATCATTTGTGGTTGGCTTGGTTAAAGTAGCCATTCGTTTATCTATTTTCTCATCAGTTATACCAGTGTTCCAGGTAGCATAAAAAACACATCCCCAATACGGGCAATAGTAGTCTGCTGCTGGGGCAGTACTATAGCCTGGTTCCTTTTTCCCTGTACACTTTCTCCAACCTGTGGCACCTTCTGGACACATGTACTTATGGTCATTTCGATACGCTTTCTCCCATGTACCACAGGTGGAATAACTATCTCTATTAATAGCATTGCATGCATCAAAATTCAAAACAGCAGGTTTAGTAATGTCCTTAAGTGGTGGCGTTGCAGCTAATATAGGTCCATCTGCATCCTTCCATCTTATTTCCATCGTGTAATAGGATGGATTCTGATGCGGATTATAACATGTCTTAATTTTCCCATGAGTGCAAACATTTAGTTCAGTGGTGTTATAGATACACCGAGTTACTGTTCCCTCGCAGGTATAGTAAGAATGATAAAGCAAAGTCTGAGTTACTTTCAGTCCAATTCTAGTAGAAGTAATGCAGGCAGTGCATGGAGGTAAAGCATAAGTCTGTTCAAAACCTCCAAAGAAGGCAACCAAAGTAAAGCAAAAGTAAAGATGCATGTCGATGTTGATTGGAGTTCTTCTGAATCCTCAGCTTGCTGATCTTGATCACGACGATCTATTATTCTTCGTCCCGTTTGCTAATGAAGCAATTTAACGGGTGCTGAGTGTTGATTGAAGATCCTCAAGTTGTCCAGTACACATTGACCAACTTAGCAATTCAGTTGGCTTGTGGAGTCTGGCTTAGTCAGTGTAGTCTCAAAGTAGTGTGTCAAATCACACACAAATTGGGTTCGTTGAAACAAAACTGTTGCTGCATGGAAAACAGCAATCCTCTTCGAAAGACTTGGCTACTGCAAAGCACTTGTGATGAAGTGTCTATGCTGCTGGTTGCCGTCTCAGAGTAACTCGCAAGGGTACATCAGGGTGCTGTTCTGCTGTCCACTGCTCTGGTTCAGGATCGGCGGCGGGCTTGACTCTGCTGTGGTGGATCCAGGCGTCGATCTCGGCTACCTTTACTGCAGTTGGGGTAGACAGGATGACGGTGTACGGTCCCTTCCAATGGGGTTCCAACGGTGTCTTCTTCCAATCTTTGATCCACACCGAAGTACCAGGCTGGTAGGGATGCAAGGGTTCCGTCAAGTTGATAGGCAACTGGTCTTGGATCCACGTATGGAGAGTCTGCAGAACAAAACTTAGAGCTAGAAGTTCTTGTCTGGTTATTTCCGAACCAATTTGGGCTAGACTTCCTTTGATTCCCTGCACTATTGGTGGGGGTTTACCATACAAAACTTCAAAAGGGGAAAATCCTGTTGACTTTACAGGAGCTGAGCGTATTCTGAATAAAGCTATGGGGAGCACTTGGGGCCACTTCAATTGTGTCTCCTGACAAAGCTTAGACATTTGGGCTTTCAAGGTACGATTCATTCGCTCAACTTTCCCTGAACTCTGGGGTCTGTATGCAGTGTGGAGTTTCCATTGTATCTGCAAAGCTTTTGCTAACTGCTGAGTAACTTGGGAGACAAATGAGGGTCCATTATCTGACCCTATTACTGCTGGAATTCCGAATCTGGGGACAATCTCTCTCATTAAGACTTTGGTAACTTCTCGGGCTTTCTCAGTTCTGGTTGGGAAAGCTTCTACCCACCCAGAGAAAGTACAAACTAATACTAGTAGATAATGATATCCATTGGCTTTTGGCATTTCGGTAAAATCAACTTGGAGGTTGTGCATGGGGGTCACACCTCTTGACTGAACTCGGGGTACTGTAATAAGGCCTTGCTTGGCATTATTCTTGGCACAAGTTTGACATTGTCGTGCTACTGAAGCTGATATGGTTGTCATCAGAGGGATGTAGAAATGTGGTCTGAGTGCTTTTTCCATAGCACTCTTCCCATAGTGGGTGGCTTCGTGGAAAGCTTTGACAAAGGATGGTCCTAACAGTTCAGGAATTACTATTCGTCCTGGAGGTTGACTGCCCTCTTCTGGTGGCAGCTCAATCCATCCGTCTTTCAATACTCCATTTTCTTTGTCACAATAGTAGTCCAATTCTTTGGTGGTATATCGTGGGGTCCATAGATTCAAAGGTACTGGAAACAACGCTGCTTGCATTGGCATAGCTTGTGGGGCAATTTGTCCTGTCATAGCTGCTTGTCGTGCTGAGGCATCTGCAAATCTATTTCCTCGGGCAACTTCTCCTTTTCCTGCTTGATGTCCTCTGCAATGCATGACAGCTACACGTGTTGGGGCCCAAACGGCATCAAGTAACATCAATATTTCGGGACCATATTTGACTGATTTTCCTCCGGATGTGATGAGTCCTCTTTCTTTATAGAGAGCTCCATGGGCATGCAGGGTAGTGAAGGCATATTTGGAATCTGTATATACATTCAGTATAAGTTTTTCTCCTAACAACAATGCTCTGGTGAGTGCTATCAATTCGGCTTTCTGGGCTGATGTGCCTGAGGCTAGGGCTGATGATTCAACTACTTCGTGTTGAGTGACGACTGCATATCCGGCACAGCGTCGTCCATCAAGGATGAGACTGCTCCCATCAACATAATAGGTTTGGTCAGGATTTTCTATGGGCACATCTGTCAAGTCGGGTCGGCTGGAGAACACAGTCTCCATGACTTCGATACAGTCATGTTCTGGGAGTTCTTCACTGATAGGTATCAAGGTGGCTGGATTCAGGGCATGGCTCACTTCAAGTTGTATCTGTGGGTTTTCACATAACATGCTCTGGTACTTCAACATTCGGGAATTGGTGAGCCAATAATTTGCTTTTTGTTCCATAAGGGCAAGGACTGCATGTGGCACAGTGACTCGTATGTTCTGTCCTAGTGTGAGTTTGTCTGCTTCACTCACTAGTAGTGCTGTAGCTGCAACTGCTCTCAAGCAAGGTGGCCATCCTTTGGCCACAGGGTCCAATTGTTTCGATAGGTAGGCTACAGGTCGTTCCCAATTTCCCAATTTCTGAGTCAACATGCCTAGGGCATTTCCCTGTGCTTCATGTACAAACAAGTGAAAAGGTTTGTGGACATCTGGTAGTCCAAGTGCTGGTGATGACATCAATTCTTCTTTTAACTTCTGGAAGGCTGTGTCCTGCTCAAGTCCCCACTCCAGTGGTGACTTCTCTTCTCCTTTTGTGGCTTCATACAGTGGTTTGGCAATTTGGGCAAAGTTGGGTATCCAAATTCGGCAATATCCTGCCGCTCCCAGAAAGGCTCTGACTTGCTTTCTGGTTGTTGGAGTTGGAATTCTACATACTGCTTCTTTTCTTTCTCTGCCTAATCTTCTGCTTCCTTGGGTGATACGAAAACCCAAGTATTTCACTTCTTTTTGGCATAGCTGTGCTTTGGCTCTGGAAACTTTGTATCCAGCTTCCTCTAGTAACTGCAAGAGATCTTTGGTGGCTAATATACATTCACTTTCTGATACGGCAGCTATCAACAGATCATCCACGTATTGGAGAAGCACTCTCTTCCCCGGGGCTACTGGATAGCTTGAAAGGTCTTGATTTAGTGCGGCACTAAAGATGGTAGGCGAATTCTTGAATCCTTGGGGTAATCTTGTCCAGGTAAGTTGGCCCCCTCTTCCAGAGATGGGGTCCTGCCATTCGAATGCAAACAATATTTGGCTTACAGGGGCTAATCTTATGCAAAAGAATGCATCTTTCAAATCCAGTACAGTGAAATGGGTAGCTTCAGCAGGTATCAGTCCTAGGAGGGTGTAAGGATTGGGTACGACTGGATGTATGGTCTCAGCTGCATCATTTACTCTTCTCAAATCTTGCACTGGGCGATAATCATCTGTCCCAGGCTTCTTTACTGGCAAAAGTGGAGTGTTCCATGGGGATTGGCATACTTTTAGTAGGCCATACTCAAGCAATCTTTGTAGGTGGCGATGGATGCCTTCAATTGCGGCTCTTGGGAGAGGGTACTGTTTGACGTGCACTGGTGTAGCACTAGGCTTGAGGGTTACAATCACTGGAGCTATATGTTTAGCTAGGCCTGGGGGCTGCCTTCTGCCCATACTCCAGGTGGTGCATCAATACTTTTCAAAGTTTGTTCAAAATAGGTATCTTGTATCGAATCATCAATGTAATACCTCCATTCTTCTTCTCGGGGAACTGTCAGCAGCATTACTCCTGCTGGTTTGGTTTGGGGATTTACTGTCATTTGCATTTCTCCTTGCTCAGAGAAAGATATCTGTGCTTGAAGCTTGGCTAGCATATCTCGTCCCAGTAGTGGCACTGGACATTCGGGCATGTAAAGGAATTGATGAGTTATTTGCTGTCCTCCCAGACTGCATATTCGGTTTTGAAGAAAAGACTTTGTGGCTCTGGCACCAGTTGCTCCTATGATAGTGACTGCTTTTGTAGTGAATGGGGCTATCTTTTTGTCTATTACTGAATGTTGTGCTCCAGTATCAACCATAAAGTCCATAATTTGGTCTCCTATTTGTATTCCGACCATAGGCTCCTGGAGACCTAAAGCAAACTTGGAGCCCGGTCTGTCCTAATCCACGTCATTCTCATCATGGGCTGGTGTGGCCAATGCTTGAATGGTTCCTCCTCTCTCTCGCTGGAATTGTTCTCGATTGGCTCCTCCTCGGCTTCGGGGATAGCTTCGTCTTTCTTCTCGCCACTGATGGCTGCTGTCGTCATCATGCTGGGCGTCTTCGAGTTGCGGGCACATATCTCTCCAATGTCCTTCCTCTCTGCAATAGGCGCATTGGTTCACGCCTAGTCTCTGGGTCCAGCCTCCGCCTTGACCCCGCCCTCTTCCTCTGCTCCTTCGACTAGGGACACCTCCCCTTTTCTGTTCCACTATGGCCGCAGCCAAAAAATCAGCTTTCTTCTTCATCTTTCTATCACATTCTCTCTGTCTTTCAGTATCACGATTCACATACACTTTATGAGCGACTTCCAATAACTGTGTTGCATTCATGCCCGCAAACCCTTCTAACTTCTGTAATTTGCGTCTAATGTCTGGTTGAGACTGGTTTACAAAAGCAGAATTCACCATACATAAACTTCCTGGTGCCTCGGGATCATAGGGAGTATACATTCTGTATGCTTCAGTTAATCTTTCATAAAAATCTGCTGGGCTCTCATCTATCCCTTGGATAACTCCTGTAACTTTGGAAAGGTTCATAGCTTTCTGGCCCCCCCTTCTCAGGCCTTGTAAAAAGCCTTGGCGAAAACGGGCTAGGGCTGTGGATCCTTCATCTGTATTTGGATCCCATTGGGGGTCTTCATTCGGGAATTCTCTCTGAGCTGCTTCCCTACGGTCTATTATATTCTGCCCCTGTGCCGGAGCTGCAGGGTTTTCTGCCATCCATTCAATAGCTGCTTTTCTAATTCTTGCTCGTTCTTCTGTAGTGAATAGGGTGGTCAGGAGCTGACGGCAATCTGGCCAAGTGGGTTGGTGAGTTTCCATAATACTAGTTACTAATTCTGTCAGCTCCTGGGGCTTGCTAGTATAGGAGGCATAATGCGACCTCCAATTTAATAAATCAGTTGTAGAGAAAGGGATATACACATAAGTTAGGGGTCCCGCTACCACTTCATCATTATCATTCTTTACGGGCACTCCCGGGACTTGCCGTAAGGGAAACAGTTTAGCTGCTATGGGTGTCTTTTGGGATCTAAGGGTTATTGTCGTTGCCTTTGCAGGAGTCACTTTCTTTTTCTCAACAGGTTTTGCTTTGGGTTTCTCTGTCACTGGCATGCTAGTGCTAGTGCTGACTTTCTCAATTATTTGTACACTTTCCTCATCTGGGGGATTCTCTCTTTCTCCTTCTTCAGTCTCCACTTCTGACTCGCTTTTTAGGTCCTCCTCTTCTTTTCCCGCTAATTCTTCCTCTTTCTCTTCTCCAGGAGGGGGATCAGGGGTTGGGTCCCGCCTCGGCTCTGGCCGTCTCTGGGGTTCTGGGGCAGGACGCCGGGCTACTCTTACTGGACCTGGGGTTCGGGGCTGCCTGAGAATTATTTCTGGGGAATCAGGATCTGCCAGGATGGGCTTCTTTCTGGCTTTCTTATCCTGCTCTTTTATTCTAGGCTGTTCCGTCTTCTGTCTAGAATCTGCTTTAGCTAACATTATTCTGCACTGTTCCTCATAACAGCGCTGCGCCCAGGGGGGCGGATCTTCACAAATACTTAACCAGGAATCTATATAGGGGTACTGGTCGGGGTGCGCTATCCGCACTCTACGGTGTATTGACTGAATAATCTCTACTTTGAACGTTCCCTCTCGGGGCCAGATGGGGTCTAGATCGGGCCACTCCCTAGTACACAAAATCTGCAAACGGGCTGCTGTCATTTTAATACCATAATCTCCTGAATATCCCTCTTTAAAATGTGCGATCATACATTCTAATGGAGTGTTTCTAGTAGACCCCGCCCCTCCCATTTCGATGTGTGCGCGCAACAACAGACAGAAGGGAAAAGGAGGGCGGACCGTGGGTAAGGGGTCCTCACGGCCCTGGAAACGTATAAGGAGTACAAATAACAAGACAAGACGACAATCGCTTCCCCCTTTTCGCGACCTGAACGCGGTCGCCCGGTCAGGAAATGCGCTACTCAGGGGTCCGCCTTCACTTGGTCCGTGCTGCCAGACCTCTCATTCACACTTCGTTCACACAATCATGCTAGCAACGTATCCCAGAATGCATTCGTTTCTATCTATTCTGACTAGTCTTTTCCAATTTCCCAATTACAAAAAGGATGGGGGTTTCACCCGGCGAATTCCCATGCCAGGCTACTCGGCCCTTCCTTGAGAGGTGATCATGCTCTCTTACCAATTCCCAATATCTCGAGATTACAAATTCCAAAGTTCCAAGTTCCAATGGCAGTACTGCGCTTTCTATTTCTGTCTAGACCCAAAATCAAAACTATACTCACCGGATCTGGTCCTCAAACTTCCCAAGCAGGCGCATGAGTTGGACCTCGGACTCCCCTCACTCGGGTTCGAGGCGTTGACTCCAGCCGGGCTCGTCACCCGCCGAGGTCCGACCAGCTCCCTCTGATACAAGGGACCGGTGGCGCCAGGGAGCAGCCCTCGTCGGAAGGGCGCGATCCCGGCAGGACCAAGCCTATAGAGGCGGAAAGTCGTGGTATATTGCCCTATATACACCTTGATTCCACAACTTCCCGGCCAACGCACCAAGGAATATGTAGCAGCAAAGCGCAGACAAACCAATGATACCAGGAGTCTGTTCAGAAGGTCCAAATCATTTATTTGTGCACAAGTCTCGAACCAATCAATTTCAAAATGGCTGAGCAAAGTTTTCAAGCATTACAACAACTTTTATAGACTTCTGTTCCATTCTAGGTATAGAAAAACATTTCATTGGTCCCGGTAATCTCCCGTACCTCCCGTACCTCTTCTATTGGTCCCGGTACTGATAAGTTTATCCAGTTATATCCCTCCAGTGGGCATGACACCTGCATACCCCCCTTCTAGTCCCAATTACAATGGTCAGTTCATCAACTTGTTACTTTCACACTTTCAAGGTTATAGAACCAATTTGTACGTGCAGAGGAGCTGGGCTCTGCAACTCATCTGTCAGCACTCCCAATTATTTCTTTGCAGATGTACTTTTTCTTATCAGTAACTTTTAAACATGTTTTTCTGTATTTTTCCATCTTTCAATACTGCAGTTCTGCTTACCTAAGCTAATTCAATACTTCTACTGAGTTCTATCTTACAATAGCAGCATATTGGGGGATGTGCAATCCTATATGCCTCTCCACAGGCCTCATTTACAGGTCAAGCTAGCCATGTTGGCCTGCTTATGTTCGGACACTGTGGGTCACAGGCCTGCACCTGCCACACAACCAGGGTTCAATTCCCACTAGCACTCCTTGTGGCCTTGGGCAAGTCACTTAACCCTCCATTGCCTCAGAAGAAAGGCCTGGCAATCTACTTCTGGTGACACTGCCAAGAAAACCCAGGAGCTTCTGGGTCACCAGGAGTCAGGACTGACTCAAAGGCACACATTGCATTTATTACACCTCTCTGGAATCTGCAGCAATGGCAATGACAATAAAACAGCAAAGCTGCTGGTGCTGCAAACAGGAAGTCTGCATCAGAGGAGGTGGGACTGGCTGGGCTTTCAGAGTGCAGTACCAGCATGCAGTGGTTCAGAGGCTCTAATAAGCCTGCTTTGCTGTTTTATTGTCAATGCTGCTACTACAGGTTCTGGAGAAATGTGGCAGTAGGAGAGTGAGGGGAAGCAGGGGCCAGCAGGAGTGAGGATTTGCTTAGGGTACTTCATATCCTTGAACGAACCCTGTACTGTACATGGATATATTTGCAAACCCTCAAGGATATGTATAACTCTAAACTCTGACCCAGTTACACCCCAAGGAATGTCAATGCTCACTGCAGGTAGGAGTATGCACAAATTGGCTTTACACACATACTTTTAACCACAATTTTGCAACAAGTTATTTCCACTTATGAACCACTGTTTTATGCACAGAAGTGGCTTGAAAATTATCCCCATATGTTATCAAGTGAACAAGTTAATCTATTTGGATTCTTCTTACTTGGAATTTAATGAAAAAAACTGTGGTTATATAAAGGGGCAGCTCTATTATTAGTCAGGGTGAGGTGGCCATCTCACACAGCAATATTTTGGGGGCCTGTAGGGCTTTGGAGGTGCATAAGTCTCTGAAAGACCACATGCTTAAGATTTAGTTTCTTGCCGCTGCCACAGAGCTCAGAAGAGGCAGTGGTGGTGGTAGCCAGGAGAAGGGGGAGCATAATGGAGATGGCAGGCTATTGGGGTTGGTGAGGAGATGGGGAGATGCTAAACTCAGGGAGGAAAGGGGCAGATTGGGTGGACGGGGTATGTTGGACACATGGGGCAGATGTAAGAGGGATGCTGGACTCATAAGTGATGTTGGGAGTCATACGGAGATGGGGTGGATGCTGACTGAAATAGGAGGGGATCAGAGGGAAATGGGGGAGGATTCTGTATATAGGAGGAGGCCAGAAGGAGATTGTAGTGCTCTACATGGAAGGGGCCATAGGGAGATGGGGAGATGCTGGACATGAGAGGGAGCCATAGGGAGATGGAGGGGGATGTTTGGCAGAGGGATGTGAGCAGGGGGGTGTGGGCAGATGGAGGGAGGATTCTGGACATGGAAAGAGGCCATAGGGTGATCTGGACATGGAAGTAAGCCATATGGAGATGGACAGAGGCTGTTTGTCATGAGGGGGCCAAAGAGAGATGGGGGATGTTGGACATGGAAGGGGGGCCATAGGGCGACAGGAGGGGGATGCTGGATATGGCAAGAATAGGGGAAGAGAGTGAGGAGACAATGGACATGGGGGATAGGATGAGAGGCTGGACAGGGGGGATGAGGACAGAAAAGAGGGGGAGACACTGGATAGACTGAACAGGGAGGAGGGGTGGATACACTGAACGGGGAGGAGAGAAGGAGAATGATGCTGAAGGGATAGAGAGAAAGGGGAGAATTACTTAAAGACTGGGGAAGAAGAGAGAGATAGGGAATAGGAAGACTGTGTTAAGGATTGAAAAGTGATAGGCAGATGCAATAAAAAGAGGGAAATTGAGGACTGGATATTAAGAAGGAGGAGTGACATTGAGCTGATAGAGAGAAAAGTCCATAGAGGAAATTTGAAAGGAAAAAAATCATTCTGATTGAAGGAAGTAAAGAAGGCAGGAGGGGAGAGAAGTAGCAGATGGATTGAAGACCTATAGAGCTAATTTATAGAAGACTGAGGAAAGCAAATACTAGAAACAGACCAGATAACAAAGGTAGAAACAAGAATTTTATTTTCATTTTCAATTTAGCACTTGGAATAAGTCAGGCTTTGGAATTTACATGCTCAGTTTTTATATTTTACAAAGTGCAGGGGCCTCTACATATCTTTAGATTTTTATGGTATTTTACTGCATGCAGAGTCTAGTTTATTGAGGTTTCAGTTTAATTTTTGTCTCCATATTTCTATTTTTAGTTTATGTTCAGTTGTACTTGATAAGGGTCATTCTATGTTCTGCTTGTGTGATGGAGTCCATGTAGGGTTACCAACTGGCTCCAGATGCGCCCGACAGGCTTGATCCAGTCCTGGGTTTACACCATTGCATGCAGGGACATGTAGTTCTGATTTCTCCATTGCACTCCATAAGAAAACCAAGACTACATGTCCCTGCATGCAATGGGGTAGACCCAGGACTGGATCAAGCTTGTCGGGCGCATCTGGAGCCAGTTGGCAACCCTAAGTCCATGTAATCTGTTAGCTTGGGGTTTTTATGTTGCTCTTTTTTGGGTAGGCTCCTTATGTGAGTTTTGAAGGTTAATGCTGTTATTGTATGGTAGATTTTTTTCTATAGGCCCTGAGTGATTTTTGTAGGGTTTACTTAACAATACCGGTAAAGGTTTATATTTCTGGTTCTGAATCAGAAAATATGGGTATGTTGAGTTCTATTTCTGCTCTACACCCATTGGTGGGAGAGAGATTTCTTGGGTTACAAACTATATGTAAAAAAAATAGTGAGAACTACAATGAAGTTTAGAACACCAAAATAAAATCAGTGATGATATTTTTATTTTGGGGTTTTAAACCATGCTGTGATACTCACTTTTTATTTATGTTTATTGGTGTATGAGTACCTTGCATCTCCTTTGCTTTTTGCAGAATATATACAGTATTTACATTTCATGTTGTTGCAGTGTACAGTGTCAGGAGCCTGTTATGTTTTATATTAAATTCCCAGGCTATTTAATTCAACTCCTCTAATTTTTGTTGCATATAAACTGCATTACAATATATATATATTTTTAATTATATAACTTGGGATTATAAGCTTTCTTCTTTCTTGGAGGGGACTCACTGTTCCTTAACTAGAGTTCTGAGGAGGTAACTCCATTTTGGGTGATAGGTGGGTAGGGGAGCACCAGTTAATCTCTGGCCTTAGGCAGCAGATTGCCTTGAGCTGTCTGGTTGTACATATATTTTTTATGCCAGGTGCTCACTGCATAAGAGAGGGCTGAACAAGGATGATGTCTGCAAAGGAGTCCTGTGGTTCCAGGATGAACCATGCATAGAGCCAGGGGCAGCCGAAGAGTAGCTGGAAGTGGCTGAGTGCTACAGAATTATGCAAGTTCTTTGAGGCTCATTGTGCTGCAATTGGACTTGCAGGGGCCAGAACCTTTGTTAGTTAAATAGATGAAACAGCAGCCTTAGCTGGCATCTCAGTAATATGCAAGGCAGATTTCCTGCTGGCTATGGGTTCATTCTGAACAATGCAATGCTGGCCAGCAAACTGAATATATACAGCAGCTCAGGATGCCTTCGACCTTTTAGAAAGTCAATCCCCAATGTACATAGAGCCCGATTCAGGGAGGCGGATGTCCCCGAGGAAGACAGGCCAGTTATTCTCGCGGTGCACAGAATAGGCCCGTGGATGGCCCAGCGTGCCCCTTCCACCTGTGGAGACATCCTCCCCGCAGGCACCCCCGACTCCTGTGGCTTAGCTCCCCTCATCCCCACTGCCCAACACACAGCTGGCCTGCTGGTGCCTGGATCGGGTGGTGGAGATTCCCTGATCCCGCCCTGGTGGAGGGGATCCCCAGGCCCGATCGCCAGGTCAGTGCTGCTTAATCCACCTTTGAGGTGGAATAAGCAACACGTCCCCTTTGACCCGGCAGGACATACAGGACCGTAACCTGAATTGGCCTTGTATATCCTGCAGGGCTGGCCCATCCCCACTCTGCCCAGATCCTGCCCCTTCCCACCTCTTGCCAGCTCTCCTTGTTCTGCTGCTCAGGACGTATGGGGAGAGCCAGAGGGGGAATCAGGTTCAGACGGCTTGTGGGGCTGCATGTCCTGCTGGGACGTGCAGCCCCATAACCTGTGACCCAGAATCGGGCCCATGTTGAATCTGGTAAGGTTCCAAAAAGTCCGCTGGAAATTTAGAACATAAGAACATAAGATATGCCATACTGGGTCAGACCAAGGTCCATCAAGCCCAGTATTCTGTTTCCAACAGTGGCCAATCTAGGTCATACGTACCTAGCAGTTTCCCCAAGGGACACAGGTTCCACAATGCTTGTATTGGTTCAAGCATTGATATCCTGGGTCCCTTCTTAATAATGGTTTATGGACCTTTCCTCCAGGAACTTGTCCAAACCTTTTTTAAACCCAGCTACACTAACAGCCTTTACTACATCCTCCGGTAACAAATTCCAGAGTTTGATTACACGTTGAGTGAAAAAATATTTTCTTTTATTAGTCTTAAATAGTTTACCCTGTAGCTTCATTGCATGTCCCCTAGTCTTTCTATATTCTGATAAGGTAAACAATCGATCTACGTTTACCCGTTCCACTCCGTTCATTAATTTATAGACTTCTATCATATCTCCCCTCAGCCGTCTCTTTTCCAGGTTAAAGAGCCCCAACCTTTTTAGCCTTTCTTCATAGGAGTAGCCTTCCATCCCCTTTACCATTTTGGTGGCTCTTCTCTGAACCTTTTCTAAAATTGCTATATCCTTTTTAAGATATGGCGACCAGAATTGCACACAATATTCAAGGTGCGGTCTCACCATGGAACGATATAGAGGCATTATAATATCTTTTGTTTTATTTTCCATTCCTTTCCTTATCATACCTAGCATTCTATTTGCTGTCTTGGCTGCCGCTGCACACTGGGCCGAGGGTTTTAACATGGTATCCACAAGGACGCCTAAATCTTTTTCTTGGGTGGTGGTTCCTAATGTGGAACCTTGCATCGTGTAACCATAGTTTGGGTTGTTCTTCCCTAGGTGCATAACCTTGCACTTCTCCACATTAAATTTCATCTGCCATTTTGATGCCCAGTCTTCCAATTTATCAAGATCCTCTTGCAATTTTCCACAATCCTCTTGGGTTTTAACAACTTTAAATAGTTTTGTGTCATCAGCAAATTTGATAACCTCACTCGTTATTCCACTTTCCAGGTCATTTATGAATATGTCAAAAAGCAGCGGACCCAGCACAGATCCCTGGGGTACACCACTATTCACCTTTCTCCATTGGGAAAATTGGCCATTTAGCCCTACCCTCTGCTTTCTATCTTTTAACCAGTTCCTGATCCACAGTAGTACACTGCCTCCTATCCCATGACTCTTTAGTTTTGCCAAAAGTCTCTCATGAGGGACCTTGTCAAAGGCTTTCTGAAAGTCCAGATACACAATATCAACCGACTCACCTTTGTCCACCTGTTTATTCACTCCTTCAAAAAAACATAACAGATTAGTAAGACAAGATCTTCCTTGTCTAAAGCCATGTTGGCTGTCTCCCATTAGGTCATGACTATCTATATGCTGAGTAATTTTATTCTTTATGATGGTTTCTACCATTTTTCCCGGTACTGATGTCAGGCTCACCGGTCTGTAGTTTCCCGGATCACCCCTCGAACCCTTTTTAAAAATTGGTGTTACATTGGCGATCCTCCAATCCTCAGGTATTAGAGATGATTTTAATGATAGTTCACAGATTACTGATAGCAGGTCTGCAATCTCAAATTTCAGTTCTTTCAACACCCTTGGATGTATACCATCCGGCCCAGGTGATTTGCTACTCTTCAGTTTATCTAATAGTTGTAGGACATCTTCCCGATGTATCGATATTTCCTTCAATTCTTCCACACCTTTAAATACCACTGCAGTCGTGGGTAACATCCCTACATCTTCCTCAGTAAAGACCAAAGCAAAGAATTCATTCAGTCTCTCCGCTATCGCCTTGTCGCCTCTTAGTGCTCCTTTAACCCCTTTATCATCTAATGGACCAACTGACTCTCTCACGGGTTTTTTGCTACGAATGTACTTGAAAAGGTCTTTATTTCGCGTTTTTGCTTCCGCAGCAAGCTTCTTCTCAAATTCTCTCTTTGCCTGCCTTATCAATGCCTTGCATTTGACTTGCCAGTGCTTGTGCTGTTTCCAGGTTTCATCATTTGGCTCTTTTTTCCATTTCTTGAAAGATGCTTTTTTGGCAACAACAGCCTCTCTGACCTCAGCTTTAAACCATGCTGGCAATTTTTTGGACTTCCTTCCACTTTTCTTAAAGCATGGAATACAGCTGGTCTGGGCTTCCAAGATAGTATTTTTCAACAACACCCAAGCTTGATGTACGTCTTTAACCTTTGCAACTGCTCCTTTTAGTTTTTTCTTAACTGTTTTCCTCATTCTATCATAGTCTCCCTTTCGAAAGTTAAAGGGTAGTACTGTGGATTTCCTTACTATCCCTCCTCCACTAATTAAATCAAAGGCGATCATGCTATGATCACTATTGCCAAGTGGCCCCAACACCCTTATCTCTTGCACTACATCTGGTGTTCCACTAAGGACTAGGTCTAATATTGCTTCCCCTCTGGTCGGTTCATGAACCAGCTGCTCCAAGAAGCAGTCATTTATTTCATCTAGGAACTTTCACAGTCATGATCTTAATTTATTATTTATAGGGGCTGAATGGATCAAGGCACTTGCCACAGCATTACTGTGCTTTTCACTTCTGAGTCACCAATTCAAATCTGGCTCAAAGTGGCAGGGATTTACAATAGGTAGCCTGTGTAAAATGAGTTGATAGTCTCACTCTAGTTTGGATAGCAGTTTCAGGCCAGAGATGGTAGAGAAATGAAGACCGAATACCTCCAGAAAAGAATTTATATATTTTTTATTTAACATTTCTTATATCATGATATCAAGGTGGTTTATATTGAACAGGGCATTGTAACTTGAAGATAACTATTCTACAGGGAACATGGGCAATGGAGGGTTAAGTGGCTTGCCCAAGACCACAAGGTGCACCTGTGGGACTAGAAACCCCAGTCCTTCTGGTCCAAGGTTGCTGTCGTCTAGTGGGATTTGAACCCCTGACCTTCTGGCCTGAAATAACTTGCCCCAACCACCAGGCCACTCCTCCCCAGTGTAGAAAAATCTGCATTGACATGTGGAGGCAGATTCCATAACATGCACGTCCGGCCCGCGAATACATCTATATTGAAAACAGGCTCCATTTGAACCTAATTCCACATACATGGGTCTAGACATGCACATGGGTCTGGAATCAGGGAGGTAGATGGTGCGGCATGGGCAAAGCGCTAGTCAGTCAAATATCGGACACAGGTAAACGTTTTGGACATCCCCTCTCCCACCGTATTCTGAAACGTTGCACGTTTCGTATCCTTATTTCAAAGGATTTATAGCCAGCTCAATTACCGAGGCAGGTAACAAGAAACATACACATTATATTGGAACATGCTAATAAATTCATCCAAAATAAAATTGAATAAAAATAAAACAGTATAAACTAAAAACAAAGACTATCATTAAAAACAGCACCTACATCATTAATGTCATCAATATCTCAACACAGACATAGATGCCCAAATATCTCACTTGCCTATTGGACAAATTCTGGAAAAGCCTGCTTAAATAAATAGCACTTCAGGTTTTTCCGAAAAACCATCAGTTCTGCCTCAGCCCAGTTGGAAGAGAATTCCAAATAGATGGAGCAGTCACAGAGAAAATTGTCTTATGTATAGACTGAAAATGAATCATTTTAAAAGAAGGAACAACCACTAGATGCACATCCTGAGAGCGTAAGATATGATAGGGAGAATATGGCCTAAGCAGAGTTGATAAACTAACAGGAGCCATATTATACAAACATTTAAAAGAAATCATAACCACTTCATATAAAACTCGAAATTGAAAAGGAAGCCTATGCAAAGCAAATAACTGGTGCATAATATCCTCAGAACATTTGCATCCTGTTAAGAGACAAACAGCAGCATTTTGAATTGACTGCAAAAGCGACATGGTAGCCTTTGATAGACCTGAAAAAGACTATTACAATAGCCCAAGGGTGAAAGGACTAAAACCTGTAGGACAGAGCAAAAATTACTACAAGACAGATATGGTTTTAGTCTTCAAAGAAGAAACAAATTATAATAAGCAGCTTTAACCAGTTTTTGTATATAATCATGTACGTTCAATTGTGTATCCAACCAGACCCCCAGATCTCTTACAACATAACTAAGCACAAAGGGGAAAGAGTCAGGTTTAAGGTTCGAACTCAAAGGAGTGAAGAGGTTTGAGGACAAATACAAAATTTCTGTCTTCTTTGTGCTGTTTAGTACGATGTACCTGTGGACGCCATTCCTCCTCTGTAAAATGTGCATCTCCTAAGCTGCTCTTCACACTGACAGTAGTTTGCTGATGTAAGCTAGGCATAAATACCAATGAGAAATGACTGCTGCTGCAAACTAGACCATATACCTGCCCTAAACAAAGGCATGGGGAGGGGTGATCTGCACAAAGTGGTGGGCGCACCTATTCTTGCCACCTTGCTGGGCAGACTAGATGGACCATGCTGGTCTTTATTTGCCATCATATGCTATGTTACCCCTCTTCGGGAACTCTGCTGTTCTGACAGATCGATTCTATCTCTGCCCTTCTCTTCTACTGCCAACTCCAGACATTGCTCTATTCACCTTGCTGCTCCCTATGCCTGGAACAAACTACCCGAGTCTGTACATCAGGCTTCTTCTCTTGCCCTTCGCAAATCTAAGCTGAACGCTCACCCCTTCGTTGCTGTTTTTTGATCTGATCCCCCTAATCTCCTTTGTGTTTCCTTACTATTCCTCCTAGATGTATCCTGTCCACAGCTGCTGTATTATCTCTTTTGACTACATTGTAAGCTCTGCTGAGCAAGAACTATATTTTACGTATATCTGTGCAGCGCTGCATACGCCTTGTAGCACTATACAAATAATCAATAGTCGTAATAGTGGTAATAGTATGGCCTTCTGGCTATGGCATCTGATTCCCACATATCTGGGTACTGGCATTTCTCACAGCAGCTACACATGTCCCATCATGACATATGTCGGTCTGTATACATCTGCTATCTCTGGGGCAACCCTGTCTGCCTTCCCACAGTCTGCTTTGTGGCACTGCTCCTCTGGTCAGGCCTGTGTGGGCATGGGAGGGGGGATCCCTGTGCCATCATACCTAGGTAGCCAGCCTCCAGATATATCACCACTCTGGCAGCTTACATAGATTCTGGCCTGGGGAAAGATGTAGGTTGTCAGACGGCTGCCTGGGTGATAATCTTCACAGTCTTGGCAATTGCATATATCTATATGATTTGCAAGGTATTGTGGGCAATGTAGTTCATTCACACCAGACACAGCTGCTGACAATAATTTAGTTGTGCTTTTGGGTAAAGCCAATAAGATATTTATTTATGGGGTTATTTCTCCCAACACAGATATGCTTGGTAGCACATAAATTAGGTTACTTGCTTTCAGTGTTAACTTGGAAAAACAAAGTCAAAATCAGGAAAACAACAAATGAAAAGCCTCAAAGCAAGAAAAAAACTGTTCTTTTCAGGTTAACTTCTGATTACTTCCCACATAGATTCAGAAGTGATTCTCTCCTAGCTCACAAGCAATTAGGTAAGGCTTAATTGCTAGCAGTTATCCAGCTGAAACCCCTTAGCTGGCTTGCTTTCTACTGTGTGGGTCAAATCCTGCTTCAGGAGCTTTTCTGAGTAGATTAAAGAACAAGTTTATATTTCTTTGTGATGGTTGCTGTACTTTGTAACAGAAAGTTACCAACGGAGTTTGGATAGAGAGCAATCCATATAAACACATTCTTCATCTGCAATCATTCCCCCATCTTCAACAAGCATAGGTTCAATATCATGGATTGGCACAGATGAATCTCTCAATGGAGCACTTTCAGGAGAATACTTGTTTCCCTGCTGTCTTTCAAGGTTATAGCTAGGGCATAGATCAGTGTTCATACCTGAGCTTCCATTGCTGCTAGAGTTCCTCTCTATATAGCCTGGCCAGTATGTAGTCCAGTTCTTATGTCCAGCCTTCCAATCCAGATCCCTGGCCACTGGATCTCTCTTCACATACCTTCTGGCATAGGTCTTAGGGTCCCTTCCACGTGCAGCCGTCTCCCTCACAGGTAGCGTCTGGTGATTCCTAGCTCTGCAGCACCATTCCTCTGGCTTTCCCCAGTCCAATGGTATATGCTGGCCCTTGAAATGCCTCCCAGTATACGTACTGCTTTGGACTCTTCTAGACCTCTCAAAGGCTTTTCTCTTCCTTCTTCCAGAGGGTCTCTTTCCCTCTCTGTCCGTCCGGTTTGGCTTCTGCTTCTGATAATCCTTCAGATGAAACTGAGGATAATTCTCTGGATATCCAAGGTGATCATGAAGATGGTCATCTGTAGAATAAACTCTACTCTTATTCTGCTTGGATGAGTGCTCCTCCCTAACACAGCGCAGCTGTGCTGAATCAGGCCCTGCCCTTTGAGATGAGTGCTTAGGGATTACCTCATAGCCCTCCTGATTGAACACACGTTTCCCCACTTCAGCTCCTCTAATGGCTGTTGGAAACCTGGTGCATTCTGGGACTGGTAGTCTTTTATGTGAAAATTCTGTTTTCTTATTTCTACCAGAACTGACAGGTTGCTTGTTCAGAGTCACTTCACCTTTTCTATAGCTCCTTCCTGAGCTATGATAAGCTTCCTTATCACAAGGTCTCATGGCACAATCTGGAGGAAGGTGGCACAGCATCAGCAGGAATAATGGGGATGTCTGTGGGGAAATTGCAGAACGTACACGGGCCTTTCTGGAATACGCTATGCATGTCTCTGTGGCTGACCACACCCCTGTTCCGCCCCTTCTGGGCATGTTCTGAGATTCCTTTATTAGCGAGATAAATGTCTGCAAGGACTATATACTGGAATATGCTTGTAGACGTTTTCGGCAGATAAACGTCCCCGGCGCATGTACAAACCCTTATTCGGTTTCTGGAATGACCTCCTAACTGTTCAGCTGATAACAGGACTAAAAACAGAAGACTTCCATTTAATCTGTCACTTGAGAGCACTAAATATTTATGAGAAATCTGTCAATGAATGCCTCACTTTGAATTATAGCACAGTTGTGGAGCTTTCCAGCCTGTGATATAAAGTAATTTGGAGCATATCTTAGACCCTTGTATGATCAGGGAAATAATTTCTATCTTTTACATTGCTTTACTTGTATCAATGTTCTTATGATCAATCGAACAATCCAGGACCGTAAGATATTTGAAGCTGGAAATGGCAATAACTGCTGCTGGCAGAAGAATATATTCCTATTTGTCTGGCAGAAATCAAGAAATAAGCCACAGATAATACCCTAAACAAGGGAGGTGAACAATATGAGTAAAATATGAGAAAACAAAATCACCCTTTGAATAAAACACGAGTACCTACAAGAAAAGGAAAAAAGACCTCAGTATCAACTGAGCTATTCACTTTTGGCTTTTGCAATACACACATGTCATTGGTCATTAAAAAAACACCTTCTCAAAGGGACTCCAAAAAATAGAAATCACCACTTTTGAAACATGTCTGGGTTTGATGGACCTAGGTCTGACTTTACATGGCTTATCCTATGGTCTTATGTGAGTTATAGTATACTTGGAGCATAAGAATAGGCAGATCAAAACATACGATGAAACTGTCAGTATTCCCTAACAATAACCAGGAAAAATAACTTCTAGGACCATACTTGCCCTAGGAGCATTAAACCAAATAAAGCAGCATCCTCTCAGGAGAAGTGAAAATACACTACATTTTTAGACAAAGATATTATTTACTCAATGAATAATGAAAATTTTGAGCACAGAACCATTGAAAATGGTTATGGCTTACTGCATGGTATAAAATTGCTTCAGAGAAATTGGACTTGAAAATGGGATCAGTAGGTATGATGATAAAGTAAAAGGAAAAGCACGGATTCTGGGACTTAAACAGTTTACTAGATATAGAATTAGGAAGAAATATTTTTTCACGGTGCTGCAGAATTGGCTACAGATGCACACTGGAGAATTTTTATCTTGCTTTGCATTACTGTTCAGCTGTTAGGCAAGCAGAAGAAGGATAGAATTGATAGACTTCCGGTTATTTTTCAATGTAACTATGCAACCCTGATGGTATTTTTATGCTTAAAGCATCATCATGAACTTTGCAGCTTATTGTTGCAGTACCAAAGGAACATTTATTGTAAAATCTTAGCTCATGGCATAAAGAAATTGCTGTGATATACTATTATTAGGCATGATCAACACTCTAATTTCTAAACTGTTTTATTCCAATAATTATGCTTCAGATTAACCACAGTTCAGACATTCCAAGGGCTGGTTACCACAAAAGAGTTATGTTTATCCCATATAATCCTAACACTAATTAGTTAGGTTTGACTATAATTGCATTTTCAATAATATTATTTACTGCTCATAAATTGCAGAAATCTGAAATGATGCATTCCCTGTGCTATTTTCCTTTGTAGATTTTGGTACAAAAGAGAAAATATGGAGAAGGATTAAATCATGTGGAAGGCCATATTCCATTTTATAAAGAAATGCATATGAAACAATTCTGTGACGTAATGCTTCCATCCTGGTGATATCAGGCATCGACTCCATGGAAGAGTCAGTGCTCTCCTGTGACTTTCTTTAGAGTAATTTCATAAGGAGGCACCTGTTTTTAGACACTAAGGGGTATGTTTACTAATCGGTGGTAGCGGCTTCCGTGCGATATCGGAACCGTGGCCCCATTGAATTCAATGGGGCCGCGGCTCTGATATCGCACGGAAGCTGCTACTGCTGATTAGTAAACATACCTTTAAGAACGCATGTAGATGACCTCTTATAAAATTCTGACCAGCGTAAAAGTACGCAGGTACTTTCACTGTGGACATGCATGTGGTGGAGTTTGAGCAGAGCATGGGTGGTGCGAGCAAGTATGTACATTGATTATAAAATGCATAATTTATGCAGGTACTTGCAAAATGTAGGCAGAGTCATTTACACCAGTGGTAGGACTGGTGTAAGTGATCGCTCCTTAATTAATTAATTAATTTTATTTATTTATTTACATTTCTTCTATACCGCGCTATTCGGCATCAGTGCGGTTTACATCCAACAGAATCACTAGAACAACAAGTTGTTCTGAGTATACAGAGAACAGGGACCGAAACGTGGATAACATGGGGGTAAATATATACATGGAGGTATCATAACATTACATATTACACAGGTTCAATGGTCTTGGATGAACTGGTGAGTGTTGGTGTAGCTAGTTGAGAGTGTTGGTATAGCTAGTCATTGGGGTGTTGTCTTGCCACATTGTTTTCTGGGAAATGTTTGAGGAAGAGGTGATGTTTGAGTGCCTTTCTAAATTGTGGTAAGTTAGAGATTACCCGGATGTAAGGTGGTAGTGCGTTCCAGTATCTTGGAGCACAGAATCTGAAGGCCCTATTAGCTGTTGCCGTGGTGCATTTTGTTAGTGCCTTTGGGATTAATAGAGTGTTAATTGCAGTAGATCTCCTGGATCTATTAGGTGGACTGGTTTGGATGAGTTCTTTGAGTGAGAAGGAGGAGAGCCCATTGGTGGCTTTAAAGGTCAGCAATAATGTCTTGAAAGTGAGTCTGCCTTGTAGGGGGAGCCAGTGAAGCTGTTTCAGGATGGGGGTCACATGGATGCTCCTAGAGGCACCATGCAGGACTCTTGCTGCAGTGTTCATTGCGAGCTGCAGAGGGTTCAGGGTGGACTGTGGGAGGCCTTGTAGAATGGCATTAGCATAGTCAAAGTGAGGTATAATCAATGCCTGATAGACTGTCCGGAAGTCCTCAGGCTCTAGGAGGGAGCGTAAGTGCCTGAGCATTCGGATCTTGTTGTAGATTGCTCTCACTGTGTTGCCTATGTGCACCTTCATGTCCAAGCGTTGGTCCAGTGTGACGCCAAGATATCGAATTGTGGATTTTGTCTGCAGCTCTGCTTCCTTAACCTTTAGGTGGGGTGGCGGGGTAAAATTCTGGTTTCTCGTGATGAAGAGTACCTCCGTTTTCTTGTGTTGAATTCGAAGGTTTTGAGACTGCAACCAGTCAGATACGGCATTGAAACATTCTGTTAGTGGAGAGAGGTCCAGATGCTCTGTGGAAAACGGCATGTAAAGCAGAACATCGTCAGCATAAATGAGGCAGTCCACACTGAAAGATCGGATGATCTTACAGATGGGTTGCATGTAAATGTTGAACATGAGGGCTGATAGGGAGGAACCTTGCGGAACGCCTTGTCTCTGGTGGAATGGTTCCGATGTTGAAATTCTGACTCGAACGTGTTGCCATCTTCAGATAGATATGATCTGCACCATTCTAGTGCGGTGCCACCAATGCCCTTTTTTTTAGCCGCTCTAATAGAATCTCATGGCTTACTGAGTCGAAGGCTGCAGCAATGTCTAAGAAAATGAGGGCAACCCCCTGACGGATGCTGTTGATTTCCGTAAGTATGTTACTGAAGAGAGTGGTAAGGAGTGTTTCCACTCCATGGGATTCCCTGAATCCATGTTGACAGAAGTCAAGTGGAGCGGCAGATTCAATATGGTCTTGTATTTGTTTTTGGGCCTCTATTTCAATAATCTTCGCTAGTAGAGGTATACTGGATATAGGTCCACATCCATCCGACCGCTGCTGAAAAACTGCAAGCTCGACCCCCAGGAAACGGGTCTCACACTAAAACATTTAAGCTCTTGACTCTGCTCCTTCTGTTCCTTCCTCTGCTTCTCTCCCTGCTTCTCTCTCCCTCTGCCTTTGATCCTGAGAGCTTAAATGTTTTAGTGTGAGACCCGTTTCCTTGCCCCATCCCCCCAGGTGTTTCTCATTTGCACTCTGTGTTGCCATGGAGGCAGGGTGTGGTCTGTACTCAGCACTCTCAATCATGTGGCTTTGCTCTCTAGGTGCTGATTTAAATGAATGCCTGCCTGAACCATGCTTTAGCTCAGAAGAAAAAGTTTTAAAACCAGCCCTTTTTCTATGCTTGTCAGAAGCCTCATTACCACATATCCTCCCCTTAAGCTATTACTGGCTGGTGCGCTAAGCCGTGCACAGTCAGTAATTCTTGAAAGGGCATCCGCGTTCGTATGTAACTTACCCGCCCGGTGCTCTATGCGGAAATCAAACTCTTGTAGGGCCATATACCAGCGCGTTAGGCGTGAATTGTGGTCTTTCATTTTATTCAGCCACTTTAATGGCGCATGGTCGGTGACCAACAAAAACCTGCGACTTGTTAAATAAAACCGTAGTGTATTTACCGCCCACTTTATGGCTAAACACTCCCTCTCCACTGTCGAGTACTTCTGCTCTGGAGGAGCTAACCTACGGCTTAGAAACATTACGGGGTGTTCTATGCCCTCATGCTTTTGAGAAAGCACAGCACCCAAGGCATATTCGGATGCATCTGTTTGCACAATAAAGGAACAGTTAAAATCCACCCCTCGCAACACCGGAGCTCTGCAGAGCTTATCCTTTAAAGTCCTAAAGGCCTGTTCTGCAATCTCGGTCCATCGCAGCTGATTCGGGGCATTCTTTCTTAACATTTCTGTGAGTGCGGCACTCTCTGTCGCAAAATGCGGTATAAATCTCCTATAGTATCCTATTAACCCTAAGAAACTACGTAGTTGTTTCTTGTTCTGAGGCCTTGGAAACAACCTCACGCTTTCCACTTTGTCCAGTAGGGGTTTAACCGTCCCATGCCCGACTAAATGCCCAAGGTATTTTACCTCTCTGCCCCCAAACATGCATTTTGCCGGATTTAGCGTGATACCCGCCTGTCGCATGGCGCCTAATACTGCCTCAATCTGGGCTAAATGTTGCCCCCAATTTGAACTGTGGATTACCACATCGTCCATTTATGCCGTTGCATACTGTTGATGTGGACGTAAAACCATGTCAATAAGCCTTTGGCATGTCGCTGCCGCTCCATGCAGACCAAATGGCATGCGGCGAAAGTGAAATAAGCCAATAGGGGTACTAAAAGCGATTTTTGGGCGAGATTTCCTGGTAAGGGGAATCTGCCAGTACCCCTTCGTCATATCAAGTGTGGCCTAGACAATCCAAAAGTTCCTCAATTCGAGGCATTGGGTATGCGTTGAATCGGGATATTTCATTAACCTTTCGAAAATCTATGCAGAAACGCATTGTGCCATCTGGTTTTGGGACTAGTACTATTGGACTGTTCTAGGGACTTCTGGATTCTTCTATTACCCCCATTTTTAGCATTTCTTGTACTTGGCTCACTACCTCTCTCTGTTTTGCTTCGGACAACCTATAGGGTCTTTGCCGGACTATTTCCCCTTGTGGCGTCACTATTTCATGAGCCACGAGTTTTGCTGCCCCCGGTATTGGGGTTAGAACTTCCGGGAACTCTTTTAACAACCTCGACAAATCTTGTCGTTGGTTCCATGAGAGTTCCTCTCCCATCTTAGGAACTGGATCTGTCCCACAATCAGCCAGTTGCGGGCCTAGATCCTCATCCTCCTTTTCCACGCAACTCGCGGTCAAACCCTTTATTTCTGCCCTGCCGGTAGACCCAAATCTGCTCGCACCCCGGGTAGTGATGCCCAATTCATTTACCTCCTCTAGAGGTGGGAACCCTACTCTTTCGCATATTAACTGCGCTATACGGTCCCCAATGTTAACCTTAAAATCCTCTTTTGAAAAATTAAACAAGAGTACTTTAACAGGTCCCCTATAATCGGGATCAATGACCCCCGCACCCACATCTATAAAGTTTTTCAGCGCCAGGCCTGACCTTGGAGCAATCCGTCCATAGCAGCCTGGCGGTATCTCTAACTGGAGACCTGTTTCGACTAGGGCTCTTCCCTGTCGAGGTACAGTGATCTCTACTGCGCTGCACAGGTCAAAACCTGCGGCCTGTTCGGACGCTCGTTTTGGGACCCGGGCATCAGGTGTGGTGCGACAGAACCTAAGCACAAACTTTGGCTTGGGGTCACTCTCAAGCTTCTGGTGTTCACCCTTATAGCTTTTTTTCGGGTTACTCCCAAACAAAGGACCGGGTATGACTTTCAACCCTGCTCTTGTTTTTCCTGAAGAGCTTACCTGCCTTCCTTTTCCTTTTTGGCTGTTTGCAACCTTTCCTACCCTGGGTGAGGCTTCTCCTAGGCTTTCTAAGCTTTTTGGGATAGTGGCCTTGCTTGCCCTGTTCTTTACCTCCTCAGCTAACCCATGCCAAAATTGGGGCCAATCCCTCCCCAGGACTAAGGTATTTGGGAGTCTGGGCACCACCGCTACCGCTATCTTTTTTCTCAGGCCTAAACCCTTCACCCATACATGATGTATTGGATAGGACATAGCTGCCCCATGAATACATCTGATCTTCACCTGATTTCCAGAAGACTCTAGGTTATGATCAGTTTGGGATACAATCCTCTTCCATAGTCTTTGGGAAATCATTGACTGGTCTGCCCCAGAATCTAGTAATGCCTCTGTGGGAACCCCTTCCACCTCCACCTCCAATAGGAATCCCTCTCCCATCCTACCGGGATCTGTGGTTACTAGGGCTGTCCTGGCCTTACAATTCTTTTTGAAATGCCCTGTCCCCCCACATGCAAAACATTTTCTTTCCTGGGCATAATGACATTTATCCACAGACAAATACTTTTGTTTCTCAATCCCTGCTGACCTTGCCTTCCTTTCTGGTAACTCCCTTACTGCCTGTTTCGCCTGGCCCACCAATTCGGCGGCTAGAAAGCACTCTGCCAGCGAAATGGCGTCCTTAGTATTACAGCAATTTTGAAGGACCAGGAAGGTTTGCAATTCTGAAGGTACAGCATTCATAAATTGCTCAAGAACAATGCAATCTAATATCTCATCCAGACTCTTAGTCTCCGGAGTGAGCCATTTCCATGCCAGACTCTTTAGGCGATGGCATAGAGCTTGGGGTGTTTCATCCTGTTTTAGCTTAGACGCTCTAAAATGCCGTATATAGACCATTGGATTTAAACCCATACGATCCCTTATGGCTCGCTTCACTTCTTCATAACTGGTAACTAGCGCTGCGGGCATAGCCCTATAGGCTGCCATGGCTTCCCCTGTAAGCGAAGTGGCAATTCTGACTGCCCATTGGTCCTTTGGCCATTTAGCCAATAGTGCTACTCTTTCAAAGGACTCTATGAAATCGTCAATATCAGCATCCTTAGTTAGTTGTCCAAAAGAAAAAGTTCCAGTGTCAAGCACCCCTAACCCTGGTAAAACAGCTCGGGAACCTGACCCGGTCCTTGTAACTTCCGCTGCCTTTTCTTGTGCCCCCAACCATCTCCCCATCATTTCGAGCAGTGGCTTTTGCTGGGCCTGCAGCATGGCAGTCGCCTGTTCCTGGCTTCTCGCTGCCATCTCCTGTTGTCTTTTAAACTGCTCTGTGACCCAGGCCATGAGATCTCGTGGCTCCATCTCCAGTCTGGTACTTCCCTAGAAAGAAAGAGAAAAAAACCCCCCACCAAGTGTGGCACTACAAAATGCTCTTTGTTGCTCTCTCAGTGACTGGTATTACCATACACTTCCTACACCAGTATCCACCAGTAACCCCCTCCTATCTACGGATTACCTGGTTCTGATGTAGATTCAGGCTCTGCAACAAATAAGAACAGTGCTGGAACTCCCTCCGGTTCCTTCTGGATGCCACTCCGGATTTTCTCCTCCACCCTTGTATCTTTCTGTCTTGCTAGGCCTCCTACAGCTTCTTTCTTGCTGTAGGTGCCCAAATCTTGTTCACGCTTGTAGAAGTTTGATGAAAAAATCCAAACAACTACACCACCTGTGGCGCTGCACCCTATCTAGGCGGTTGCCTATAAAAGAGCACTGCGTGCCAACTGTTCTTGTTAAACTGACTTATTACTAGAGCAAATGCTGCTGGGAATTTTTAGTTGTGGTTAATAAGCAGTCCGAGTAGTTTTAGGCCATTCAGAGGAAATTTATTAATTTTCTTTTGTATCATCAGACTTTAGCAAAGTAAATCTTCTTTAGAACATGAACAAGGTATAACAGAAACAATAAGGAACTCAAGTAGCTTTCTTCAGCATACAGGACTAATGCTTCAAACAGTGTTAAGCAAAACACATTTGTAATCCTTTCCTTTTGCTTTCAGCATTCAAAAACCTCAGAGCATTTATCACAGTTCTGAATTTTCTCTTTGGCTAGCAATTCAGCTTTTCCCCTTATGAAACATAAGCTGTTGAGCAATCCATTAGAGACTCTGTATCCTGCTCCAATCCAGTTAACTCTATCTCCATGTCTTCGGTTTCACCCTGAAACAGCTCTGGATCTTTATTTGCACAATCAGGTTTCAATCATTGCATTAACTTAAACAGTTCATCCCAGGGATTCCCTTTTCTCCCTTCAGGCTTCCTATATGAGCTGCACGGCTTTGTATTTCTGGGCAAGACACTCACAGGTTTCTGCTGTCTTCCCTGGCTTCTAGGAACAGACTTTCTCTCAAGCTTTCCAGAAGGATAAATCTCTCCTTCTGAATTCTCAGCAACCTCACTGCTATCTGAGCTGTATTCTACAATTCTCCCAGAGTTTGGGTTCCTACCTTCACAAGGGCTTGCAAACTCTATACAGCTGTCTCTGGTAGAAGAGCTGCTGTTAGAATCCCTTCTGTGCCGAAGCTCAGACTTTCTCTGCCATTCTCCAGAGCCTCTGGTCAGACTCCTCAGTCTTTCTCTCCTAGACTGTCCAATCTGCCGTGACTCTCTTGGCTTTGGCTTCTTGCCTCTCTGCCGTGACTCCCGTGTCTGCCTTGTCCAAGATTCCTGTCTTGACTCTGCTCCTTCTGTTCCTTCCTCTGCTTCTCTCCCTGCTTCTCTCTCCCTCTGCCTTTGATCCTGAGAGCTTAAATGTTTTAGTGTGAGACCCGTTTCCTTGCCCCATCCCCCCAGGTGTTTCTCATTTGCACTCTGTGTTGCCATGGAGGCAGGGTGTGGTCTGTACTCAGCACTCGCAGTCATGTGGCTTTGCTCTCTAGGTGCTGATTTAAATGAATGCCTGCCTGAGCCATGCTTTAGCTCAGAAGAAAAAGTTTTAAAACCAGCCCTTTTTCTATGCTTGTCAGAAGCCTCATTACCACACCTTATACTTAAGTAACTCTTCGCCACTCTTTATTTTTATTTTATTTATTTAGTGTTCTTTTATACCGCACTCTTTTTCATCAGCGCGGTTTACATTAAACAGAAATACTCATTGCAAGCAACAAACTGTGATGAGTTTACATATAACAGGAGAATTCAACTGGGAATTTAACTTTGGGAAAACTTTGTACATATTTGTAAAAAAATTTTTTTAAAAACTTAGTACGTATTTGTAATGAACCTGTATACTTATGGAGACTTTATACATATTTGTGAAAAAACCTATATACAGAGGATAGAATTTCTTAGTTACATCTTGAGTAAATAAGGTATTTGCAATTTTTACTGTGCCTGTTAGAGGGATGATGATGTGCTTTGGAAATGCAGAATGAAGAGGTGGTGTTTTATGGCTTTTCTGAAATGCTTGAGGTCAGTAATAGCTCTTATGTTGGGGGGTAGGTTGTTCCAACATCTGGGTGCATAGTATGCAAAGGCCCTGTCAGATGTTGAGTGTTTGCATTTTGTGGTCTCATGTGGTGTAACTAGTGTATTTGCCGCTGCTGACCTCCTGGATCTGATATTGGGAGTTGGATGGATGAGTTTTGAAATTGATGAAGGAGCTATAGTATTTATCGCTTTAAAGGTCATGAGAAGAGCTTTATATGCTATTCTGCAGTATATAGGGAGCCAGTGAAGCTCCATTAGGATGGGTGTTATGTGTTCGCCCTTTGATGCACTGTATAGCACCCGGGCAGCGGCATTCATGGCTAGTTGTAATGTATTTAGGGTATTTTTTGGGAGACCATGGAGTATTATGTTTGCATAGTCGAAGTGGGGTGTGACTATGGTTTGAAATATGGTTCTGAAGCTGTCTGGTTCCAGCATGTTTTTCAGATGGCGCAGAGTCCTTATTTTGAAATAAATGGTTTTCACAGTGCGGTTGATATGTTCTTTAAAATCCAGTCGCTGGTCAAGTATTACTCCAAGGTACTTTATGGAGGGCTTGATTGGGAGATCTGCGTCTCGTACTTTTAGGGTCTCAGGGGGTGAGAATGATCTGTTTTTTGTGACTATCAGAACTTCGGTTTTTTTGTAGTTTATGCGCATATTCTGGGTGAGGAGCCAGTCTGCTATTGCGTTAAAGCAATCTACTAGTGTTGTGTAGTCTGGGAGCTTGACGTTGATTGGTGTGAATATTAGCACGTCATCTGCATAGATCAACGAGGATATGCCAAAGGAACGAGTGATGTTACATATAGGCTGCATATAAATATTAAATAGCAGCGCTGATAGGGAAGAGCCCTGAGGTACTCCTTGTTTTAACTGGAAAGGTTGTGAGGTACCTGTAGCAGTCCTGACATGTTGCAAGCGATCTTCCAGGTATGATTTGCACCATTCCCATGCCAGCCCGTGGATTCCCTTGTCATATAGACGGGTTAGTAGTATTTCATGGTCCACAGAGTCAAATGCTGCAGATATGTCGAGGAATATTAGGGCAAAGCCTTTTTTGATGTCGTCTAATCCACTGATGAGTGTGTTGGTTAATGTGGTCAGCAATGTCTCTACTCCGTGGGCTTCCCTGAATCCGTGCTGACTGGGGTCGAGGGGTGAGAAGGTGTCTATGTGTTGTTGTATTTGATTGTTGGTTACTTTCTCAATTATTTTGGATAGAAGCGGTATACTAGAAATCGGGCGGTATGATTCTTCCTTTGATGGGTCTAGTTGATTGTTTTTTAGCAGCGGTCTTATGGAGGTCTGTTTTAGAGCCGATGGGAAGATGCCTGTTGAGAAGGACATCTTTATTATATCTGCTATGACTGGACTAAAGTCGGATCGCAGAGCTCTTATCCAGTGTGCTGGGCAAGGGTCGTTAGGTGCTGTGGTGGTATTCATTTTGATTATAATGTCTTCAACGTATTTGGCTGAGGGCGGTGAGAGCTTTAGTAGTGGGGAAACTCGTACGTGTTGTTGGGGTGGACTTGGCGATGAAGAAATTGTTGTTCTGATAGCTTTAGATTGTATAAAGTTGGCGTACTTCTGTGGGTTTATGGGTTCCTGTTGAGGTGGTGATGGTTCTGTAGTTAGTGACTTTACTAGATTGAAGAGTTCCCGAGGTTTGTTTAGGGAGCGGTTGAGGAGTTCAGAGTGGTAGGATTTTCTTGTGTTCCATATTGCTTCCCGATGGGCTCGCAGGTGGGTCAAGTATGTTTGTTGAACTGTTGAGTTATGAGATTTACGCCACTTTCTTTCGAGCTTCCTCAAGATGGTAAGAGACTTCCTTAGATCTTGGGAGAACCATGGTGCAGATGGTCTTTTTACAACATTGTCCTTTGTTGTTGGGTTTTTACGGGTTGGTGGTAGTATAGCGTATTGGTTGATGGTTTCATTCCATGTGTTGACCATGTCATTGATGTTTGTAGAAGGTTGAATGAGCCTAGGAAGTATGTGTTTCTTGATTTCTTCTTCATTGAGAGGTTTGAAGCGTGTGGAGTTTGTTGGTGACTGTTTTGCTGTCTCAGGTGATGGGACCTGATATGCTGGTATTGTGAGTGTTATCAGGCTATGATCTGTCCAAGGGACCGGAGTGATGGATAGGTCGAAATCATCATTCGTGGACATGTAGGTGGGTGGAGCGAAGACAAGGTCAAGCACATTGCCACGTTGATGAGTGGGTTGATTTATGAGTTGGTTGTAGTTGAGGTTTTTCATTGCGTCTAGGAATGTATTAGAAAGGGCAGTTTGTATGGAAGGGAGGTTGAAGTCGCCCATTAGCCAGTTAGGTTTCTCTGGGTGTACTGGGTTGCAGGCTAAGTCAATTACACTGGATAGTTCTTCAGATGTTGAGTTCGGTGTAATATATATAAGGTTGATGGTATTGTAGTTGTTGTATATTGAGATAATGTCTAATTGTTTTGTGCTCTTGGTTGTGATTGTGCGATATTGGAGGTCAGTTTTTGCTATAATGGCAACACCTCCTCCTCTTTTATTTGCTCTGTTGCATGTGTAGGTGGAGTAATTAGGTGGTGTGAGTTGGTTTATTATAACTGAATCGGAGTCTGAGAACCAAGTTTCTGTGACCATTAAAATGTCTAGATTTCTTTTGATTATTAGGTCTGAGATGGCTGGCCATTTCTTGCGTGCAGATCTTGCGTTTATGAGGGCACAACGGAGTCCTTCTTGTTGAGGAACAGGTCGGTTGCGTTTTGTGATGGGTGTTTGGTCTATTGCTATATGTAGAAGGTGAGAATGCCTCTTATGGTAGGGATTTTGTGGATATTGGTGAAAGCTGTGGGAGTGTTTTTTGTTTGTGCTGTGCAGTGTAGTAATGTGGTGGTGATCTTGTGAAAGTGAATTAGCTTCGTATAGTATACTGAGGAGTAGGCAAACTACCGTTATGGCTGGTGTGGTCATTGTTGCTGAAATGTGGGTGAGGAGAGCTTTTTATAGGTACGTTTGGGGATAGATAATGGTAGGGTAGGCAGCAGCTAATTAAGCAGAGCAACACTGTAACAATAGTTGGAACGTTGGACAAGTAGTGGCAGCAATGTAACAAGTTAACAATGTTACAAACTTTTAAGTAATAGCATTGAACACAATGTATCAAATTTTGGCTATGTGTCTATAGCCACTAGCAACCATTTGATAACCAAAGCAGTAAGCAATAATATGTGGGAAAGATTAACCAAGTAGTTAAATCTAGGTTGTTTGAGTCATTTATTGTCTTAAGTATTAAATATAGGGTTGATTATGGTTATCAAACCTGGTTGTTGTGGGAGGGTTGCTCCGTGTTGGATGAAGGAGATTGCTTGGAGGAAAGACGGTCTCAAGTTGTTGCAGGTATATGCTTCTCATAAGATGGAGGTGCGGTTACTGTTGTAGGACGGGTTCAGCGTCAGGTTGTGTGATTGACATCTGTAATGATTTGTTTGGAGCGTCGAAGAGCCATGTGGGTGCCTCTGTGTGGGCCACTGCCTAAGGGCCACGCCAAAGGGCCCTCTGGCGAGGCCCTCAGGCGCGGGCCCGCCTGTCGGCGGCTCTCTTTAATGCCGGCCTGCTGCTCCTCCCCCTCCCACAGCCCCGGTTGGGCCGGAGTTGCTGCTCGGGAGGGCCGGATGGCCGGGCGGCGTTTCAGGTCCCGATCAGGGGATGAAGCTGGAGCCTTTGATTTTCCCGCCGTCGGCGGCTCTCTTTAATGCCGGCCTGCTGCTCCTCCCCCTCCCACAGCCCCGGTTGGGCCGGAGTTGCTGCTCGGGAGGGCCGGATGGCCGGGCGGCGTTTCAGGTCCCGATCAGGGGATGAAGCTGGAGCCTTTGATTTGATTTATCACTGTGCTTATAAAATACGTTTGTTCTGCTGTGCACTTATTCAACTTTCTTCTTTTTTTTATATAATTTTTATTTATAATTTCTTGAATAACAACAAATAATAAGGAAATACAATAAAATTCCAACACATTTACCAATACTCAAGAGAAAAAACATAAACCACATAAAAAATACCACATCAAGGGAAAACATATTACCTATTTTACAATACAAAAATAAGGAAATCAGAAGTAATCAAACTCCACTATTAGGAGACAGAAATCTCACTGCCAACATCCTTTACCACCTTTTTCTGATTCAAAAAAGACTTAAGTTGGGTCACATCCGTAAAAACAGAAGACTGGCCCTCAAGAGTAATTACACATCTACAAGGGAATTTTAAATAGAAGCATGCACCTATAGCCAAAACAGATGGTCTCTTCTTTACGAGCAAAAAGACTCACAAAATGCCACTAACTCCAAACTTAGCTGGTTTTTTCTGTTCGTGATGAAAATTTTTGTGGCTATTTTGTGTTGTCTATCAAATACTTAACTGCACTGCAGTGTTACACCATCACCATCTTTCAATGAAGATCTTTTCCAATGAAGATCTCAGATCTCGACGCTATCTCTAGGCGCCATAACGGCGTTTCACAATCAAGGTTTCATCAGGAGATCTGCACCATCCTCGTGTTCTAAGACAATAAAAATCTACTATAAATCCATGTGTCTCCCCCTACAATAAAAATCCACTAGAAATCCATGTGTCTTCCCCTACTAAATAAGATTATGAAAACCCTTTCTACTTACTCGACACCAAATGCTGCCCGCGCCTTCTTTCAGATTATACTGTCTCTCTCCTCGTAACAAACCGAACTTACTCAATGTTAGTATGACGCCGCGCATGCGAGATAAGACTTCCCTCAGACATTTAAACCCGTATGCATGAGACCGCAATCACATACACCTGTTCCTTTTCCATACAGGAACTTCAAATCACACCTTTTGTTCCTTTTTTCTTTTTTTGCCAAATACTCAAAGCTGGACTGCATAAGAGACTGATCTGATAGATTCACTACCAGTGTTTGTTCATCCATGACTGACGACCTTGTCCTCCCTGTCTGCCGGTCCCGATTGATCGGGTTCCCTCCGTTTGCCATATATGGGCTGTTTCTTCTTCTTGCCCCTGCTGAATTCCAAAAAGTCCTCACTTGACTGATGATCCACATCAGTATTTGAAGACTCTTCCACAGCAAGTTCCAAATCCACTCTCCTATGACTTTTCTCCTCATCTCTCTGATTCGGGTTCATCCACGGGTACACGTAACCCTTGATATAATCCATTTGATCTCTTTTCAATTTCTTAGTTTTAATTTTCTTGACTTCCACTTGTAACTGCTTAATTGGTTTCTTGACATCATCCTGCTGTTGTGTGAACACTTCAATGGATTCTGTACTTTTCAATGCATCTATCGTGCCATCAGTCTCTTTCTGTCGAGCTGCAATTGTGACTTTAGTCGTGTCAACTGCCAAGACCATCAAGTCTAAGGAACATTTATTCAGGATCTTGTTCCACTTGTCAACAAAACTGGCATCGGCCATTCGTAAGCTTGGTTCCTTGTACATTCTCAACCCTCTAGGTATGTGTTGTCTCCGAATATATTTGATCAATGAGGAGTGATGAAGCTCTGTTCTCACTAACCTTTTATAGGAACTCAAAACAGCCATCCATGATGTCACTGCCTGGGGTTCTGTCCCTTCTTCAAAAGAGATGACCTCTTACATAAAATAATCAATGTGGCTCTCAGAAAAACTCAGTGTCCTGCCATAACAATTGACCTTCCATTGTGATGACACACTTCCAATAAGTGTCACTTCCAGAGTGAACTGAAATACTCAAGTAAGTAAATAACCTTATGCACAGTGGGTGGATTTATATTCTGCGGAGCAATTTGACGTGTGACTCTTGTTTTGTGGTTATCTCATCAGATGCCTTTGTGACATATTGTACAAGGAAAGGTGACTCAGCCATTCAAAACAAGGATGGGTGAGCATAAGAGCCGGTTGCGGTGTGGAAGATAGGAAGCCCCTATTGTGCAACATTGCATGGATAAGGGACACATGTTTGCAGATCTGAGGTGTTTTTGTATTGATCAGGTCTTGAGGGGCAGTGGAGATCGGGATAGAAAACAATCCTTACTTTTTTGTGTGAACAGAAGTGGATTTTCCATTTAGACACGGTATGCCCGAGTGGCCTAAACACCCAGATAGATTGGCATTTATGTTTTTGATAGGTGGGAGGGGTGGCCTTTAAAGCAGATGGGTTGGGATGACTTCTGTATATCAACTGTCTTCAGTGGAGAGTGTTTGCACACATGTGGAGGAGTTGGTAGCAGGTTATCGAGTTCCTTTCTTCTGCTGACATATATAGATGGTATTGAGTGGCAGGATGTTTCTGTTTGCTTGATAAGGTCATTTGGGTGCTGAATAGGCAGGTATGCTGGTTCAAACAGTTCTTTTTTGAGTACGGTGTTGGCGGCATTAACATTACATGGCTGTGTGGGCTAGTGGTTTTGGTGCAGAGAGGAACAGTTCGCTTGTTGTGTGAAGGGTGTGCATCGTGTCCTGGAAGTTTGCACCTTCGTGTGAAGGCTAGGTAGATATGGATCGGGAGTCGACATTGTTGGATTTCTCTGTGCGTGTGCTTTGTTGTGGTTTGGGAACCAGTGGAGAGGATATAAATGAGTGCACATGTGTGGCGTTTTTCTGAGGATTGTGCGGAACCACGGAGCATGCCGAATTGAGTTCATGATATCACAGAATGTATGTGTGATGATACAGTTTAGGGACCCGGGGGTTGGCCATTTGGAAAAAAGGGTGATGTCTGCCAGTAACGTTTCATACAGGCGTTTCAAATGCAAATGATAATGATTCTCTGCTCTCCTCTAAGGTATTTTGGGTTTGATGTTGATCTCCTTGAAAAAGCCTATGGCGAAACGCCCAGTAGACTTGGACGACATCGGGGTAATTGTGCAAAACAAATGGAATTGATTATAAGCCTATTGGAGATAAGTATATTGCGGCATGCTCTAGAAGAGTATTGAGAGAACAGTTAATTTGAAATTATGTTGGATTATTTAAAGATACAATGTAAAGTGAGAGGAGTTTTTTCTGGCCATTGATGTATTGTTGGGAGTGAGCAAATGACTGACATATGCCCATGCTCGGAACTCCATGAACTCTGAGGCCTTTTTCTCCTCTTTTTGAAATTGCATGCTGTAGTAAACTTGGAATGAAATTTCTGTGTATATAGTAGAGTGATTTTTTTTCTTCTTACTTGAATATCTTGCATCACAACATACATGACAGTAGAACTCCTTAGTTATTCTTATAGTAACATAGTAAATGATGGTAGATAAAGACCAGCATGGTCCATCTAGTCTGCCCAGCAAGATGGCAAGAGTAGGTGCACCTGTTGCTCTATGCAGGCCACCCCTCCCCATGTCTTTGTTTAGGGGTAAACCCACCACTCCAGGTAGGACACCCCTATTTGTTGAGACATTATATATTTGTTGAGACGTTATATGGTTCAGAAGTTAGATGGTACCATTTATTTTGTTTTTATCCTATTGCTGTAAAGGGATCCACTGTGCTTGTCCCATGCCTTTTGAATTCCGTCACCGTGTTTGCCCCCACCACTTCCATCAGGAGGGCATTCCAAGCATCCACCACCCTTTCAGTGAAAAAATATTTCCTGACATTGCCCTTCAATTTACCACCTTGCAGCTTAATGTTATGCCCTCTAGTTTTACAGTTTCCCCGTCTTTGGAAGAGGTTTGTTTGTTCATCATTTCTCTTTAAGTATTTAAAGGTCTGAATCATATCTCCCCTGCCCCTCCTCTCCTTCAAAGTGTACATATTTAGGTGTTCAAGTCTCTTACATTGGTCATCTCTGAAAACAGTCTGTACAATACTAAGTATGGACCAGAAAAAATCAGAAGAGTTTCCACATAGCGAAATGTCAAAACATATCCCTGTCACTAATACAGGACCTTGGAATGGGAGTATTCAACAGCACTAATATATGTCCAAAAGCACCATCATTGGTCTCTAAAAATGTGCACTTTTAGAGACCGATGATGGTATTTTTGGGCATGAATTAGGTCTGTTTGCACTGTTGAATGCTCTCATTCTGAAGATCCCTTATTATTGACAGAGATATGTTTTGACCTTTAGCAATAGAGAACCTTTTCTGATTTTTTTCTGCCTGATCACACTGACAATGGTGATGCTGCGGTCATGCCTACGGGCCAGGTACTGGCCACAAATTCATGCCCCCCAGAATTGTGGATAAGCACACCAGATCCTTCTGTGCAACACTCAAATCACAGACAGACACACAGACACACAGACACACACACACACATACACACACTTACACTTTCATTTGCAATCACAAAAAACATACTTCTGCCAAAAAGATGCCCTGCACCTATCAAGAACAGCTAATCTGTGTTTCTCAGCCAAACAAGAATCTTTTCCATCTCACTCAGAAGTTTATCATTCGCAGATAGGAGATCTGACAGCTCTCTGGGCCTCCTTTTCACATTTGTCCCTAGATATCATCAACAGTCCCATTTTTCAGAACATAGGAATTGTTAGGGAACCTGAGATTAGTTCCTTTAGCACAAACAGCAAATGCCAGCATAACCAGAATAAACACTATTGCTCTTCTTAATATTTCTGTAGGGCTCCTTTATTAATGTATTTTTTTTACCATACAACCTTCCCTCACCTCTGCTTTCTGTTCTTTAAAACCGCATCTTGTGTTTTTCCAGACTGCAAACACACAAGTTCAAAACATAATTGTCACAACCATTCTTCAATATGGGATGCATTGAAGAGCAGAGCAGAATATTTTCTAAGTCCTGACCTTATTCCATGGTTCCACAGGAATAACGGGAAAATCTGCATGAAACACTGAAAACCTCCCTGTGTCTTTTGTGAATATGCTTTATACATTTCTGTGGCTGACCACACCCTCCTTCCACCCCATTCTGAGATCCCTGTGCTAGCACCATAGATGTGCAGGGCCATTGGGGTTTCAGAATATGATTTTAGACATTTTTGCTAGAAAAACATCTATGGTGCACGTCCAAACGCTTATTCATGCTATGGAATGACCTCCATAGTGTATCTGGATTTTCAGAAAGTTTTTGATAAGGTCCGTCATGAGAGACTCTTGAGGAAATTAAAGCATTATGGAAGAGGCGGCAGTGGATTAAGAACTGGTTAAAAGCAGCTTCCACCCCATGCAAACAGGAAGTCGGTACTGAGCACTGCAGGCAACGGAAGCAAATAGCCCCAGTGCACCAACGTTTTAAGGTCTACACCATGGGGCAGTTTGAGGCCATTGCCGCTGCTGCAGATCCTGGAGAAGGACGGCAGCAGTGGCAATGGAATGGCCCTGGACCACTAGCATTCTTGGGAGCCTCTTTAATCTGAATAGGTCTAATTTTCTGGCTTCTATAGCAACATTAAACACGTGGAGCCCGATTCCATAAGGGGCACATCCGGGCCGTCTGGATGTCCCCGAACAGGACAGCCCTGTTAGTACCCAAATCTTGACTGCGGAAGCTAGATGTTCCCATGGGTGCAGGATCGGGCACTGAGACGGCGCAGCATGCACCTGCAACCCTGCAGGAGATGTCCTCCCTACTTCACAGCCAGCTCGCTGCAGTGCCGTCCCCTGTTTCCCTGCTGCCCAACCCTTGGTGGGAGCAGCTGGGTCCTGGATCAGGCTGCATGGGACTACCTACAGCTGATTCCTACCTTGGGGGGGGGGGGGGTTTCCATGCCCAATCACTGGCTTCACTGCTGCTTATTCCACCTCCAAGATGGAATATGCAGTATGTCCTTACCCTACCTGCAGGACGTGCAGGGCTGTGACCTGAATTGGCCCTGTATGTCTTGGTGCTTTAGCCTGCCTTCGCTCCACCACCTCCCACCCCTGTCTGGCTCTCCCCACACTGCGGCTCTGTGCATGCCAAGAAAGTGTGTGGCAGAATTCGGTTTGGGCAGATAGCGGGGCTGCAGTCCTGCTATTTGCCTTACAGAATCAAGCACACTGCTTCTCCAGTGCACCAAGATCTTAGAGCTTTATTACAAACATAAACTTTTTTTTATTGATAAGACTTTATTTTTTGGTTTAGCTCACGTTTTCAATGGAAGTTCAAAATGAGTTAAATTCAAGTATTTTAGGAATTTCTCTTTCTCCAGAGGGCTTACAATCTAAGGCTTAAATTTACTAAAAGGTGCTACTGCATGATAACACACACTAATGTGTGCTATATATCACAAATCACATTAATGTATTGGGACCTATTTACTAATCATGCAAGGTAACGTGGTAGTGATGTTTAGTAAATCTAACACTAAAGGGCCCTTTTATTAAAGTGCACTAAGCAGTTAACGTGCATTTTCATGGGCAGTAACTGTGCACAAAAGCCTGTAGTAACCGTTACCTGAGAGACATGACCGTTACCGTGTGCTGATTTGCATGCTGATTGCCATTCATGGGTTGGTTTAAAAAATGGGCAGATTCAGGACAGGCAGTGAGCATGGAGAGCACATTGAAGTTAATTGGGGGGGGGGGGGAGACATTTGTTGCATTTAGCATGAGTGCAGCTAACACCTCAATAGAGGAGTTAGGTGCACCCATGATAATTGTGCCATGTGTTAAGATACCCATCCATATATTAACTGCTGGGAATCTGCTGACCACACCTCTTACAGTTACTGTGAGGCTTTGTACTTAACAAATGGTAGTTTTTGTGCTAGACGCATATTAAGTGCAAAAACCTAACACACTTTAGTAAATGTTCCTCGCAGTTTGTACTTGAGGCAATGGTGAGAATTGCCAAAGTCACAAGAAGGAGAAATGGGATTTGAACTCGTTTCCCTGCTTCTCATCATAAAGCTCTAAACGCTAATCTACTCCCCCTGCAAATCAGGGTAATCTTTGACAAGAGCAACAAACACACAGAACAAGGCAAAATTTGCATTCTAGCTTAGATATAACATAGTAACAGTGAATGACAGCAGACAAAGACTAGCATGGTCCATCTAGTCTGCCCAGTGGCTGATTGGAAAAAAGTATATGAAAAAGAGGATGTTTGTGGAATCTTTCAAACTTGTTATAACAGCTACACATTGCTGATGAGTTTAACCCAGATACTGCAGCGATCCATCAGGACTAAGAGCTTGTTGTCATAGTCATAAGAGAATGTAAAATAAAAAAATAGTCATGCTCTGCCTCCTCATTAGAGTCACCACAGCCAATGATGACGATGCCATCTGCTATTGCCACTGAGCCCACCGAAAGGTTCATGCTGCTTCTGCTGATACACCTCTAGTGGTACAGCGACTCTAAATGGTAGTTTGAGCCATCTTTTGCTGCCCCAGGGGTGTCCAAAATGTGATCATGAGACTGCGTTGTCATCTAATTTACATTGCAGGAATGCTTGTGCACTACAAGTGTAAACAAGCAAGCTTTGAGCTGTTTGTGTAAGACATTTTCAAGTGTTGGCATGAAAGACTCCATCACAGACACTAATCAGCTGTTGTCTCAATAATGATTGTATTTGTGAATATCTTTGACACTTACAACTTTCACAATATATACTTCAGACACATTTCCCATAAATCTCACTTTGGGACAGCTCACCCTAGGTATCTCTAGTTTGTACCAGAGGAAATTAAAGGTGAAAAGAACTTGCCTAGTTTCCCTGGTTTTCAGCTTACTGTTCCTACCACTAGGCCACTCTACTCAAGGTTTAGAAACTTTGGATCAATACAAATTCTCAGCTTCTCAGTCTTTTTTTTAATATGACCATATTGCTTGTCCAATCAGTTGATTCAGCCACAGTGCAACATGCGTGATATTCTAGCTGGGCTTTCCTTCTGGCTTTTTGGAAATTGGTACATTGCATGAAGCACTAGTAAAATACTGGATCAAGTTCAAAATGAACTTCTCCCAGAACAGGTTCCACCAGGCCATGAAAGACATCATCATAGATACTAACCAGCTATTGTCTCAACAATAATCTGGTGCACTGATGTTCTATCCGTTTCAGCTCTGCTGAAATGGTGAACTGGATCAGCCCAAGATGCTCACATCAGACATACAGCAATAGTTTCTGATTCAAATTCAAGCGTATGAGTATATCCACATATGCTACATTGCATGTGAAAAAGTCTCAAGGATGGCATGCGCTCCCCTGAATATAGTTTCAGTTTGGTGCTATTCAGCTGCAAGGTTACCCTCAGTGCTAAACTAATTTTGTCTTTCAGACATCTAACATTGCATATTACCCCCGAATCCAGCTGACAAGGTTCTACCGTATTATTCTGTATGAGTTTGCATAGCTCTAGGAGGGCATTCTTGAGAAAACTGCTTCAGTACAGAGCAAGTCTGCATCACCTGACTCTGCTATCTCTTCCAACATATGCAGCTTATTTGCTGTGTTCTGTTTTTGCTTGATAGGCACATCCTTGCAAAATGATTTGGGCAACCACATTGCCAAAATGTTTTCCCATATGCCGGGCAATGTTCTTTCACTCACTTATGTGCATTGCCACAGTACTTACATGCAGCAGAATTGGTTGCAGGTGAGTTACTCTGCTGTTGCTTGTTGCAGTAGCTATGCACACCTTGGTTATATTTATCTGTTGCGTTAATGCTGTCAGCATGCCAGTCCTGTTTTATAGTTCAGTTGCAAGTCTGTGAGATCTGCAGTATGACATGTTTCAATGGCTGTATTCAGAGTTAAATCACATTCTCTTAAGAGATAGTGAAGTGTGGACTTATTGGCAATACCAAGAGCTATTTTATCCCAAATAAGTTAATATTCTAATGGGCTGTACTCACATATTTGTTGTGACTATCCATTAAGTTTTTGTGGCAAGATACAGAAGTAGATTGCCAGGCTTTTCTTCCACGTAGGTAATTCTAGGTGTTGTTGCCATTGTTACAGACATGTGATCCTCCGCTGCTATCACCATCCCATTCTGATTCATCTCAAACACCTTCCTCCAGCAATGCAAGTGCCAATGGATTGTACAAAAATCAAATTGACTACATCTGTGGAGGTCAACAATGGAAAAGCTCTATAACATCAACAAAGACAAAACCTGGAGCTGACTGTGGTACAGATCACCAACTGCTAGTATGCAAACTCAGGCTAAAGTTGAAAAAGAGCAAGCCGCTCATGAATGTAGCAAAATATGACCTTGAGAATATACCACCGGAATTTAAAAGCTGCCTGCAAAATAAATTTGCTGCTTTAGATACAAATGACAGAGATCCAGAAGAGTTATGGGATGACATCAAGAAGGTTGTGTTGAAAGAAAGTGAGAAGTCTCTACAAAAGGTGAAAAACTCTGAAAATTGCCCAGAAACACAGAGAAGCTAAAGCTAGAGGAGAAAGAGAGGCAATCACAGAACTCAAAAGAGATTTCCAATGTGCAGTAAGACAAGGAGAAGTACTACAATGGCGCATACAAAAAAATAGAATCAGAAACTATTAGAGGAAGAACGAGATCAGCTTTCCTAAAGCTATGAGAGTTAAAGAAAAAATTCCAGGCTCGAATTGGAATGCTACATGATGCTCAAGGATCCATGTTGAATGATGACGAGAAGATCAAGAAAATGTGAAAAGAATATACAGAGTCTTTGTACCATAAAGATCAACAGCCGTTTCAACCTGCACCTTATGATCAGGAACCATTGGTGCTGAAAGAAGAAATCATAGCAGCATTGAAAGACTTATCAAAGAACAAAGTACCAGGCATTGATGGCGTTCCCATTGAAGTAGTACAGCAATCGGATGCAGCTGTTACCATACATACAAGGCTCTGCTGGGAAATTTGGAAGATAAATTCATGCCAACTGACTGGAAATATCTATGTTTATACCAAATGCTGAAGAAAGGTGATCCAACTGACTGTGGAAATTATCACACAATCGCTCTGAGCCCACATGCCAGCAAGATCTACTCAAGATCTTTCAGCAGAGACTACAATCATACCTGGAACGAGAACTGCCTGAAGTGCAAGCAGGGTTCAGAAAAGGGCAAGGAACGAGAGACATCATCGTGGATGTGAGATGGATCCTTGAAAAGACAAAAGAATACAAAAAAAATATATTTATATGTGTTTTATTGACTACAGCAAGGCTTTTGACTGTGTAAGCTATGGGAAACTCTGGGCCACTTAAGAAGCACAGATATAGTTGAATACCTGATAGTTCATTTGCACAACCTTTACATTGATCAAGAAGCAACAGTTTGAACGAAACAAGGAGAAACAGAATGGTTTAAAATCAGCAAAGGTGTATGACAAGGCTGCATACTTTCCCCCTACCTCTTTAATTCATATACAGAACAAATCATCAGAGAAGCAGGACTGTATGAAGACAATCGAGGTGTGAAGCTTGGTATAAAAAAGTTGCTAAATAAATAAATAATCATAGGTTTGGGGTGGCTCTTTAATTGTTCTTAAATTGATTAATAACCAACAGTACTGCCTTTCGTTATGACAGCAAGGTGGTGTACAAAACCAAATGCAAAACAGAGTAAAAACAATCAGCAGGCTAAACGTAAATCATACATTAAGTAGTAAGCAATAGTGCAACAATAATCACCAGTAGACAATAACAGGGACTGACCACATAAAACAGTTAGTAGCTGTCAAGCAAAGAGGCTACAAGTTGTGGCTGGCCTAATTAAGATAAGCAAAAGCTTTTTGGAATAACCAGATTTTAAGACCTTTTTTGAACCTTTTGTAGAAGGAGTCTAACCTAAGATCGGGGGTAGTGTGTTACACAAGAGAGGGGCAATACAAAAGAAGACAATATTCTGGTAGGCTGATAGGGAATTAAACATACAAATAGGTAAAGGGGAAAGGACACGTAAACGTTCCCACGCAAGAGCCTCACAGTATTCTCCATATATCCAGAGCTTCAGATTTAGTTTTGCTAATTTCCAGTCCTGTAAATACTCAAAACTAAGCCAGGCATTGCAACCTCCCCCCTCTCCCTCACACACTTCCCCAAGGATTCTTCAGGAGGTGTAAGGCCATTGGAAATCATTTGCAAATGCAGCTAATTTGAATTACTCTTCTGCAGACTCCTCAAACCTAAACTTCAGTTTGCAGCTTCTTTATTACAGACAAGAGAGTAAAAACAGAAAGGAGGATAATGGGAAGTCTTGTCTGTACCTCCATGCAAAACATATTCTTCTGAAGGGGCTGGTTTTCTCCATTTCCGATTCAACCCCTTATGGGGTCCTGGAGATATTTTGGAGAATGGCCTGCCTGTTTGCACCCCCTCCTCCTGTTGGTTGGCCCTCCCCAGCAGCAGAAGAGGACAGAAGCGATGCAAGCTGTCTGCCTGCGGGGATCCCCTCTCTCAAAAGCAGACAGAATGGGACAAGGAAATGATTGCAACTTACCTTGAACTACTGGAAAGATGTGAGTTAATTAATTAATTATATCTATTAAAATAATATATTAAAGGGATCTTTACCGTGATCGTGTTCTCCCTTTCTCCCAAGGGCAGAAAAGAAGGGCATGGCCATGATTGTGGCCCAGATGCAAGCTGTCTGCCCATGATCAGAGGCATCGGGAGTGGGCCACATGGGCTCTGGCCCCATCAAAGCCTCGCTGCCACAGTCACCAGCCTACCCCTCCTGTCTGCCCACAGGGACTCGATCTCCCGTGGGTAGACAGAAGGGAGGTTTCCCGCAGGGCTCATCTGCCCGCTGCTTGCTAGATGGTGATAGAGAGAAAGAACTCTCCTATCTGTCCACGGGAGATCAGGATCCTGCAGGCAGACAGGAGGCGAAGGCCAGCGATTGCAGCCTCACTGAGTTCAGCTGGCCAAGGGACAGAGCTTGGCCCCCCCCCCTCCCATTGAGAATGGCATTCTGGCACTTCTGCTTTTACCTATGGGCAGCTGGGCTCCAGTTGTGCAGGGGCCCAGGGCAGCAGCTCCTTTTGCCCATAGGTAAAAGCGGCCCTGGTTTTATTTAACAATGGCACTGGGGGATTTAAATACAATCTTAATCCACTGGAAAATGTTACTCTGAAAGTCCTGATTTTGTAGTACTGTATGTGTGTACTTTAGAGCAGTGGTTGTCAATCCAGTCCTCAGGGACTGCTTGGCCGGTTGGATTTTCAGAATATCCACAATGAATATGCATGAGACTTGAGAATGGGATTGAGAACCACTGCATTGTTTCTCCTTGAATATTAGAAAACGCAAAGTGAGTGTGCTGAAAGCATCAAAATACAGTACTTTGCGTTTCCTATTTCTGAGAGATGGCAAAAAAGTTTATGTACGTTTAAAAATCAAATGTAATTAATTTTTCCGCTGTCTCTTCATTCTTTTGCAGCTATGGATCCTCTGTGTAAATTGTCCTTTTCCAGAAAAATGAATTTGAAAATTGTCCCCCTAGCTTAACCTCAAAGACAGGAATGAAGTGAAAATAGCGGAACCCTTAAGCCTACCGTAAGTAAAATAAGATTACACCAACCTCCTGTCAGGCATCATTGCCTGGTACCTTGACTGATTGTCTTTGCAGCATTTTTTTTCCATCTGTCAAGGTATTGGATCACCATCAGACCATAAAAGTAATGCTAGCCTGATCCTTCCATTAGCATGTCTTACGTTTCCTGAAATCTCTTAAAAATATACCTGTGCTGATACCATATGAACATAAGCGGTTTATTCCAAGAAAATGCATCCCTCCAATAGTCCCTCTGCTTCTGCATTTCCTTTCACCTACAGATGAAAAGCTACAGTAGGCTTTAATAACAGAGCATGTATGCTGATTGATACTTTTCAGCGAGGTTCGTAAGTGATATATTTTTGTTAGCAAAGTGAACTCTGCGGCCTTATTTAATGATGTGGGCTGTCATTCAATTTCACGCTTCAGAGTCTTAAATTTACTTTCATGTTTGAAATAAAGTGAACTTCGTGCTGTGTGTCAGGTGCTGTGGCATGTTAGTAATATTAGCCAAAGGATGTTAACTCAGTCACATAATTAGGTGACAATTCACACTGGCTTTAGCTCTCTGACTTGTCACAGAGTCAGCATGCTAATCACCGAGGAGAGAAGTGTTACAGGAATTTCTTATAATATATTATTGATTAAACATTAGCTTTCACATCAAAAGAGAGGCAAGACATCATGGTCCATGCTTACAGCACATTTTAAACTATACATCATTATGCCCTTTCCTCTCTTTCTGGTTTAGGTATCAAACAGTTAACTGCATGTTTATTGGCAAAGTCAAATAAAAGTTTTGAAATGAAACTCGAGGTGTTAGATTTTATAGGGTACAGAAATGGTATTCTCATAGCTGAAATTGTTTTCATCGTCCTAGTTGCATTGGGATAATATGACATACATCTATTTTTACTTAGCATGAGGTCTGCCATCTAATTCCCACATCCAAAAATGTGCAGAAATCAGCTATCAGTGATAATGGAGTTAATCAGACACCTAAAGTCAAATGTGATAATTAATACCTTAGTGCATTTAATGTTAAGTAAAGTAAGATGTGCAATTTAAAAAGTAGTTTTGGAAAATAAAATGCAGGGATAACATGTAGGCATCATTTGCTCGAAATTAGGTGGTTTTCATAAGCATCACATACTTGATTTCTTGTACTCTAGCTTATGCTGCAAAGTTTCTTCATAATGTAGGAAGTTTAAAAAACTTTTTCAAGATACACTGATGAGGTATGGCCCATTTCAGTGTCTAGTCTTTAAGCTGCCAGCACGCTAACGAATGGATATGGGAGATTTGGCTACTTAACCTACGATATTATCATTAGTAGTACCAGCAGTATTTAGCTGACAGCTTTCCAGTAGTAGTGTGGTATACCTTTTATCTTTTTGAATGGATATAGGAACTGGCTTTGGTCATAGGCACCAATGTCCAAAGGCTGCTACACTGACAGCCCACTGCGTGCAATTATTATGCAGAGCAGGGTTGGTATTGCATGCTCACCTGCTCAGCTGCAGTGCGGTTTCATTAAATCCCCCTGTGGCTCTTCACCAATCCTCTCACCCCCAGACCCTTCACCATTCTTTTCCCATCCCCCTAACCTCATCTTCCCCCTCATGGCAGGAGGAAGACAGGGAATAAGAAGATGGATGGGCTTCACCTTAACCGGGATGGAACCAGGCTGCTGGCATTAATCTTTAAAAAGGAGATAGAGCAGCTTTTAAACTAGATAATAGGGGAAAGCCGACAGTCGCCCAAGATCAGATGGTTCGGAAGAATGTATCCTTGAAGGATACTACCAAAAGTAGAGAGGTTCGAAAAAAGAGTAAAGTAGCCCAAATGCCCTCGAGTATGGAGCAGACAGAGCTTAAAGATCCAAAATTACCCATGTCTACCAATAGCCAAATTAATATGAATAAAACACAGTCTCTAAAATGCTTGTATGCAAATGCTAGAAGTCTAAAAAATAAGATGGGAGAGTTAGAATATATAGCACTAAATGAGAGAGGTTAGATATGATTGGAATATCAGAGACATGGTGGAAGGAGGACAACCAGTGGGACACTGTGATACCTGGGTACAAACTATATCGTAATGATAGAGCTGATCAAATTGGTGGAGGGGTTGCGCTCTATATTAGAGAGGACATTGAATCAGAAAGGATTAAAGCTTTGTAGGAAACTAAATTTGCTGTAGAATCTCTATGGATTGAAATTCCATGTAAAAAGGGGAAGGCGATGGCAGTGGGGTGTACTATCGACCACCTGGCCAGAATAAACAAATGGATGATGAAATGCTCAAAGAAATCAAGGAAGCTAACAAACGTTACAGCGCAGTAATAATAATGGGTGATTTCAATTACCCCGGTATCGACTGGGTCAGTGTCACGGCAGGACATGCTAGGGAGATAAAGTTCCTAGATGACATAAATGACTGCTTCTTGCAGCAGCTGATTCATGAACCGACCAGGGGGGAAGCCATATTAGACCTAGTCCTTAGTGGAACACCAGATCTAGTGCAAGAGATAAGGGTGTTGGGGCCACTTGGCAATAGCGATCAAAGCATGATCGCCTTTGATTTAATTAGTGGAGGAGGGACAGTAAGGAAATCCACAGTACTACCTTTTAACTTTCGAAAGGGAGACTATGATAAAATGAGGAAAATGGTTCAGAAAAAACTAAAAGGAGCAGTTGAAAAGGTTAAAGACTTACATCAAGCTTGGGTGTTGTTGAAAAATACTATCTTGGAAGCCCAGACCAGCTGTATTCCACGCTTTAAGAAAAGTGGAAGGAAGTCCAAAAACCTGCCAGCATGGTTTAAAGGTGAGGTCAGAGAGGCTGTTGTTGCCAAAAAAGCATCTTTCAGGAAATGGAAAAAAGAGCCAAACGACGAAACCTGGAAACAGCACAAGCACTGGCAAGTCAAATGCAAGGCATTGATAAAGCAGGCAAAGGGAGAATTTGAGAAGAAGCTTGCTGCGGAAGCAAACGCGAAATAAAGATTTTTTCAAGTACATTCGTAGCAAAAAACCTGTGAGAGAGTCAGTTGGTCCATTAGATGATAGAGGAGTTAAAGGGGCACTGAGAGGCAACAAGGCGATAGCGGAGAGACTGAATGAATTCTTTGCTTCGGTCTTTACTGAGGAAGATGTAGGGATGTTACCCATGACTGAAGTGGTATTTAAAGGTGCGGAAGAATTGAAGGGAATATCGATACATTGGGAAGATGTATTACAACTATTAGATAAACTGAAGAGTAGCAAATCACCTGGGCCGGATGGTATACATCCAAGGGTGTTGAAAGAACTGAAATATGAGATTGCAGACCTGCTATTAGTAATCTGTGAACTATCATTAACATCATCTCTAATATCTGAATATTGGAGGATCGCCAATGTAACACCAATTTTTAAAAAGGGTTCCAGGGGTGATCGGGGAAACTACAGACCGGTGAGCCTCACGTCAGTACCAGGAAAAATGGTAGAAACCATCATAAAGAATAAAATTACTCAGCATGTAGATAGTCATGGCCTAAGGGGAGACAGCCAACATGGCTTTAGACAAGGAAGATCTTGTCTTACTAATATGTTATGTTTTTTTGAAAGTGTGAATAAACAGGTGGACAAAGGTGAGTCGGTTGATATAGTGTATCTGGACTTTCAGAAAGCCTTTGACAAGGTCCCTCATCAGAGACTTTTGGCAAAACTAAAGAGTCATGTTATAGGAGGCAGTATACTATTGTGGATCAAGAACTGGTTGAAATATAGAAAACAGAGGGTTGGGCTAAATGACCAATTTTCCCAATGGAGAAAGGTGAGTAGTGGTGTACCCCAGGGATCTGTGCTGGGTCCGCTGCTTTTTGACATATTCATAAATGACCTGGAAAGTGGAATAACGAGTGAGGTTATGAAATTTGCAGATGACACAAAACTATTTAAAGTTGTTAAAACCCAAGAGGATTGTGGAAAATTGCAAGAGGATCTTGATAAACTGGAAGACTGGGCATCAAAATGGCAGATGAAATTTAATGTGGACAAGTGCAAAGTTATGCACCTAGGGAAGAACAACCCAAACTATGGTTACACGATGCAAGGTTCCACATTAGGAACCACCACCCAGGAAAAAGATTTAGGCGTCATTGTGGATAACATGTTAAAACCCTCGGCCCAGTGTGCAGCGGCAGCCAAGACAGCAAATAGAATGCTAGGTATCATAAGGAAAGGAATGGAAAATAAAACAAAAGATATTATAATGCCTCTATATCATTCCATGGTGAGACCGCACCTTGAATATTGTGTGTAATTCTGGTCGCCGTATCTTAAAAAGGATATAGAGTTATTAGAAAAGGTTCAGAGAAGAGCCACCAAAATGGTAAAGGGGATGGAAGGATACTCCTATGAAGAAAGGCTAAAAAGGTTAGGGCTCTTTAACCTGGAAAAGAGACGGCTGAGGGGAGATATGATAGAAGTCTATAAATTAATTAACGGAGTGGAACGGGTAAGCGTAGATCGATTGTTTACATTATCAGAATATAGAAAGACTAGGGGACATGCAATGAAGCTACAGGGTGAACTATTTAAGACTAATAAAAGACACCCGTGCAGGGTTCGATTTCCACTAGTACTCCTTGTGGCCTTGGGCAAGTCACTTAACCCTCCATTGCCTCGGAAGAAAGGCCTGGCAATCTACTTCCGGTGACACTGCCAAGAAAACCCAGGAGCTTCTGGGTCGCCAGGAGTCAGGACTGACTCGAAGGCACACATTGCATTGCAAAAGAAAATATTTTTTCACTCAACGTGTAATCAAACTCTGGAATTTGTTACCGGAGGATTTAGTAAAGGCTGTTAGTGTAGCTGGGTTTAAAAAAGGTTTGGACAAGTTCCTGGAGGAAAGGTCCATAAACCATTATTAAGAAGGGACCCAGGATATCAATGCTTGACCCAGTACAAGCATTGCGGAACCTGTGTCTTTTGGGGAAACTGCTAGGTACGTATGACCTAGATTGGCCACTGTTGGAAACAGAATACTGGGCTTGATGGACCTTGGTCTGACCCAGTATGGCATATCTTATGTTCTTATGTTAGAATGGGGGACATATGGAGAAAAAGAACTCTGGGGGCAAAAATGATTGGGGGTGAAAGAGAGTGCAGGAGAATGATCGAGGAGGGATGGAATGAAAGAGTGAGTAAGATGGCTGAATAGTGAGAATATAAGGGAGGCTGGGGTAGTGTTAGAGACACTAGTGGAGATGATCGAGTGAGCAAGGGGGTTGGGGGGCATGAGCAAGTGACGCTGAATGAGTAAGAGGGGCTAGATAGGTGAGGGTGAGGATACTGGGGTTATAAGAGAGTGATCAAGTGAGACTAGGACAGTGAGAAAGTGAACAAGGGGAACTGGGAAGTGAAAGCTAGCAAGGAAGGCTAGAAGGGTGAAGATGAGCAAGGGACAGTGTATGAGAAGAATGGGGAAACTGTAAAGGTGAGAGAGTGAGCTAGGGGGCTGGAGAGATGGGGTAAACAGGAGAGAGATAGGTGTGAGAGAATGAGCAAGAGGAGGGTGAAAAAGTAGCTAAAGGGGCAGTTCTAGCTTTGATCTGGGCCATTCTAAGTTGATTAAAGAATGCCTCAAAGTTTTGTTAATGCTATTAATCCATATTATCAATCTGTCATTGCAAAGTGATATTTTTCCAATGAAAACCAAGTAGACAATTTATTAGACCAAGATTAAAGACAACATACTTGAACCTGACTTTAACTGAGATTAACATCCCATTCCTATCCTTCCTTTTCTGGATAGGTTAATAGAACTAGCAGTGGCAAATGAATTGTATAGTATTCTAGAAGAGAGTGATTCTTTTGGACCCATCTCAGTCGGGCTTTTAATAGGGATTTAGTACAGAAACTGGCCTACTAGCACCATTAGATGACATGCATAGGAATCTAGATAGAGGCTTTTATTCAGTTCTTCTCCTCCTGGATTGATCATATGCCTTTGGAACAGTTGACTTTGATATATTAGTTCATTGTTCAGAAGCATTGGGCATTGATGGTATACACAGTATTCATCACCAGTAGCATAATTCAAAGGCATCAATTTTCTTTGGGCGGCATTTTCAAAGGCATTTACACAGGTAACTGCCCTAGTTACCCATGTAAATGCTTTATCCGGGATTTTCCAAAGGCACCTACATGGGTAGTGCCTTTGGAAAATCCTCAATGTGCCCAGATGCTAGGCGGTTAGCAATGGGGCATGTTGGGGGTGTTCCTGGACGGAGCAGGGATGGAGGAAAGGGCTAAGCGGGTAGCAAAATGCCTCATGCCAGTCCATTTCAGTTCACTGATACCCAACAGATCAAGTTGTACACATTCCATTTCATTCTTAACCACTTCCAACTTCCCTTGATTCACGCTTTGTATGTTCCATGTCCCAATATGTAAGACATATTTCTGACTCTCATTTCATGCAAAGCTACATCAGTTGTCAGACGTCCCAAGGGCTTTGATCCAACTACATCATAAATGCTGGCTTTATTCTGAAAAGTCTTCAGCTCCTCCCCAGTAGCCAGTCGAGTGCCTTCCGACCTGGGGGTCTCATCTTCTAGCACTATAGTGCAGTTTGTTTTGTTGTGACTATTCATTAGGTTTTTGTGGCAAGAAATGGAAGAAGATTGCCAGGCCTTTCTTCCGCGCAGTTTAATTCTAGTGTTGTTGCCATTGTCACAGAAATATGATCCTCTGCTGCCAGCACTGTCCCATTCTGCTGCTGCCCAGATGGGTAGTTTGTCTTGGTCTGGTACTCACTGAGACCTATCCATCTTGGAAGACCCTGCCAATAGTTAAGTTACTAGTAGCTTAGCCCTCAGCATCACTGATTCACAAAAGCCCTCACAGCATGACAAGCTGCGAACCAAGTGAGGGTTTTGTTTAGTACACAAGGAAATTCATTTATAATTTTATTTCTCCAATGTTGTTGTACATTCCAAGTTTGGCTTTAGAGGTTTCCAATTTAATTATTGTCTTCCTATTTCTAAATTGTGGTCCCTTGTTCTTTGTTTGCTGATGGTCTATGTTCTGCATGTGTAACTGAGCTGAGGTATTCTGTTTATGTAGTTTCTATTTGACAGTGCCACTTCTTCTCTTTCCCCAGTAGGAGATGTATTGGTATTCTCTGAGATGTATTGTTTAAAATGTGCAGTGTTGACTTTTGATAGGTAGGGTTTGCTGCTTTGTGAGTCCTGGTAGTGTCCTGGTAGTGCTGTTATGATATGGCGGGTTTGCTATGGGTTCTAAATGGTCAGTGTTTATAGTACTTCCTAATGTGCCTGGCAATAACAGCAGCTACAGGTACCAGTCTGTCAACAATGAGCCACCTGACTGAAGACCGAACACAATTTAGGACAACTATCCAGAGGGTCGCCATGAGTCGACACCAATTCGACGGCACTTAACAACAACAGTGTGCCTGGCGGTTGGCACTGGAGTATAGTAATGTAGAAATCTGGTAGTCTTTCTTTATCCAGACACTCATTAAGAAGCATGTATACTAAATGTTAGCGCATGTTAACATTATGCAAATATTTATTCAAATGAGGTACCACAATGAGTCTCTGCACATACCACCCTTGGGCCGCCCCTGCATACACACACAGGCCCAGGCTGCAGAAAGCAGAGACAAACATCTGACCTGCTCTCTGTATCCCCCTTCCAGTGTTAGCATCCAATTCATTCTTTGTGAGAATCAGAGCCAGTCTATGAGACTGTGGCACTTTTCAGCCCTCTCTGTTTCTCTGTAAAAATCAGAGGTGGTCCTGGAGTTGTTATTTCTGTTACATCATTCTTCACTCCCCGTCTCATCCCACAAATACGTTTTTTTTTTGGAAAAACAGTTCATCTTTAACTGAGAGCACAAGACTGCAAGCTGTGTTGACACAGCCCCTCCTCTCTCCCTCTCTTAACACTGACTCATAGCACAGATTAACTCTATCCTGCAGTTTTATGCTTCCAACACAAAACTACAAAACTGAAACTCATTAAAAGACAAAAAGCCACACAACTAAATTTAGCAGTATACTATTTCAACATGTCCCCCCTCCCCCTGCCCTTTATCTCTTGTATATCTGTAATCTACTCTCCTTAATGCTTTCTAGCAGAAAGCACAAGTGAGGTCTGAAACACTTTTCAAAAATCTTCTCAGCCTCTCTTTCTGTGAACAAAAACTGCTTTCACCCGGCCCATTTTCACATAACCAGATAACGGCCTTATCCCTGGGCTGTTTATGGTCACTCTGACAAACCCACATCACTCCTCCCCCCTCACAGACACCCTGGCAGTACAAAAAAATCATGAAGAAAGTTTTATTCTTCAGTAAAGACACAGACACACATTCACTAGCTTTTGTTTATTTAGTTACTAGTTCATTAGAGAGCTTCTATTGTTATCAGCAGAGTTTATTGGAAAAATGCAGAAAACATGGCCACTGATTAGAAATAGATGTATACAAAGAAAACAAACAAGACAGACTCTGCTACAATGCAAAGCTGTGCAAAATAACTGAGTTACTTACCTGTAACATGAGTTCTCCGGGGACAACAGGATAAATCATCCACAAGTGGTGACGTCATCTGACGGTGCCATAGACGGAAGTACTCTCAATAGCTCAGAAGGCTTTGCCTTATGAGCATGGGCTACTAGCCACACCCCTAGGCCTACCCCTAGCTAGCCAGAACATCCCCAGCTGAGGCAATGCCTAGTTGCTAGGAGGCGGGCAATAGCCAGGGAACTAGCCCTCCCCAGGGGAGGAAGGTGGGATTGTGTGGCTGATTTATTCTGCTGTACCCGGAGAACTCATGTTACAGGTAAGTAACTCAGTTTTTTCCTAGGACAAGCAGGATGAGTCAGCCACAAGTGGTGCCTCTCAAGCTTCCCGCGCTGAGGTGGGGGGTAGAAGAAGTGGAGGCAGATCCAATTTGGTGCAAACATAGTTTTTTGTGGCTCCGAGGGCGACAGCAGCAGTAACAGGTGAACTTGTGCAAAATCAACATGTGAACTTGTGCAATAACAACATGCTCAACGTAAGTGCAACAGTGCATGTGCAAAAATCAACAGTGCAATAGCGTATAACAGCGCATATCTAACAGAGACATGGTAAGGGATGAGCAACGGCCTGCAAGAGGCAAGTGTCAGTTGGACTTGTGTCCTTGATCAGGTGCCAGTGGGGGAACCACCTTGGCTGGCACTGCCTGGCCGAAGGCGGCGCTGCATTGGGCTGCTTAGTCCAAGCAGTAGTGTCTTTGAAAGGTTTGGATGGAGGACCAGGTGGCGACCCTGCAGATATCCGGTATTGGTATGGAGAGTATGTTGGCAATCGTGGTGGCCAGCATCCGGAGATGGTGTGCCTTGACCTTTGGCGTAGCCTGAGACCCCGCTTGTGTTAGGCAGAAGGCGATGCATGAAGAGATCCAAATGGAGAGCATCCGTTTAGACCCGGGGCGACCCGGCTTGTTGGGGTCATAAGAAACAAAGAGCTGTGACCCCTTCTGGAGAGGGGAAGTCCGGTGTAGGTAGCAGCGTAAGGCCCTGACACAGTCTAAAGTGTGGAGCCTCTCCTGTACTTGGTTGGAGTGAGGCCCCGGATGGAAGCAGGGCAGCTCGATGGTCTGGTTAACGTGGAAGGCACTTGCCACTTTCGGGGCAAACTTTGGGTGTGTCTGCAGGCAGGCGCAGTCATGGTGGAGTATGGTGTAAGGCGGGTAAGCCACCAGGGCGTGTAGCTCACTGATGCGCCTGGCAGAGGTGATGGCTATGAGGAACAGTGTCTTCCAAGAGGCATACTTGAGTTCTGCTGACTGCAGTGGCTCGAAGGGCTCCTTGGTGAGCTGATGGAGGACAACATTCAGGTCCCAGGCAAGCACGGGCACTCGGATGGTGGGACAGAGGTTGGCCAGGCCCTTCATGAAGCAGGTAACAAGTGGAAGGGTGGCTATAGAGGCATCCCCGGGGCAGTCGTGGAAGGCCGCTATGGTGGACAGGTGGACTCCTATGGTCTGTGTCTTGAGTCCATGTGCAGAGAGCGAGGCGAGGTACTGGAGGAGTTGAGGCACCGGGCATGAAAAGGGATCCAGACAGTGTGAGGCACACCAAATGCTGAAACGTCGCCATTTTAGGTTGTATGACTTCCTGGTTGAAGGGCGTCGGGCCACCAGAATGACTTGTTGGACCTCGGGTGGGAGGTCAAGGGATGACAGGGTCATCCTTTCAGCTTGCACACTGTTAGCGACAGCATCTGCAGGCTGGGGTGAAGAATCCTGCCGCTGTCTTGGGAGATCAAATCCGGTCTCAGAGTTAAGCGCACTGGTGGTTCCTGGGCTAGGCGATGAAGGTAGGGGAAGCAGACCTGCCTGGGCCAGTGAGGGACCACCAGGATGGCTAGTGCTTTGTCCCTGATCAGGCGCTGTATTGTCCTGGAGATGAGTGGATTGGGGGGGAGGTGTATACCACTCCCCCCAGGACACGTCGAAGGCATCCGCTGCTACTCTGCTGTGGGCGAGTTGTTTGGAGCAGAACAGGGGCACTTCATGTTCTCTTCGGTTGCAAAGAGGTCGATTTGTGGCTGACCCCATCTCCTGAAGAGGGATGACAACACTTCCGCATGGAGCGCCCATTCGTGGGGGTTCAGTTGTCTGCTGAGGCGATCCGCTAGTTCGTTGTCTATCCCCGGCAGGTAGCAGGCCTGAAGGGTGCATTGGTGAGAGAGTGCCAAGTGCCCTGCTTGAACAGGGAGTGTGACCCTGTCCCCTCTTGCTTGTTGATGTAGAACATGGCCACCTTGTTGTCAATTTGTATCCTGACTGTTTTGCCCGCTATGTGGTTTTGGAAGGCCAGAAGGGAGTAGCGGACAGCTCTGAGCTCGAGGACGTTGATGTGGAGGGCCCTCTCTGTGACTGACCAAGGGCCCTGGGTACAGAGTCCTAGATAGTGTGCTCCCCACCCCACTGCAGATGCATCATAAGAACATAAGATATGCCATACTGGGTCAGACCAAGGTCCATCAAGCCCAGTATCCTGTTTCCAACAGTGGCCAATCTAGGTCATATGCACCTAGCAGTATCCCCAAGAGACACAGGTTCCACCGCATCGGTGGTGATGGTGAGTTGGTGAGCCGGCTGTTGAAGGTGTCTGCCCTGCCCTGGTGAGTTGGTGAGCTGGCTGTTGAAGGTGTCTGCCCTGCGAGAGGTTTTTTCGAGTGAGTCCACCAGAGTAGTGTTCTGGCCATAGCCATGATCGATGGGAATCACCGTGGACAGGGGTTGTGCATGTTGACACCAGTGGGAGCGAAGGTGCCACTGCAGGGGTCACATGTGCAGTCTCGCGAGGAGAAGAACATGTGTGGATGCTGCCATGTGGCCCTGGAGATGCAGGAGTACGTGGAGCGGTAGATGCAGAGAGCAAGGTTGATGATGGCCTTCTTTCTGTTCTGTGGAAGGAATGCCTTGGTCAAGGTGGTGTCTATATAGGCTCCTATGAATTCCAACCTCTGGGCTGGAATGAGGTGAGACTTTGTGTGGTTCACTAGGAAGCCCAAAGATGAGAGGAGAGATGGGGCCTCCCTGACTGCTACACATAGCTCCCTGGGGGATGGGGCGGAGATTAACCAATCATCCTGGTATGGAAAGACGCATATGCTGTGTTAGCGAAGGTGGGCTGCGGCGGCGGCAACAGATTTGGTGAAGACCCCTGGAGCTGGGGAGAGACCGAATGGGAGAACTGTGTATTGATAGTGGTTTCCCAGTACCTGGAAGCACAAGAACCTCCTGTGTTGTTTGTGGATGGGAACATGAGTATAGGCGTCCTGAAGATCCAGTGAGGTTAGCCACTCCTTGGGCTGGATGAGAGGTAAGATGGAGTTTAGCGAGTGCATTCGTAATTTCTCTCCGATGATGAATTTGTTGAGTTTCCGAAGACCGAGGATGGGGTGAACACACCCTGACTTCTTGGGGACCAGGAAGTACCTGGAATAAAATCCCGTATTGCGTTCGTTGAGTGGAACAGGTTCTATGGCTCGAGATGATAGGAGTGATGCTATTTCCAATGTCATAGGGAGGAGGTTATGCGATAGAACGTTGCTCATAGGCAGACAACACTGAGTCGGAGCTGAAGAAAATCTGATACAGTACCCCTGTTTGATGATGTTGAGAACCCACTGGTCCATGGTGATGGTCTCCCAGAAATGCAGGAACGCAGCTATGCGGCCCCCCATGGGGAGGTTGGGTGTGGGCAGTGAGTCAAAAACTAGGATTCTTTTTCCCTGATGCAGAGGGAGTGTTCTTCTTTTGCGTGCGTTCCCGTTGACGTGGTTTTGGGTGGTAGGGTGTCTGATAGGATTGCTGTTTGTACTGTGGCTGTTGCCACCTGTGGTACATATTGTAGCATTTCGAAGATGGCTTCAGGGGATTCCCTTTGCGGTAGGAGTGAGAGCGCTCCAAGCCTTCTTCAGCAAGGGTTTGGAGAGTGGTGCAATGTTCTCTCATGTCATTGACTGTGTCCTTGACCTTGTCCCTGAAGAGGGAGTCGTCTGCACAGGGAGTGTCGGCGATCTTGTCATGAACATCGTCGCGCAGGCCAGAGGCGCGTAGCCAGGCTAGCCTGCGGGCAGAGATGGCTGTCTCAGCGGTCCTGGAGGCTGCCTCGAAGGCATTGTAGGTGGCTCGGCCTCGGTGCTTGGTGCAGTCCTCCAGATCTGTCAGGGCTGCTGTGATAGCGGGCTGAGGCTCAGTGAGCTGGGAGATGGAGGCCTTGAAATTAGCAATAGGGAGGTCCTGATACAGAGCATGCTGGAATTGGTGCGCTGCTACCCTTGCGCTCAGCATGGCATCCCGATAGACCCGTTTTTCCACATCATCAAGGAGTATGTGGTCCTTCTCTGGAGGGGCGTTGGCTGTACTTCATGAGGACTTAGACCTCTTGAGGGCTGATTCCAAGACGATGGACTGGTGGGGAAGTTGCGGCCAGGCTGGGTCGGAGGCCGGAGTTAGCCACATTTTAGTCAAGTTGTCCCAGAGCAGTCGGTGGACAGGCAGGGAGGTTAAGGACCTTGGCTCCTGCATGAACTTGAGGACGCTCTGTACCTCAGTGCGCTGATCTGTGGAGTCGACGGTGGTGATGGACAGGGCGGAAGTGATCTTGCGTAGAAACTTAGGATAGGTTAAGTCCTCCTGGGGGGTTGCTAGGGAGGAAGAGGGAAGAACAATCCAAACTATAGTTACATGATGCAAGGTTCTACATTATGAACCACCACCCAGGAAAAGAATTTAGCCATCATTATGGTTAATATGTTGAAATACTTTGCCCAATGTGTAGTAGTGGCTAAGAAAGCAAATAGAATGCTAGGAATCATAAAGAAAGGAATAGAGAAAAAATATATTATAATGCCTCTGTATTGCTCCATGGTGCAACCACATCTTGAATATTGTGTGCATTTCAAATCACCACATCTTAAAAAGGATGTAGCAGAATTAGAAAACGTACAGATTAGTAAGACAAGACCTTCCTTGACTAAAGTCATGTTAGCTTTCTCCTATTAAACCATGACTATCTGCATGTTTAGTAATTTTGATCTTTATAATGGTTTCTACCATTTTGCTTGGTACTGACATCAGGCTCACCGGTCTGTAATTTCCCGGATCACCCCTGGAAACCTTTTTAAAAATTGGTGTTACATTGGCCATTCGCCAGTCTTCAGGCATTACAGATGATTTTAATGATAGTTCACAGATTGCTAATAGTAGGTTTGCAATCTCATATTTCAGTTCTTTCAACACCGTCAGATGTATACTTTTGTTAGCTTCCCTGATTTCCTTGAGCATTTCATCATCCATTTGTTCATTCTGGCCAGTCGGTCAGTAGTACTTCCCCACTGATATTGCCTTCCCCCATTTTACATGGAATTTCAATCCATGGAGATTCTACAGTTTCCTGCAAAACTTTAATCCTGTGTCACTCAATGCCCTCTCTAACAGAGAGTGCAACCCCTCCACCAATTTGATCTACTGTATCATTGTGATATGATTTGTACCCAGGTATCAGTGTCTCACTGTTTGTCCCCCTTCCACCAGGTCTCTGAGATACAAATCATATCTAATCTCTAATTTAGTGCTATATATTCTAACTCTCCCATCTTATTTTTAGACTTCTAACATTTGCATACAAGCTTTTAAGATTTGTATTTTATTCATATTAATCTGGCTATTGGTAGGCAGAGGTAATTTGGAATCTTTAAGCTCTGTCTGCTCTGTACTTTTGTCTTTATTGGAACCTCTCTGTTGATATGCCCTGACTTCAATGTTTCGCTAGTATCCTTCAAGGATACATTGTTCCAAACTATGCACTCTTGGGCGACTGTTGGCTTTCCCTTATTAAGTAGTTTAAAAGCTGCTCTCTATCCTTTTTTAGAGGTTAATGCCAGCAGCCTGGTTCCATCCTGGTTAAGGTGGAGTCCTTCCCTTCAGAAAAGCCTCTCCTTTCCCCAGAATGTTGCCCAATTCCTAACAAATCCAAAACCCATTTCCTTGCACCATCATCTCATTTGTGAGAATGCTACCCTGGAATTTCTGTATTTCAACTTCCTGTCTAAAAGCCTATATTTGGCCTCTAGAATCTCTCTATCACACTTTCCTATGTCATTGGTACCAGCATGTACCAAGACAGCAGACTCCTCCCCAACGTTACCTAAAACCTTGTCTAGATGGCACATGGGGTCCTCTACTTTCACACCAGGCAGGCATGTTACCAGGCAATCCTCACATCCACCAGCCATCCAGCTATCTACATGCCTAATGACTGAATAACCAACTATAACGGCTGACCTAACCCTTTCCTCATGGGCACATGGCTCTGGAGAAACCTCTTCAGTGTGAAGAGATTTTGCATCATCTGGAAGACAAGTCCTGTCACACCAGGGTGATGCTCTCCTGTCACGTGACCTCGCTCCTCCATGGCAACAGGGAAGCTGTCAGACTAGAGGTGGGACTTCAGTACTATGTCCCTTTAGGTCTCATCTATGTAACTTTCTGTCTTCCTTATGTCCTCAAAGTCTGCTACTCTAGCCTCCAGAGATCGGACTTGTTCCCTGAGAGCAAAGAGCTCCTTGCACCTAGTGCATACGTAAGACCCCTCATTAACTGGGAGAAAATCATACATGAGACACTCAATGCAAAAGACTAGAAAGCCCCCATCTCACTGCTGGACTGCTGTCTGCATCTTAGTTTTAAGGTTTTGTTTAAATATTTAAGTTGTTTACTTACTTAGGTTCGCTGGGGATACTTATACTAATACAACTATACCTAATACGTTTAATGGACTTTGTTCACCTCAAGATTAATTAATCTCAGGTTCTTAATTAATGTATTCCTGATGAGGATAACCAGCAGCACCTGAAAGTGAATATGAGCACCTCCTTCCCTTTAATAGGTTTAAGAACCTATAAAGCTAAGATTATCCCGGGGTGGGTGGGAGGGAGGAAAAGAAGACTTAATAAAAGCTTGCTTGCTATACAGTGCCCTGACCTGTGCTTCTAAGGTAAAGTCTTACCAATTTCCTGTGTGATTCATACAGCCCATGGTTTGATAGTGGGGGCCTTTCAAGTTGCCCCTTTGATCTGTCACTTGCCTTTTACACCATTTAAGACAACTTCACAGATCTTTTGCCTCCTAACTGGAAGGCCTCTTTTTAAAAGTCACTAGAAACGAGACTTCCGGTAAGGCAATGAGCTGATCGGACGTGTGGCGATCGGCTCCTGATACCTACCCCGAAAAACCGGCAACATTTTCAGCTATATCTCAATTGACCACCTATAAACCCCTGCCCCAGCGAAGAACGAAGCGCGGGAGGGTCTAGCCAACGTCCAGCGAAATCGGAGGTGGTCTGATGGCAACGAAACAGTTCCGGAGAGAGAAGCCCAGACCCCCCGAGGGCAAGATGGCGGAGAGCATGCCCCGGAGCCCAAAAGTGGATGATAATCAGGGGCTGGTGGCAGAAGTCAGCGCGGCAGTAGTGCGGGCATTAGATTGCCGCTTCTGCGAATTGACGGACCAGATACACAGTGTCAGCCAGTCTATCACGGAATTTACCGGCCGTATAGAGCACATGGAGTCCCGCATCTCGGATGTTGAGGACACCCAGCAGACTCTGCAGACTAAAGTGGAGGCCTTGGAACTTCTTGCAAAGCAACAAGGAGAGCGGCTGGAAGACCTAGAGAACCGCGGAAGGCGCAAAAACCTCCGGTTTATAGGCATCGCAGAGTCTGTGGCAGATGGTGCTCTCTCCAAGTTCTTGCTGGCCTGGATAGCAAAAATCTCAAACGGCAGCATGGAAGGCCCTATCCATCTGGAGCGGGTGCATAGGCTGGGCCCTAAAAGGGAGAATGCACGGAGACCGCGTGCTGTGATTGCCCGATTTTTGGACTTTCACCAAAAAGAAGAGGTCTTAAAGCTGGCTAGAAACCGCAGAAGTCACCCCGCGGATACTGATCAAATCCTGGTTTTCCAGGACTACTCAGCCCTAGTAAGCCAGCAGAGAAAAGCCTATTCCACTATTTGCACGCAATTATTCAACAAAGGGGTGCGCTTCGCTCTGTTATACCCGGCCCGTCTTCGGGTGGAGCATCAGGGACGACCACGTTTTTTGCAGACCCCGACGGAGGCCCAATCCTTCATCGATGAACTGGCGAACGAGTCTGCTTCTACCTCTTGAGGGGAGTGCGGGGGGCCTGCGGCCGAGGAGAGCTTCCGCGGAGCTTGGTATTGTGAGTTCACAAACTATGTTCAACTTGCTTCATGGAGCGAGCTGACACTGAGACGGATCTACACCCTAAAGAGACATGATCCCTAAGTTCTTGGGAATTTGGACTCTGGCGGGCATACTGTGAGTGAGCGGGGTGGTATGCTTGGGCTGTACGATGTTTCTAACATGACGGGATACAGTGTTGCTTTGCTTTGTTAATGGAAGGGGAACTAGCAACTAAGTTAACAGTTTGTTTCAAATTTAAAACCTGGACTGTATGCTGTGACAGTGGGGGGGGGGGGGGGGGTGAATGGGTTACATCCCAAACTGTTAAAAATCATAGGTAGCTAATAAATTTATGGTTATGGGAGGGGGGGTGGTTGGGTGGGCGGGGGGGGGCCTACACCCATCCACGGGCTTGAGACCTGACCCTGTGGAGGCCCCGGGGCGCGGCAGCGGACTCCACTGTGGCTTGAGCTAATGGGGCCTGGTGGATCGGGTCCCCTGTCGCTTTCTGGGGCGGGGGAACCTGTGCTATGTTGCTTGGCGGGTCCTATGGTCCTGGATGGGGGCGGGGGGGGGGGGGGTGTGACTGAGCGGGGTGCTGATCCCATGCGGTTCCCGTTTTTTTTACCTGCGCTGGCCTGGGATGCGGCTGGGCTCAATGGACCCCCTCTATTTATCCCCCGAAGTGGAGATTGGGGGAGTTCTGACTCGGCTTGGCTAGAGCTTAAGATGGTGGACTCCCCGGAGGGCGGGGGCTTGGAGTGGGGTTCGGCGCGTAACGCTGGATTGGGGAGGGATCCTTCGATCGGGGCCCTGCCTCCCACCGACGGAGCTCAGTATTAGCTAGTTGAGGGGTTTTGGGATGGGAGTAGGGGCACCACTTGGCCGGGACGGATTCTGGGCGGCCCCCCTACACGCCGCTCCTTCCATTGTATCCCATAACATACTGGATAATACAACAAAGCGCTACCGGACAACCCCACCCAAGCCTCCCCGGGGATTAATGGGACAAAGCATGGGCAGATTTCCTCTATCAGTTGGGGGGTGATGGGGGCGGGGGATTTGCAATGAGATCTAGAGGATCAGTTAGGTGGTTATCAAGGAGGTGCACCGAGGGGTGGGGTGGGTGTCACTGCCTTAGGAAGTATGTTCTGCCCACTCGGGAGGACTGAGTGCTATGGGGAAAAGGAGAGGGGGGGAAGAAGGGAACTAGGGAGGGGAGGGGGAGGGGGGGAGGGGGGAGGGTTCAGCCTACACTCCACATTATACTTATTGGCAGAATCAGGATTTCTGTTCTCAGGATGGAGAGGGGTTCCAGGCTGGGAGAGCCCCCCCTAGGGAATTAGGGACAGCATTTTGGATGGGCCATGGCACTTCCCCGATCCTTTGAAGGTAATTACCTGGAATGTCTGTGGACTGGGCAGTCCAGTTAAGCGCTATAAAATCTTACAGGCTCTAGCGAGACATAAATGTGATATTGCCCTCCTTCAGGAAACCCACCAGACAGCGGAGGAACATAATAAATTGCGCAGGGGCTGGGTGGGTCAAGTTTGGGGTTCACCTGCCTTGGGTAAGAAGGGGGGGGTGGTCGTGCTGATCCATAAACGAGTGCGCTTCGCATCGGATAAGGTTATAGCTGACACCAACGGGAGATTTGTCTTGATACACGGCTCTCTCGAAGGGCAACCAGTGATCATTGGCAGCTTATATGGCCCTAACACATTAGACCCCCGTTTCTATGAGGGGTTGGCATCCCAAGTGGAGCAACTACCCGAGTGCCCCCTAATCTTAGGAGGCGATTTTAACGGGTTACTAGACATCGATTTAGACACCTCCCGAGGAGGAGAAGCACGGGAGCGGGGCCCAAAGGCCCGACTGTTACAAAGATTTAGGACGCGATTGGGCTTGATCGATCCATGGTGGCTCCTACACCCCTCTGAGAGAGACTTCACTCATCAATCTCGAGCGCATGGCACGTTGGCCCGTATTGATTTTTTCTGGCTCTCCAGCGGCTTGTTCGCCCAGGCGGAGGAGGTTCAGATAGGCCCGCTGGAGCTCTCTGACCATGCGTTCGTATGGACGGATCTGCATTGGGGCAGAGATCTAACTCGGACGCGAATTTGGCGATTCCCCCTAGAGCTACACCGGGATGCACAGTTCACCCAGTTTCTCCGGCAGCGCTGGAGAGAATTCGAGGCTGATCACCAGTGCCACAGCGATGACCCGGAATTAGTATGGGAGACGGCAAAGGTGGTGTTGCGGGGGGACATCATTGGGTTTGCCGCGCGGAAGCGACGCATTATAGCGGACCGCATTATCCGTCTAGAACATCATGTCACTAAACTACGCCGTCAGGCGGCGCGACAGCCGACGTTCGCCACTAAGAAACAGCTATGGGAGGCACAAGTGGATCTAAATGAGCTGTTACACCAGAGGGCTAAAAAATCTATCCTGTACTACCGCTATCAGCTGTACTGTCATGGGAATAAACCGGGAAAATTATTGGCCCGCTGCGTGAAAGGCTCTCGAGGATCGACCCTGGTGGCAGCATTGCAAGACGCGTCGGGCACCCTCCACAAGGAGAACACGGCAATCGCGCAAATCTTCCGTACCTTTTTTCAATCGCTATATACGGCGGAACCCATTGACTTTGTGGCAGCACAGGACTATTTGCAGAAGTTGGACCTACCCCACCTTAATGAGGACCAAAGGACGTTACTGGGCCAACCTATAACATCACAAGAGATACAAACTGAAATCTCTAGGGCCAAATGCTATAAATCACCGGGTCCAGACGGCTTTGAGGCCGAATTTTACAAATTACTTAGTGACTATATAACCCCAAATCTGGTAGAGGTCTTTGGCAAACGGGCGGAGCAGGGAGCTTCTCGGTGGGGGGGCAATCATGCTCATATCATTTTGATCCATAAACCGGGGAAAGACCTGGTACAGGCGTCCTCATATCGACCCATATCGCTCCTCAACTTTGATATAAAACTGTTTGCAAAGATTCTCGCGACGCGCTTAGCGGGTATGCTCGACAATTTGATCCACGAATCCCAAGTGGGATTTGTTAAGGGGAGGGGCGCAGTTAGGAACATGCGAAAAATACTGGCTTCCTTGGAGTGGGTGCATGATCGGAGACTGCAGTCCCTTCTAATCAGCTTTGACGCAGAAAAAGCGTTTGATAGAGTCAATTGGGATTATCTGCGCTATGTGCTACCGCAGTACGGCCTGGGGACCCCCTTTTGCAGGATGGTGGAGAGTTTATATGCTACGCCCACTGCTGGAGTGCTCTGCAACGGGGTTCTATCGGCGCCGTTCTCTCTCCAGAGGGGCACCAGACAGGGGTGCCCTCTTTCGCCCCTGTTGTTTGTCCTATCCCTAGACCCTCTCATAAGGACAATAGAAACTTCCCGAGAGATACATGGAGTTTCGATAGGCCCCTGTTCGTTTAAGTTGTCGGCGTTTGCTGACGACCTTCTGGTCCACTTGTCTGCCCCTGATCGATCACTGCCGGCACTGTTGGCAGAAATAACTAACTTTGGGCGCTTCTCGGGGCTGCGCATAAACGCTGATAAATCCGAGGCCCTGGATGTGCTGGGACAGACCCGAGGGGGATGGGTGGGCCCGTTTCCTCTGAAATGGGCGGAAAATGACTTTATCTATCTAGGTATAATCTTGCCCCGACAACCGCAAGACTTATATAAGCGAAATTTGGAGCGGATCCTACAACGTACACAAACGCAGCTGCGGGCCTGGCAGACTCTTCCGCTTTCTCTGTCTGGCAGGGTGGCGGCGGTTAAGATGGTAATATTGCCGAGAATCTTGTATTGGATGCAAACGTTGCCGGTCTGGCTGCTGCGTCGCGACCTACGGCGAATGGAAGCGGCGATTCGAGCCTTTTTGTGGAAGGGCGCTCGGGCACGTATCCCGCTGACCCGGTTGATTGGAAAGTGGCGAGACGGGGGGATGGGTCTTCCGGATCTTGGGACATACGCCCTGGCCTGTCAAGCCAGACATCTGGGTGATTGGCTGGGAGGAACAGACGCGTGTACACCTAGATCACTGGAGGAGAGTTTGGTGGCACCGTTGACATTACTAGGGGTCTTGCATAGCCCGAATTGCGATCTACCGCGTAACGTAGTGAAAAGTGTCTTAATAAGCTCGGTTAAACGTACATGGCAACACATCAACACCTTGTGGGGGACCTCTTGGAGGGCCTCTTGTTGGCTACCCTTACAAGGGAACGTACACTTTACTCCGGGATCTGAGTCGCTGACGTTCCGGGACTGGCGTGTTCGCGGCATAACGAATCTGGGACATATGGTAGACCCCTCCGGGAAAAGTAAATCCTTTCTGTCTCTGAGTAGAGAGTATGATCTACCTTCGCGACACTGCTTTGCTTATATCCAGGTCTCCCACTACATATCTTCCCAACCTAGGGAGGCGCTGAGAGTAGAATGTTCGGCCCAGATACTGGAATTTTTTGACTTAGGAAGTGAGGAGCCCCTAACTATCTCGAAGCTAAAACTCCGCCTGGACTGTTATCGCTCTATCCCTGATTATCGGACAGTAGAAGAGGCGTGGGAGGTGGAGCTGGGTAGGGCAGTGTCTCCGGGCACGGTTCATAAAGCCCTTAAGCGCGTAGTGGTTATTGCACAAGGATCGAGGTGGAGAGAGATGCAGTTTAAATGCGTGACACGAGCCCACTTCTCCCCCCGGAGAGCCTTGTGCAGCCACATAACGAGTGATGGCAGCTGTCCTCGCTGCTCTGAACCTTTGGCAAATTTGTTGCACATGTGGTGGAGTTGTAGCCACCTTACAGCGTATTGGGCTAGTATATGTTCCTTCATGAGTCGGCTACTGCAGAGGCGGCTGCGCTGGACTGCTCTCTTTGTGGTATTGGATCAGCTGGACCTCCCCCACCCCCTTGAAGAAAGAGGAACGTCTATTACTGCGCAGGGCCTGTCTGGTGGGGAAGGGCCCTATCCTAAGGAACTGGAGGGAACAAACAGCACCTACTTTTGGGGAGTGGCGCAATAACCTTCATCAGATGATGCTGATGGAGAAATGGGGAGCTCGGGGAAGTGCCAGGCGCTGGACGTCATTCTTACTTGTGTGGGAACCGTATATTCAGAATCTTGGAGTTCGTAGTCGCAACGAAGTTTTAAGCGTAGGTCATTGAGCAAGCCCAGCCTAGGAGTAGAGGGCAGAGAGGGGGAAGGAGTGTCACTGCCAAAATAAGGAATTGGGGTATGGCTGACGGGGGAGGGGGAGAAAGGGGGGGGGGGGGGTGGCGGGACGGTTCAAAAAGAAGAGGGGGGGGGAAAAATTGCATCCTCCACCTATCTTCGACCCATGCTCCATGTGGGGATCAGAGCACACCCCGCATGGAAGCAGGATCGTATTGTAATGTACTGTTGTGTGATGATTGTTCATGTGGAGTGGAGGAGTAGCCTAGTGGTTGGGGCAAGGTACTTCAGGCCGGAAGGTCGGGGGTTCAAATCCCACTGGAGGACAGCAACCTTGGGCCGGAAGGACTGGGGTTTCTAGTCCCACAGGTGCTCCTTGTGGTCTTGGGCAAGCCACTTAACCTTCCATAGCCCATGTTCCCTGTAAAATAGTTATCTCCAAGTTATAATGCCCTGTTCAATGTAATTTCAGTTTGTTCAATGTAAACCGCACTGATGCAGAATAGCGCGGTATATAAGAGAATGTAAATAAATAAATGTTGGTGGTTTATAAATAAAGTTTATAAAAAAAAAAAGTCACTAGAAACAAGTTTATTTCTTTGTATGCAGAGACTATTTATTCTACATGATTGTTAAGATATACTCTGATTTGATTTAAATAAAGAAGTTCTCTAGAAACAAATTTATTTCAGTATCTATTTACTCTATTTCACTTTCTATGCTAAGCTATACTCTGATTTGATTTAAATGAAAAGCTCTCTGGTGGTACTAAGACCTAACACTGAATTCTAAAATACACAGCTATCTCCAGGAACAAGCAGGAATGTAGTCTTCACATATGGGTATCGTCGGTACCGACGGAGCCTGCGCGGGAACGCTCCCCAGCGTCCAATAGGAAAGCTTTTGGGAGCATCCCACAGCGCCTGCGTGCTGCCTTCCCACCTTTCCCAACTGTCCCTCTCCAGTTCTTCATTTTCTGCGGAGCCGACAGGTCGCACATCCTGTCACCACAGAAAAAACTCCCTTCTTATTCTTCTTTTTTGTGGTTGCGTCTGCCTTCCCTCGATGCTACACCGGTACCGCCGGTTCTTCTTTCTTTTTTTCTCAAAAAAAAAAACACCTCTTTCTTCTAGAGTCTTTTCCAGTAATTTTCTCCTCAGGTGCCACGCGCCATTTTGGGCACTGGGCCCAACTTTTTCCTTCAAAATGGAAAAAACCTGCTCGGGTTTTAAAAGGTGTTCTAAGTGTGGTGGTACCATCTCCGTCACTGACACCCATGAGTGGTGCCTCAAATGTTTAGGTCCTGACCACTCTATTTCAGACTGTGTTGCCTGTGGGATGATGTCGAAAAGGGGCCGGCAAAACCGAGCTGCTAAACTTAGTACCCTTTTTCCCTCCGATGCAGCCTCCGTGGAATCGACGTCTTCCAGGGCTTCATCTTCCTCCCATGGATCTCAGGTAACTAAACATAAATCTAGCTGGTCCTCAAAGGGTTTATCTCCTTCTAAACATCGAGATGCCTCTGGCGTTGCCCTTGAGGGACTTTCACCGGCAAAATTGCCCTGGCGGGAGGCTTTGGCTTCCAAAGCACTAACGGGGCTCCAGGATGTTCTCGAGGCTTCAACCTTGGCAGAACTACTAGTGCCATGCTCTGGGGTGCCAGCTGCTTCATCCGGCACCGATACCCAAGCATCGGCAGCGTCGATAAACCAGAGATTCTTGGCTATTGAATGCAGTCTGGCAGCTCTTCTCACGGCCTCGATGCCCCTGAAACTGCTTCAGAAAATTCAATCGGTACCAGCACCGACTGCATCGACATCGGCAGTTATTCTACCGGGACCAAGTCATGCGTCTGTGTCCGGTATCGACAAGTCGGTACTGGACCACTCCGATGCCGACTTCAATCGGTATCGGTACCGTGCCTTGCACGATCACCCAGATCAGAGATACTTCGAATCCTCTGATGAGTCTGAAGACTCTGAAAGCTCTGCCGATACCAGAGTACTTCTTCCTGAGGATTCCTCTTCTCCTCAGCGTAGGATGTCCCCACCAGAGGATATATCCTTTCAGGATTTTATCCGAGATGTGGCCTGAGGTCTTTCCATCACAGTGGCTCCTGAAAAAGAGCCTATGGCAAAGGAATTAGAAATCCTACAATACCCTAAAGCTCCCAAGGAGGCAGCTACCTTACCTATTCATGAGATCTTGCATGATCTTATGTTAAGGATGTGGGAAACACCTCTAACCACATCTCCTCACTCTCGAAGACTCGACACCATGTATCAAGTTCCTCCTGGGTTTCAGAAGATTCAATTACCACACCATTCCATGGTGGTGGAATCAGCTATGAGAAGGATAAAGAGTGCAAAAAGGCATGTATCTAATCCTCCAGGACGTGAGTGTAGGACTCTTGACGCCTTTGGACGTCAATCCTTCCAGGCTTCCATGCTTTCTGCTAGGATCAGTTCCTATATCTTGTATATGGGAATGTTCCTTAAAGAGGTCACAGGAGATTTAGAGCTTATGAACCCTCTCCTTCCTGATGACAAAAGCAAGATTATCTCGCTCTTGTCAAACATGCTCAGGATGTTTCCAAGTTTGTGAATCGTGCAGCCTTTGACTGCTTTGAGTGCATAAGCAGAACCTCTGCCATTGCCATAGGCGTACGTAGGATTGCCTGGCTCCAGGCATCTGACTTGGAAATTTGGGTACAGGACAAACTAGGGAATATACCTTGCACAGGAGAGAATCTCTTTGGCAAGAATTGGCAGGAAAAAGCTAATGAGATAGATACTGACAATATCATAAGAACATAAGATATGCCATACTGGGTCAGACCAAGGTCCATCAAGCCCAGTATTCTGTTTCCAACAGTGGCCAATCTAGGTCATACGTACCTAGCAGTTTCCCCAAGGGACACAGGTTCCACAATGCTTGTATTGGTTCAAGCATTGATATCCTGGGTCCCTTCTTAATAATGGTTTATGGACCTTTCCTCCAGGAACTTGTCCAAACCTTTTTTAAACCCAGCTACACTAACAGCCTTTACTACATCCTCCGGTAACAAATTCCAGAGTTTGATTACACGTTGAGTGAAAAAAATATTTTCTTTTATTAGTCTTAAATAGTTTACCCTGTAGCTTCATTGCATGTCCCCTAGTCTTTCTATATTCTGATAAGGTAAACAATCGATCTACGTTTACCCGTTCCACTCCGTTCATTAATTTATAGACTTCTATCATATCTCCCCTCAGCCGTCTCTTTTCCAGGTTAAAGAGCCCCAACCTTTTTAGCCTTTCTTCATAGGAGTATCCTTCCATCCCCTTTACAATTTTGGTGGCTCTTCTCTGAACCTTTTCTAAAATCGCTATATCCTTTTTGAGATACGGTGACCAGAATTGCACACAATATTCAAGGTGCGGTCTCACCATAGAACGATATAGAGGCATTATAATATCTTTTGTTTTATTTTCCATTCCTTTCCTTATCATGCCTAGCATTCTATTTGCTCTCTTGGCCACTGCTGCATACTGGGCCGAGGGTTTTAACATGGTATCCACAATGACGCCTAAATCTTTTTTCTGGGTGGTGGTTCCTAATGTGGAACCTTGCATCGTGTAACCATAGTTTGGGTTGTTCTTCCCTAGGTGCATAACCTTGCACTTGTCCACATTAAATTTCATCTGCCATTTTGATGCCCAGTCTTCCAATTTATCAAGATCCTCTTGCAATTTTCCACAATCCTCTTGGGTTTTAACAACTTTAAATAGTTTTGTGTCATCTGCAAATTTGATAACCTCACTCGTTATTCCACTTTCCAGGTCATTTATGAATATGTCAAAAAGCAGCGGACCCAGCACAGATCCCTGGGGTACACCACTATTCACCTTTCTCCATTGGGAAAATTGGCCATTTAGACCCTACCCTCTGCTTTCTATCTTTTAACCAGTTCCTGATCCACAATAGTACACTGCCTCCTATCCCATGACTCTTTAGTTTTGCCAAAAGTCTCTGATGAGGGACCTTGTCAAAGGCTTTCTGAAAGTCCAGATACACAATATCAACCGACTCACCTTTGTCCACCTAATTATTCACTCCTTCAAAAAAAACATAACAGATTAGTAAGACAAGATCTTCCTTGTCTAAAGCCATGTTGGCTGTCTCCCATTAGGTCATGACCATCTACATGCTGAGTAATTTTATTCTTTATGATGGTTTCTACCATTTTTCCCGGTACTGATGTCAGGCACACCGGTCTGTAGTTTCCCGGATCACCCCTGGAACCCTTTTTAAAAATTGGTGTTACATTGGTGATCCTCCAATCTTCAAGTATTAGAGATGATTTTAATGATAGTTCACAGATTACTAATAGCAGGTCTGCAATCTTGTATTTCAGTTCTTTCAACACCCTTGGATGTATACCATCCGGCCCAGGTGATTTGCTACTCTTCAGTTTATCTAATAGTTGTAATACATCTTCCCGATGTATCGATATTTCCTTCAATTCTTCCACACCTTTAAATACCACTTCAGTCATGGGTAACATCCCTACATCTTTCTCAGTAAAGACTGAAGCAAAGAATTCATTCAATCTCTCTGCTATCGCCTTGTCGCCTCTTAGTGCTCCTTTAACCCCTTTATCATCTAATGGACCAACTGACTCTCTCACATGTTTTTTGCTACGAATATACTTGAAAAGGTCTTTACTTCGCGTTTTTGCTTCCGCAGCAAGCTTCTTCTTAAATTCTCCCTTTGCCTGCCTTATCAATGCCTTGCATTTGACTTGCCAGTGCTTGTGCTGTTTCCAGGTTTCGTCGTTTGGCTCTTTTTTCCATTTCCTGAAAGATGCTTTTTTGGCAACAACAGCCTCTCTGACCTCACCTTTAAACCATGCTGGCAGTTTTTTGGACTTCCTTCCACTTTTCTTAAAGCGTGGAATACAGCTGGTCTGGGCTTCCAAGATAGTATTTTTCAACAACAGCCAAGCCTGATGTACGTCTTTAACCTTTGCAACTGGTCCTTTTAGTTTTTTCTTAACTGTTTTCCTCATTTTATCATAGTTTCCCTTTCGAAAGTTAAAAGGTAGTACTGTGGATTTCCTTACTATCCCTCCTCCACTAATTAAATCAAAGGCCGATCATGCTATGATCACTATTGCCAGATGGCCCCAACAACCTTATCTCTTGCACTAGATCTGGTGTTCCACTAAGGACTAGGTCTAATATGGCTTCCCCTCTGGTCGGTTCATGAACCAGCTGCTCCAAGAAGCAGTCATTTATTTCATCTAGGAACTTTATCTCCCTAGCATGTCCTGACATGACACTGACCCAGTCGATACCGGGGTAGTTGAAATCACCCATTATTATTACTGCACTGTAACTTTTGTTAGCTTCCTTGATTTCTTTGAGCATTTCATCATCCAATTGGTCATTCTGGCAAGGCGCTCGATAGTACACCCCCACTGCCATTGCCTTCCCCCTTTTACATGGAATTTCAATCCACATAGATTCTACAGCAGATTTTGTTTCCTGCAAAACTTTAATCCTTTCTGACTCAATGCCCTCTCTAACATAGAGAGCAACCCCTCCACCAATTTGATCAGCTCTATCATTGGATAGATTGTCTAAATCTACAGCTGATCCTGCAAGGAAAAGATCCTCTAAGAAACCATTATTCAGTAAGAAGAAAAAGTTTTATCCCTCCTATACCCAGGAGGGGCATCGTTTAGGTCAGTCTGCCCAAAAGGGACAGCAGCAACAACCTAGGCAAAGAAAGACAAAAGCAGCTAAACCTCAACCGGCTCACAGACTCAGCCTCCACAGGGGCTTTGACTCCTATCTAGAGAACTTTGCCTTCCTGGCCCTGAACAGCCCAGAACCCTCCAACATCCCAGGAAGGTTGTGTCATTTTGCCCCCAGATGGGTTCAGATAACAGCAGAAAATTGGACTCTATATATTGTAAGAGAGGGGTACAAGCTTCATTTCCTCAGCATGCCCCCTCCTACAATAGTAAGACAGTTCAATTCTCAGACCTCTCTCAATGACCGGTTAGGTCAAGAGGTCACTGTGCTCCTTGCTCAAGGGGCAATAGAAGAGGTACCCATTTCCCAATAGGGTACAGGGTTTTACTCCCCCTATTTCCTTATTCCAAAGAAAACAGGAGGACACAGACCTATTTTAGACCTCAGAGAATTGAACAAATTCCTGTTCAAAGAGAAGTTCAAAATGATTTCTCTAGGAACTCTGCTGCCATACCTTCAGAGTCAGGATTGGCTTTGTTCTCTAGATCTCAAGGATGCGTACACTCATGTTCTCGTCCATCCAACTCACCAAAAGTTCCTTTGCTTTCTGTTTCAAGGGAAGCACTACCAATACAGGATTCTTCCTTTTGGCCTGGCCTCTGCACCAAGGATGTTCACAAAATGCATGGCTGTGGTGGCAGCATTTCTCCGCACCCTGGGAATATTCGTGTTCCCTTACTTAGACGACTGGCTCATTCGAGCCCCTTCAGAGCCAGAGGCCAGGGTTGTTCTCTCTCGCACAATGCGCATCCTTCAGTATTTGGGACTTGTCATAAACTTCCCAAAATCCAACCTTGCTCCCACTCAGTCCCTAGAGTTTATAAGAGCTCTGCTGGATACCAGACAGACAAGGGCCTTCCTTCCGCAGCCCCGCTGCCTTCGCATTGTGCAGTTAGCTTCCCAAGCAGTGCTAAAACCTCACCTCACTGCTCGGGAAATGTTACAGTTGTTAGACCACATGGCATCCACCGTGCATGTGGTTCCTTATGCTCGCCTCCATATGAGGGCAGCCCAGTGGACTTTTTCCACTCATTGGACTCAGGCGTCAGGTTGCCTGTCAGACAAAATAGCAAACTCAGATCGCCTTATTTTGTCCCTCCAATGGTGGCAGTCACCCCCGAACTTTCTGGTGGAGTCTCCTTTTCAGCAACCCCCACCCCAAGCCACTCTAACAACAGATGCTTCACAGGTAGGTTGGGGAGCCCACCTGCAAGGCCTCTCTACCCAGGGTACCTGGACTCCACAGGAGGCCTATCTCCACATCAATCTCCTGGAACTCAGAGCAATCTTCCTTGCTCTTCAAGTATTCCACACCCAACTCAGCTACAAGACAGCCCTAGTTCAAATGGACAATCAAGTAGCCATGTTCTATGGGAACAAGCAGGGCGGAACAGGCTCTCTGTCGCTCTGCAACGAAGCTTTTCGACTATGGGCCCTCGCCTGAGAGCATCAGATTCATCTCCTTGCGGTGTATCTTCCAGGCATTCAAAACTCTTGGGCAGACAGACTCAGTCGAGTTCTGCTTTCACACGAATGGTCTCTCCATGCAGACCAGGTGGCCAAAATGTTTCAAATTTGGGGAACCCCGGACATAGACCTCTTTGCAAGTCCGCTGAATGCCAAACTTCCCCGGTTCTGTTCCAGAATTCCGGCTCAGGTTTGTCAGGCCAGGGATGCTTTCCTCCTCCATTGGGGTCAGGACTTCCTCTATGCCTTTCCACCCATTCCCCTAATTCCCAAAACCCTGTTCAAGCTTCAGAGAGACAGAGGTCATATCATTCTCATAGCTCCACATTGGCCACGGCAAATGTGGAACCCTCTGCTCTTACATCTGTCTCAAGCTCCACCTCTGGAGTTAGGATCTGCTCCAGATCTCCTTTCTCAAGAGGACAGGATGCTGTGGCATCCCAATCCCCAGTCTCTGCATCTCAGGGCCTGGTTGCTGAAAGCCTAGAACTTCACGGTCTTAACCTTTCTCAGCAGGTAAAGGATATCCTTTATGCTTCCAGGAAGCCTTCCACAAGACGGTCTTATGCATTTAAGTGGAAAAGGTTTACCATATGGTGCTCGCAGAAGGGTCTTAACCCTCTTGCGATACCTCTGGAATCATTACTGGAGTATCTCCTTCATTTATCAAATTCAGGGCTTAAGACCAATTCAGTGAGAGTTCATTTGAGTGCTATTGCAGCTTCTTTCAAGTCTCTAAATGGACAACCTATTTCCTCTTATCCTCTCATAGCGAGATTTATGAGAGGCCTTCTTTTAACTAAGCCTCCCATTAAGCCACCACCGGTGGCATGGGACTTAAATCTGGTTCTTGGGCAGCTCATGAAACCGCCCTTTGAACCATTAGCCACTATCGCTTTGAAATTCCTTTCCTGGAAGGTCATCTTTCTTATTGCAATCACATCAGCACGTCGCATCAGTGAATTGCAAGCGTTGGTGGCTGATCCTCCTTATACAAGGTTCCATCATGATAAGGTAGTCCTTAGGACTCATCCACACTTTATGCCAAAGGTGATGCCACCTTTTCATTTAAACCAAGTGGTTTACCTTCCTGTATTCTTCCCAAGGCCTCACGCCTCAAATGCAGAAAGGAATCTTCATACTTTGGACTATAAAAGGGCTTTGGCCTTTTACTTGGAAAGGACACAGCAACATAGAAAGTCCTCTCAACTCTTTGTTGCTTTTGATCCTAGTCATTTGGGATTTCCAGTCTCCAAAAGGACACTGTCCAGTTGGATTGCACAGTGCATATCTTTTGCCTATGAGAGTAAAAACCTTTCTCTTGAAGGCCATGTCACAGCTCACAATGTGATAGCCATGGCAGCCTCAATGGCTCATCTTCACTCTGTGTCTATCGACGACATCTGTCGAGCAGCTACTTGGGCTTCGGTTCATATCTTCACAGCCCATTACTGCTTAGACAAGGACTCCCGCCGGGATGCCTTGTTTGGTCAGGATGTTCTTTAACATCTGTTCCACACTTAATCAACTCCTACCCACCATCCCTGGTAGGATGCCAGAGATCCATGGGGGAAATGGAGCCCTTTCACAAGGGCACACAACTTTCTGGGGCCATCTCCCTGGCATCTGCAGCTAGGGAGTCCCCATATGTGAAGACTACATTCCTGCATGTTCCTGGAGATAGCATAGTTACTCACCTGTAACAGGTGATCTCCGGGAACAGCAGGAATTTAGTCTTCACAACCCACCCACCTCCCCTAGGAGTTGTATCTCTCTGTCTCTCTGTCTCTCTCTCTTTCTCTCTTTCCCTCTCTCTTTTGTCTCAGCTTTAAACGCAACTGGAGAGGGACAGTTGGGGAAGGTGGGAAGGCATGATGCAGGCGCTGTGGGATGCTCCCAAAAGCTTTCCTATTGGACGCTGGGGACCGTTCCTGCGTAGGCTCCGTCGGTACCGACGATACCCATATGTTAAGACTAAATTCCTGCTGTTCCCGGAGATCACCTGTTACAGGTGAGTAACTATGCTTTATCAGCTTTAACCCAAAAAATTCCCTTTTTTCCCCAAGATTTAGAGTATATTCCAGAAGATAAATACTTACAAGTGCAGATCTATTTGCAGCTGTAGAAATCCCTTTTGGTAGTCCTTCAAGTTTGCCCAGCTGCCGCCACTGAATATGCCCCCTTATGCTTATAAATTTAGGCCTGCCTAGATTTATGTGCCTAGTGCTGAAAATCAGTGCTAATCTCCTAACTTTTTCCCCCTATCCTAAATATGACCCTGTTGCTACCCACTTTTAATGCTGCTGAATTTGGAAGTTTAGTGAAATTTTGAGTAGAAATTTAGTCATGCAGCCTTAGTAAATTTAGAAGCATAACTCTCAAAGTTAGGAGCATAAATCCTTTGAATATTGGGATTTATATTTATGGGATGCAACCATTTGTTTATTTTACTCCAGGGATATGGGATGTTAACCACAGCTCTGTAGCCAGGAAATCACTAGCTTTGAAAACAATTCAGACCAAGTTAATAGTCCCTTAAGGATAACCATAAACCATAAATTGAGGCATTTTTAAATACTGGGAGGATATTGGCCTAGAAAGAATGGCTTTAATTAACTTAGAGAAGAGTTTAAAGCTTCCAACAAACTGTAGCAGCAGATAAGCATGCAATAAATAAATCCAGGAGTCTTTTCAAGGATCCAAGCCAGTTTAATGTGCACATGGCTCAAGCAATAAGCAATTTCAAAATGGCTGAGCAATGGCTTCTAGTAAAACAACAACTTTTATAGCTTTCTTGTCCATTCTAAGCATAGGCAAACTTTTCATTGGTCCCAGTACCCCTCTCACCCATCTATTGGTCCCGGTACTGATATGGCTACCCAATCGGGACTCTGGTCTGGGCCCAGCACCTGGTTGCCCCCCTTCTAGTCCCAATTACAATGGTCAGTGTCTCCAACTTGTTACTTCTCTCCTCCAAGGTCGCTGAGCTTGTTAAAACATATGGGAAGCAGAGGCACTGTGACCTTGCTCTCTGCAGAGTTAATTAATTCCATAGAAGCATAGCACACCTTATCAGTACCAATTAAACTTGTTTTTCTTTATTTTCTAAGTTTCGTTTCTGCTTAGCTATGTTCAGTTAAACTGAGTTAAGTTTCAATTCTATGGTGTCATCATTCAGGGGGGTTTTCATTCCTCTGGGCCTAACTACAGGCTTCAGTTACAGGTCAAGCTGCTCAGGCCTGTCTGCTTAGTTCAATTAGCATGGATCATAGGCCGTCGCCTACCACATTCCCCCCTTTGATTATTCTCACCCGCATGTTAATAAGGTGTGAGAATCAAATCACATAATACTAGGTAAAGGTATCACTCTGTGGTATAGGGTAGTAAGTTCACATAGCTAATATCTTTGTAGCTGTCTTACGCTCTACAGTGTTATTAATAACTGAAGTTATCATTTGCAAGCAAAATGGCAAGAAACAAGGGAGCAACAGGCAGATAGTCAAAGTCCATAGTTTGGCAAGAGTGGGAAAAAGAACTAAAGGATTAGAAGGTTCGGTTGCATCTTTGTTGTGCTGTCGTAAAGCTTCTGATTTAGACAGACCAGCTGTCCATCCTTCGTAGTAGACCTGGAAAAGGGAATAACTAGTGAGGTAATCAAATTTGCAGATGACACAAAACTGTTTAAAGTTGTTAAAACCCAAGAGGATTGTGGAAAACTGCAGGAGGATCTGGATAAATTGGAAGACTGGGCATCCAAATGGCAGATGAAATTTAATGTGGACAAGTGCAAAGTTATGCACCTAGGAAAGAACAACCCACACTATAGTTACAAGATGCAAGGCTCCACATTAGAAACCACCACCCAGGAAAAAGATTTAGGAGTCATCGTGGATAACATGTTAAAACCCTCCGCCCAGTGTGCAGCGGCGGCCAAGAAAGCAAATAGAATGCTAGGTATCATAAGGAAAGGGATGGAGAATAAAACAAAGGATATTATAATGCCTCTGTATCGCTCCATGGTACGACCGCACCTTGAATATTGTGTGCAATTCTGGTCACCGTATCTTAAAAAGGACATAGAGTTATTAGAAAAAGTACAGAGAAGAGCCACCAAATTGGTGAAGGGGATGGAAGGCTACTCCTATGAAGAGAGGCTAAAAAGGTTAGGGCTCTTTAACCTAGAAAAGAGGCGGCTGAGGGGAGATATGATAGAGGTGTATAAATTAATGAATGGAGTGGAACGGATAAACGTGGATAAATTGTTTACGCTATCAGAATATAGAAGGACTAGGGGGCATGTAATGAAGCTACAGGGTAAACTATTTAAGACAAATAGGAGAAAATATTTCTTCTCTCAACGTGTAATCAAACTCTGGAATCTGTTACCGGAGGATGTGGTAAGGGCTGTTAGTATAGCTGGGTTTAAAAGAGGTTTGGACAAGTTCCTGGAGGAAAGGTCCATAAACCACTATTAAAAAGGGACCCAGGATATCAATGCTTGGCCTAGTACAAGCACTGCAGAACCTGTGTCTTTTGGGGAAACTGCTAGGTACGTATGACCTAGATTGGCCACTGTTGGAAACAGGATACTGGGCTTGATGGACCTCGGTCTGACCCAGTATGGCATTTCTTATGTTCTTATGTTCTTATGTTCTTAGATTGTGGTCCAGTCCGAACAAAACACAAACTGTCAACAATGGGGTGGGCCAATACCCACTCACTAGTAGTATTATGTAAATCAGTCTGATTGTATAGGATAGAATAGTTCAGTTCTTGCGTCTCCCAGGGCCACTGATCTCCCATCTTAGTTCCTCCACAATAGAAACAGTCAGAAGTGTGGAGACTAGATGCTATTGCTCCAGTAAGTTCAAGAAACAAGTTCTGGTGGTGGTATGAGGAATTGCAACGGTGGCTTGCATAGCCTTGTAGAAAGTCAAGATCTAGAACAACTTTTGGATTGGAGAGTATACCAATGCAAGTATAGGAAGAATGATAAAACAAGGTCTGAGTGACCTTCGGTCCAGTTCATGTTGTACTTATACAGGCTGCCCAGGGAGATAAGGCAAAAGTCATTTCAAAGCACTCCAAGGCTGCTGCCAAAATAAAGCAATAATAATAATTCATAATGGGCATAGTCTCTGGAAAATTGGTGGAACTGTCGACTTCCACAACAGATAACAGATGTAGGGTTGATTGTAGATCCTCAAGCTTCTGCCGTACGTAGACCTACCAGCGTTTTGGCAGGAGTAGGGCTGTAGATTCCAAAGTATCACTGTCCTCTGGGATGTCTCAATTTCTTAAAATATCATAGCATAGTCTCTTAGGCTATTATTGCTTCCTTAGAGCAGTTCACTCTTTAGGAGATCAAAACAGTCTTTTCAGAGTATTTAAACACAGTCTCTTAGAAGATTCAATTTCTTAACACAACACAGTCTCTTTCTGATGATTGCAGGTTTTTTCAGATGCGAGGCTTACCTTCAGATAAACAAACAGTCTTGAAATAGTGCAGTTTCTGAGGGACCAATAAGTCTTAGGTCCGTGGTTGTTGTCGTAGGGTGAGGTGCAATGGAGTCTCAGGATGCTGTACAGTAGTCCAGTGATCAGGTTCAAGAGCAGCTGCTGGCTTCACTTGATTATGATGGGTCCAAGGTTCAAATTCTGCGACTTTTACTGCAGTTGGAGTTGTTGACAGGATGACGACATAGGGTCCCCTCCAATGCAGGGCTAACAGTATCTTTCTCCACTCTTTGATCCACACCGAGACTCCAGGCTTGAAAGGATGCAGGGGTGCAGGCAAATTGATGAGTAATCGATTTTGTACTCAGGTATGAAGACTTCTGCAAAACAGAACTTAAAACCAATAGTTCATGTCTAATAATTTCAGATCCTATCTGTCTCATATCTCCTTTTATTTCCTATACAATAGGCAGGGGTTGCCCATACAGAATCTCAAAAAGGGAAACTCCTAAAGACTTAGCAGGGGCTAAGTATATCCTAAGAAGGGCTATGGGAAGAACCTGGGGCCACTTCAGGTAAACCTCTTGGCAAAGTTTAGACAACTGAGATTTCAGGGTTCTATTCATATATTCTACTTTTCCTAAATTCTGAGATCTATAGGCAGTATGTATCTATTAATATCAATATCTTGGGGCTATACTTAATGGACTTGCTTCCTAAGGTTATCCACCCTCATTCTTTGTACAGGGCCCCATATGCATGCAAGGTTGTAAGGGTATACTTGAAATCTGGGTACACATTTAGACAGGGCTCTTTTCCTATTGTTAGTGCTCTAGTGAGGACTATCAGTTCAGCTTTCTGTGGTGAAGTTTCTGGGGCCAGGGCTGAGGACTCAACTACCAAATCAGGGGTCACCACTGCATATCTAGCACAACAATGTCCATTGATGATGAAACTGCCTTCAGCCACAAAGAAAGTCTGTTCAGGGTTCTCCAGAGGGACATCAGTCAAATCCAGGTGGCTTGAGAATACAGTGTCCATAATTTCTAAACAGTCATGATCAGGGGATCAAGACCAACTGATAACAACATAGCAGGATTGAAAGCTTGACTGACCCTTCAGTTGTATCTGGGGTTTTCACACAACATACTCTAATATTTCAACATTCGTAGATTTGTTAGCTAGTAATTTCCTTTGTGAAGGGATTTTTCTTTTAGTTTTTGCTTACTAGGAAGGCTGTAGCTGTAACAGCTTCTCAAATAAGGTCCAAGAGATTGAGTCAACACTCCCAGAACATTTCCTTGCGACTCATGAACATAGAGACTGTAAGGTTTTCTGGACATCTGGTAGACCCAGAATTGGTGACAACATCAGAGTGTTTTTTTCAAAGATCAAAAGACTGCATCCTGTTCAAGTCCCCATTCCTCTGGAGACTTTTCCATTCCTTTGATAGCTTGATACAATGGTTTTTTTTTTTTGGTTTTTTTTCTCTAGCAGCGCAAAATTGGGGATCCATATACAACATACTCTGTGGCACCCAAGAAGGCTCTCACTTGCCTCCTGGTGATTGGAGTAGGAATACTGCATACAGCTGCTTTGCGTTCTGGTAAGGGTTCCAGGCGTCGAATTCCGCTGGACAACTGGAATCCTAGGTATTTAACTTGTTTGACATAATTATGCTTTGGCTCTTGAGACTTTGTATCCAGCCTCATTAAAAAGGTGCAAGAGTTCACTGGTGGCTGGTGGACATTCACTTTCTGAGTTGGTGGTTATGAGCAAGTTGTCCACATATTGAAGTAGAATTTTTTCTTTTTTTTTTCTTGAGTTTCTGGATAACTTGTCAAATCTTTTGCTGAGTGAGGCGAGTTCTTGAATTCTTGAGGTAATCTTGTCCAGATGAGTTGGCCCCGCCTCCTTGTAGTGGGGTCTTGGGCTAAGCGTATACAGAAAAAGGCATCTTTTTAAGTCCAGAATGATGAAATGTATAGCTTCAGCAGAGATCAGTTCCAAGAGAATATAAGGATTTTGGTACCACTGGTTGTATAGTTTCAGCTGCATCATTCATTCTTTCTTAGATCCTGCACTGGGCGGTAATCACCTGTCCCAGGCTTCTTGACTGGCTTGAGGGTGACAATGGCAGGGGCTATGTTCTTCGCTAGGCCAGGTGGATTATCTTCTGCCCATCCTCCAGGTGGGGCTATGAGGTTGGTAAGTGTACAGCTTGTTGCTTTGGATGCAGGTGAATAGAACCGCCATTCTTCTTCTTGGGGACAGTTAACACCATCAGGCCAGCAGATTTTGAGTTTCATTTTTTTCCCCTTCAACAAAGGATATCTGTGCTTGAAGCTTTGCAAGCAGGTCTCGGCCCAAAAATGGAATAGGGCATTCAGGCATATACAGGAACTGGTACATTATTATTATTATTTTTTTTCTAGTTCACACATGTGGTTCTGCAGAAAAGGCTTTGCGAGAAAAACACAGGGGCTACTGGCTTTAGTATTCTGCTCCTGTATCCCCCATAAAAGTCCATATATTGGTCCCCTATTTTTCAGACTGACTCCTGGGGACCCAGGGAAACTGGAGAGTCCGGTCTGGCCTAGTCTTCATCCATGCTGTAGCCCTCTTCGGCTGCCACTCACGCTATAGCTGCTTCACTCTCGTGCTGAAACACTGTGCTTGGTTTATTGTTTTATGACTTTGCAATCAAGTACTCCCTCGGGAGTCAAGATACGGGCATTCACTTCTCTAATGTCCTTCTTTTTCTATAATGGGCGCACTCACACCCAGTTTTCACATCCGCTGCTCCTTCGATTAGGAAAACTTCCACATCATCCAACTAAAATATCTGTTCTCTTTTTCCCATCTTACAATTTTTACATTCTCTGTCCTTCTTCAACAATCCACATACTTTCTGATAAACTTTCATTTAACCATTATGCCCGCAAATTCATCCAGTTCTCTGCAATTTCCGTTCATTAGTTCAATCAAGTCCTAAAACTTCTCAGTGTATAATGCAGTTTTTTTCAGTTCTAAACAAGTCTGGTCAGCTGACTTTCACTTCTAGTCCGGAGGGGGTGAACATTCCCCTGTTGCAGAGGTGGCTAGCAAACTACTTGGGAATCTGTAGTCCCCCCCCCCTCTCCTGGATTCTGTTTCTCCTAGCAATGCTCTATCCCGGAGGTTGATTTTTTTTTTTTTTAAGGATCCACTTCTCTGCTGTGGGCACATTAGTTCACGCCCACTGGGGGGGGGGGGGGTTTGACATCATCGGTGGACTGGGCTCCATCCCCCCCTTAAGCACTCTGAACTGAACTACTTACAGAGAGAGAGAGAGAGACGAGACAGGATATCTAGAAATTCTGGGGCAAAATCCTGATTGGGACAGAGACATTTCATAATCTTCAGTAAATCCCTTACTGAAATTCTTGATCATACTTGAAAAGACACTTATTATTTCTGTAAACATAGGGCAGGCAGGAAACACTTAGATTGAGCACATACATCCATTATGCTTCTTATAGAGAGAACTATAGCTATCTGTCAGCATGTCTCTGCAAAAGAAATTATTTTTTTAGTTCAGGAAGCAAATATTTAAAAGACATTCCGGATATTTTTCATAAAATACAGTACACCTTTCCCTTTTTTTTTTAAATACAGAAAAGCTAACTGATTTGTTCATTAGTAACCAGCACAGAGGGGAAGCATGCATTCAAATGACTTATACTCATTCATAAAAAGATAAACTTTGTTTTTAAAACTTTTGGTTAAACAGAGCTAGTGAAACCAGAGAAAAAACTAATTATAAATTCATCACGCTTCGATTAAATGAAGAGACTTTTCAAATCGGGAGTCCCTTTTCATTCCTAGGAGAAATCTCCTGCAGTCTCCAGCTGTCTCTCCAGAACCTTTTTTTTTTTTTTTTTTTTTTGCAGGCTATGTGGAAGCCACACCCCTCTGCTCGCGGGAAACAATTGAACTGTGCTCATAAAAAGAGACTTCTCATTCACATGGACAGAGATGCCAGAAAAAAACAATTTAAATCAATGTTAAGTCGTGATCTAATTACTTTGTAGATCAAAGGAAAAACAAAAACAGTTCTTTATCATTTCCTATTTAAACTGTTTCAGTGCTTACTGAAAATTTGAACATACAGCCGACAGAAATTCCTCTCACTTGGTCCGCAACCCATAAGGGATTAATACAAACTTAATCCTTTTCAGGCTAAACCCAAAAACTATCGGGACCCACAATCCTGACTAAACATTCTTATTAAATGATAAATAAATGATATATATTACATAACCACAGCAGAAGGAACAAAAACATATTAAATAAAACAGGTACAATTTGCCTGAAATAAGCACAAACTACCAGCATTGAGGTTTAAGCCTGCACAAGATTAGAAAGATGACACTAGACATTCTTTCCTTCAGACACGCCCCCTGTCAGTTTTTCACACTGCAGTAGAAAAACTAACTGGGTCAGACCAGCTTTTTGATTTCTAAAAATGACTGTAGGTGTTTTGGGTCTTCATTCTGCTCTATTAATACAATTTCTTAATCAGTGAACTGTCACAAATTACTCAACAGAATAATCTCACATATATAACAAAAGGGAAACTCGCAGTTTCAACAGATAGCAAAAATCAAATACACAGGACGGACAATACACCAAACGCTTCATCCGTTTCGCGACCTAGACGCAGTCACCCGACTAGGAACTGCGCTAGTCCAGAGTCCACTCTGCTTGGTCCGTGCTGCCAGACCTCTCATTCACACTTCATTCACACAATCATGCTAGCAACGTATCTTAGAATGCATTCCTTTCTATCTATTCTGACTAGTCTTTTTCCCAATTACAAAAGGATGAGGGTTTCACCCGGCGAATTCCCATGCGGGGTTACTCGGCCCTTCCTTGAGAGCTCTCTTACCAATTCCCAATATCTCGAGATTACAAATTCCAAGTTCCACTGGCAGTACTGCTCTTTCTATTTCTGTCTAGACATACCAAAAACCCAGTCCTGTCTGCTCTGACCAGGCTGAATCATGATTCTCTAAGTTTTCAAACTGCAGTTCTAACTCATCTGTCTAGACAGGTTTTCAAAACTATACTTACCAGATCTGGTTCCCAAGCTTCTGAGTTGGATCCTGGACTCCCCCGGGTCAGAAGTGTTGGCCAGCTGGACTCAGTGCCTGCCGAGGCCAGGCAGAACTCCCTCCGATACAAGAGGATCGGTGGGCCCAGGGAAATTCCCCTGTGTCGGATTGGCATGGTTCCAACTGGACCAAACCTCAAGGCGAATTACGTGGATTTATTCACTTGAACACTATCCACCACTCGCACTTCTCGGCCAACGCACCAAGAATGTAGCAGCAGATAAGCATGCAATAAATAAATCCAGGAGTCTTTTCAAGGATCCAAGCCAGTTTAATGTGCACATGGCTCAAGCAATAAGCAATTTCAAAATGGCTGAGCAATGGCTTCTAGTAAAACAACAACTTTTATAGCTTTCTTGTCCATTCTAAGCATAGGCAAACTTTTCATTGGTCCCAGTACCCCTCTCACCCATCTATTGGTCCCGGTACTGATATGGCTACCCAATCGGGACTCTGGTCTGGGCCCAGCACCTGGTTGCCCCCCTTCTAGTCCCAATTACAATGGTCAGTGTCTCCAACTTGTTACTTCTCTCCTCCAAGGTCGCTGAGCTTGTTAAAACATATGGGAAGCAGAGGCACTGTGACCTTGCTCTCTGCAGAGTTAATTAATTCCATAGAAGCATAGCACACCTTATCAGTACCAATTAAACTTGTTTTTCTTTATTTTCTAAGTTTCGTTTCTGCTTAGCTATGTTCAGTTAAACTGAGTTAAGTTTCAATTCTATGGTGTCATCATTCAGGGGGGTTTTCATTCCTCTGGGCCTAACTACAGGCTTCAGTTACAGGTCAAGCTGCTCAGGCCTGTCTGCTTAGTTCAATTAGCATGGATCATAGGCCGTCGCCTACCACAAAACCACCTATATTTGTACATACAGTTATATGCAGACTGAAGAAATCAGAGAAAATCCTTTTTCAAAATGCAATTTATTGGAGGATTTCTGCTAAACAACCAAAGATCTGGCCTCAAAGATATATGGTCTACTTTGACAGTCAGAAACTTGTACTAATGAACATATATATATATATATGAGAGTCTGAACCAGGGCCGGCCTGTCCTCTAGGCAAGCTCGGCGGCCACCAAGGGTGGCCGGACTGAGTGGGTGGCGACAGCAGCATACATGATTGGCCATACCGCCACCCTCCCAGCTGCCCCCAATTCCATTTGGGGGGGAAGGTGGGCAGCAGCAGTATTTCCAAAAGCGGCAGCTTTTTGCCACCGCTTCTTGCCTGCAGGAGGCCATGTCTTTCATTACACATAGCCTGCTACTTTTGATCCCCCTCCAACAGTAAGTTGCATTGGAAGGGAATCAGAAGTTGCAGGCATGTGTGCTGAAGGACTTGGTCTGCCGTGGGCGAGAAAGCGGTGGCAAAAAGCCACCACTTTTTGAAATACTGCTGCTGCTTGCCTCCCCCTCTTGAGATAGACTTGGTGGTGGCCTGGGGGGGGGGGGGCAGCGGTGGCGGCAGCTCGGGGTGGTGGCAGCTGCGAGGGGTGGCAAGTCCGGGGTCTCTGTTTAGGATGGCAGAAACCCTTGAGTTGGCACTGGTCCTAACTGAATGCAAATTATGGTGAAAATCAGTGGGAACAAATGGAACATAAATGAACCAAAATTTCTATTGCATCTAGTATACGTTCAACTGGATTTAACAAACTGTTTAGTAGTACTTCTAATAGGTGCTGGAGAAAATGTGGAAAGACTTGTATTATCATCCTTACAATATATATTGAAGGTGTCCTAAGATAATTGCATTTTGGAAATCAATATACTTCGAGGCCAATATTCAAAATAAGTTATGCAGTTGGAGGTTTAATGCTGCTGAAAATACATTTAACTTTAAATGGAATGTTGTTGTCATTTTTAAGTGTCGAGTCAGTGTCAACTCATGGCGACCCTCTGGATAGTTGTCCTAAACTGTGCTCTGTCTTCAGTCAGGCTGCTCATTGTTGATAGAGTGATACCCATAGCTGCTGTTATTGTATGGATCCATCTCATCGTTGACCTTCCTCTTTTACGTTGACCTTCTATCTTGCCAAGCATTATGTCTTTCTCTAAAGATCTCTTTCTTCACATGGTGCCCAAAGAATGAAAGTCGAAATCTTGTAATCTCAGCTTCTGAAGAAAGATTCGGTTTGATCTCTTCGAGTACTGACTGGTTTGTTCTTCAGGCAGTCCATGGTATACAAAGTATTCTTCGCCAGCACCATAATTCAAAGGCATCGGATTTCTTGACTGCTTGTCATTTCTTTATTGGTAGTTGATCCAAATAGGTTAAAGTTGTGAATTATTTCAATTTCTTCTCCATCAACGATGAACTTAGTGATTTTGCCAGTTGTCAGGATCTTTGTCTTCTTTACATTAAGGTGCAGGCCCATTTTAAGATTTATGTTCCTTGATATTGAAAAGCAAATGTTTCAAATCGTCTTCACTTTCAGTCAGTAATGTGGTATCATCAGCATAGCGAAGGTTGTTGATGAGTCTTTTGTCAGCATACATTTCATGCAGCTTTGGACTCTGGTGATTTCAGTCTCCAAAGGTAATAGGACAGTTTACAAGATGAGATTAACTCTGACCCCCTGGTGATTTCAGTCTCCAAGGCCTGTCTGAAGCCCCTCCTTGCTAAATCAAGAATGGCAGACCTTAAAGGGAGTGGCTAGCAGACCTCAAGGGGAAGTGCTGGAGAGGATTCAATTCACTATAAAGGACAGAAACACTTCCTCTCTCTCTCTCTCTCTCTCTTCCATCATTCATCAGACATGAAGGACAGGAGGCTCTGATAATCAATTCCCTTCACCCCTCCCCCACTCTCTCTCTCTCTTCCACTACACCTTGCCATGAGGCTCTGACCCACATGTTCTGGCCTATCTCTCTCTCACACTTCACACATGCACATGCACACACAGATTCATTGATGCACACTGAAACAGCTCTGTAACAATCACTATATACCTCTGTTCAATACCTATGTATTAAGCCTATTTCTACATAAACCTTTTTCCAAGCCACACCTGTTTGGTTGTTTCATTACAAACCCTACTGCCTCTGTGAAGTGAAATGAACCCAGGACCTACAGGAAAGTAACCTGACCAAATCTTACATCTTTATGGGGGCTCGTCTCTCGGATTTCACAGCAGATCACCAGTTGGGTAAGTAATAATTTTGTATAATGCATTAAGTAGATTTCAGACAGAATCAAAAGTCCTTGTGACCATTTACAATTGACAGACTGGATGACACTTAGACACTATTTAGTGAACAGTTCCAGTGATAAATTTGTTTTGTGGGTTAGACAAGGTGAGATTTTTATTGTCAAAAGACTCTGTAAGCATCTAGAATTTTAAAGGCATCACACAGAGTGGCTTGCAATTGTCTTATTATGATGTATAGGCTTGCTATAGTATTTGAGCTGCTAAGAAAATACAGAGAGATAGTCCAGATTTAGTTTGGAAGTGGTACACAGGTAAACAGTCCCTCATTGAATACAATATACATCTTTCCTGATAAAGCTATTACCTCCTGTCCCTTTTAACTTTTATTTCTCTGTCTCCTGTCAGTAAGTATCTTAGTGAGAGCAGGCTTAAAGCTGGCTGCAATTGATACAACAATTCTGCTAATCTCCTAACACCCTTCTTACTATAACTTCACCCTAAACTTCCACCCTGTTAAAAAGGTGATAAGCACTTTTTATTCAGGTATAATTTTAAGGTGTGGTCTTTATGCCAGTACTCTTTACTGAACACCCATAAAATTTATACCATTCCAACTATAATTCTAAGTCTCACTTCTTCATAAAAGTGAGCATTCCTCCTTCTAAGGTTACACATTTGAGATAGTCCAACTACAGCCTTTCTGCAGTATCAAATATGGAAGCCTTTGATTTTAAAGAACTTAAAGAAATGGTAATTTCATACTGTAAGAGGAAAGGGGGTCCCTTTGAAGGTGAATTCCCTGAGTCATCATGGTATAATATTCAAAGACAAATGTTAAACCATGATCAAGAATTCAAAAAGAAAACTGTGGTAAGGAGAGTGCAGCTCAGCATGGAAATAAAAGAGAAAGAAGAACTTTTTCTTCTTTTCGGGGGATGGGTGCACTAGAACACATACACCACAGCAAAATCCCTGAGAGAAACCAAGAGGGTAGAGCTAGGTTTAAGCCACTCCCAGACTCCATGACAGCCCCAGGTAAGAGTAGGAGGTACAAGTGTGTGGAGTCAGGAAGGGAGGTGCCCTGCTCAACGTTTAAGTTTGAGAAAACAAAGTTGAGAGAAGCAGTCAAGGGAGAAGCAGTCAAGAGAGAAGCAGCCACAAAGAGAGCAGCAGCAGAGACAAGAGCAGCCAGCACTGCAGCCAAGGAAGCTACAGAGAAGGTTCCAGGCAGAGGACCAAACAGACTGGCAAGAGGGAGAGAGAAAAAAGGTTGGCTTTGAGAAGGCTAAGGCAAGAGTGCTTAGACTCCTCTGATGAAGGGTCTGTCTGCAGGCAGCAGAAGCCCCAGGAAGGGAAGTGGAGATCTTACCCTGATTCCCTGTCTAGCTCAGAGGCAGAGAGAGTCACAAGCCACAGAAGCCTCAGCCAGGAAGGTGCTGCAACAAGACTCCAAGGTAGGAGAAAGAAAGCAGTAAAGCCAAAACCCTGTGTTTCTTGCTCTGGCTCTGAAGAGAGGTTTAGGCCTGAGCAAACCCGGATTAGGAAGAAGGGGTTGTCAGGAGAAACTGAACAGGAGAAGCCCGTTGAAGTCCTACCTAGAGGAGAAGGGGCTATTCAGTGGAATAGGCTGTTTAACCTGTTAAAGAACATTAAGCATAAAGTGCCCGAGCGTTTTCAAACTTTGCCAAGATACAGCTCAGCAGAAAGCATGGAGGTAGAAGATAAAGAAAGTGACCTGACTTCAGCTTGTTCTGAGATGGACTGTGATATGTGCATTGTGGCTAAGTAATGAAATCCTGAGAGCAGTGAGAAGTTAGGAATTGTAAATACATGTGCTTTATGATTACCGAATTGAGAAGCATCATAAAGGGCAAGGAAAAGAAAGCCTGTGTAAATAATTCTACTACAACACTGGTTGTAAGCTTTGCTTTAATGGGAGAAGATTATCCTTTATTTTCTTTGACTTGAGTGTACAACTGCTTGAAAGATTTGTTATCCGCTTGCCACGGAAGCTAATAAAATTCCTGTGTGCTTTGAAACAACCACTTGGTTCATTTATCTCTATACACAACTACAATCCTTGGTAAAGAGGAATTCAAGATGGCTTCCCGTCCCTACTAGGCGAAAGCCTGGTAGGGGCGCGACCGCCACAGGTGGCGTAGTATTTCGGATTCAGCATTCCAGCGGTCAAGTGGTGCGTCTCCAAGCTTGTACCTTGGGACGAGGAGGATCCAGGAAGGACGGAGTGACCGAACCGAGAGAAAACGCGGAGGGAAAATCCGGAGTGGAGTCGGATCCGGAGCGCTGTTGTCTGGTGGTAAAGCGAAGACCTGCATCAGAATCAGGTAACCCGTAGGCTAGAGGGGGATAAGCCTAGGATTCTGATGTAAGGGGCCACCAGGTACTCACTAGGAGAAAGTGGGGGAAAAAAAAAGAGTGCTGCACTTTGTGTGGTTTCTCTGTGTTTGTGTTCCCAGAAACTGCAGTCCAGGGTGGAGACAGCGGACATATTGACCTGGATGGCAGACCAGTTCGCCAAACAGAGGGAGATGGCGGCAGTGAGCCAGGAGCATGCGGCGTCCATGCTTCGTACTCAACAGCAACCCCTACTGGAGGTGATGGCGAGGTGGATCCGGACCCAGGAAGAAGCGACCAAGGTGGCACAGACTGCACAAAAGGCACAGGCCGTACCAGGTGCACAGGTTGTTTTTCCAGGAGGGGAAGGTCCTGGTACTGGAACTTTCTCATGTGGCCGCCTTACTAAAGAGGACAATATTGATGATTTCATTGAGGCCTTTGAAAGAATAGCTGTTTTGGCTCAATGGCCGAAGGAGCAATGGGCCATGAGGTTTGCTGTTACCCTTAGTGGGGAGGCTTTAGCAGCCTACAGGGAAATGCCGGTTGCATTGGTAGCTGAGTATGAGCATGTAAAGAAGGCCATAAGAGATCGGATTGGGTTAAGTCCCTCGGTCTATCGGAGGCTTCTGAGAGCATGTGTACTGAAGGAGGGTGAAACACCTCAAGCTTTATACCATAGAATAAAAAGCTTAGTTTGTAAATGGCTTGTACCTGAGAATGACAGTATAGACTCTGTTATTGATACTGTGATACTGGAACAATTTACAGAAGCTGTACCTAAAGAGTTGCAAAGTTTTCTGGTAATGCAGAACTGTAAAAACACCCAGGAAGCCATTGCGTTGGCTGAGTGCTTTCTGGAGGCCAAGAAATTAAGCCTCAAGAAAGAGGGCGTTTTTCAGAGGGCAGGTACAGAAATGCAGGAAAGGAATGCAACCTTTACTAGCCATAAGATAGAAAGGAATAAACCCATGGAAGGCAGATATAACCTGCAGAGAAAATGTTTCTCTTGTGGTGAGCCAGGTCACCTTAAGAGAAACTGTCAAGTAAGGAAAGCTTTTGTAATCACACATCCCAAGGAGATAGGTGAGGGATTCCTCCTATCCGTAGAGGTGGAAGGGATACCCATAGAAGCTATACTAGACTCAGGGGCCAGCCAGTCCATGATTTCCAGCAGGCTGTGGAAAAGGATAGAGGCCCAGAGACAGTGCTTACAAGAGTCCTCAAGGGGGCAGGTTAAAATTAAATGTGTCCATGGGGCTGCCTCCACCTATCCTCTCCAGAGGGTTAGGATAAAGGGGTTAGGTAGTGGAAGGGAGGTAGCAGTGGCAGTGATACCTAGACTCCCACACGATATGATATTGGGCCGTGACTGGTCCCAGTTCAGGAAGGGGGTAGAGAAACAGCTGCAGGAGGAAACAGGCCTGGTAATCACACGTGCAGGCTCAAAACCTTCAGAGGAAGAGGTAGATTCCCAGGAGGAGCCGATACCAGGGACCTCCTTTCATGAGGATTTAATAACCCCGGCCAAGGATGCCCCCAGGAAAGGAAAGGCCGAAAAGCGGTGGGAGAGGTGTGTCAGGGCCAAGAATAGGGGTCAGTTAATGTCGGGTCAGGAGCTGCCCTGGGTTCCTGAGGAGTTAATAGCAAAGTTTCCCTCATTTCCTGATGAGCAAAAAGCAGATCCCACTTTGGTGCGAGCGTGTGAGTTCGCCCGGAAAGGATCGGAGGCTCTGCCTAGATTTTTATGGGATAGCAACCTACTATATAGGGAGAATATAGATCCACAGACAGGAGATCTAAGAAGGCAACTGGTGATACCTTCTTCTTTTAAGAATATCATTTTAAGATTGGCCCACGATCACCCAGTAGGGGGACACAAGGGTGTGCAGAGCACCCTGGATCAGGTCCTTGCTAGGTTTTATTGGCCAGGCGTATATACAGAGACAGCGAGGTTCTGCGCCTCGTGCCCGGCTTGCCAAAGGGTCTCAAGTAACCATCCACCGGAGGTACCTTTGATTCCTCTCCCTGTCATGAATAAACTGGTACATAGGTTGGGGGTGGATATAGTGGGGCCTTTGCTAAAAACACCCCGGGGTCACCAATACATTTTGGTCATAATGGACCATGCCACTCGTTTTCCGTGGGCTATCCCGTTAAGAAACACGTCTGCCCGTTTGATAGCTATGGAACTAATACGATTATTTTGCGAAATAGGGTTCCCTCGTGAGGTCTTAACAGACAGGGGAACAAATTTCATGTCCCGTCACCTAGCTCAGGTATGGGACGCATTTGGGATCAGACATATCCGCACAGCAGCTTATCATCCCCAAACCAACGGGTTAGTGGAAAGGTTCAATCAAACCTTAAAGAACCTGTTAAAAAGGAGTTTGGAGGGAAGGTTGAGTGAGTGGGATACAATGTTGCCTTTCGTGCTTTATGCATGCAGAGAGAGGAGACAAACCTCTACAGGCACATCACCATACGAACTTATGTATAGGAGAACTCCACGCGGGGTGCTGGATATACTAAGGGAACAATGGGTAGCACCGGTAGAGGATGTACAAGAGGTTCCCAGATTCCTAACAGACCTGAAGAAGCGCTTACAGCGGATTGCCACTGTAGCGGAGGAAAATTTAAAAAGAAGTCAGAGTAAACAAAAAACCTATCACGACCGGCGAGCAAGGCCGCGTCTCTTAAAGGTCGGGGATAAGGTTATGGTAATGGTAGCTGCAGGAAACTCTAGGTTTGAGAATTCCTGGAAAGGCCCTTTCAAAATAGCGAAACGGCTCGGACCAGTGTCTTATGCTGTGGATACTGGAAGGGGAAAGCAACAGGTATACCATATTAATCTGTTGAGGCTATGGCAGGAGCGTATAGAGAATGTCCAGCTAGCCCTAAGAGTTGGTGATGATTCTCAACCCATACCTTGTATTACGTGCTGTTCGCGGGTTATGGCGCCAGCCCGTAATAGTCTAAGGGGGGGGGGGGGATATGTGGTAAGGAGAGTGCAGCTCAGCATGGAAATAAAAGAGAAAGAATAACTTTTTCTTCTTTTCGGGGGATGGGTGCACTAGAACACATACTCCACAGCAAAATCCCTGAGAGAAACCAAGAGGGTAGAGCTAGATTTAAGCCACTCCCAGACTCCATGACAACCCCAGGTAAGAGTAGGAGGTACAAGTGTGTGGAGTCAGGAAGGGAGGTGCCCTGCTCAACGTTTAAGTTTGAGAAAACAAACAAAGTTGAGAGAAGCAGTCAAGGGAGAAGCAGTCAAGAGAGAAGCAGCCACAAAGAGAGCAGCAGCAGAGACAAGAGCAGCCAGCACTGCAGCCAAGGAAGCTACAGAGAAGGTTCCAGGCAGAGGACCAAACAGACTGGCAAGAGGGAGAGAGAAAAAAGGTTGGCTTTGAGAAGGCTAAGGCAAGAGTGCTTAGACTCCTCTGATGAAGGGTCTGTCTGCAGGCAGCAGAAGCCCCAGGAAGGGAAGTGGAGATCTTACCCTGATTCCCTGTCTAGCTCAGAGGCAGAGAGAGTCACAAGCCACAGAAGCCTCAGCCAGGAAGGTGCTGCAACAAGACTCCAAGGTAGGAGAAAGAAAGCAGTAAAGCCAAAACCCTGTGTTTCTTGCTCTGGCTCTGAAGAGAGGTTTAGGCCTGAGCAAACCCGGATTAGGAAGAAGGGGTTGTCAGGAGAAACTGAACAGGAGAAGCCCGTTGAAGTCCTACCTAGAGGAGAAGGGGCTATTCAGTGGAATAGGCTGTTTAACCTGTTAAAGAACATTAAGCATAAAGTGCCCGAGCGTTTTCAAACTTTGCCAAGATACAGCTCAGCAGAAAGCATGGAGGTAGAAGATAAAGAAAGTGACCTGACTTCAGCTTGTTCTGAGATGGACTGTGATATGTGCATTGTGGCTAAGTAATGAAAGCCTGAGAGCAGTGAGAAGTTAGGAATTGTAAATACATGTGCTTTATGATTACCGAATTGAGAAGCATCATAAAGGGCAAGGAAAAGAAAGCCTGTGTAAATAATTCTACTACAACACTGGTTGTAAGCTTTGCTTTAATGGGAGAAGATTATCCTTTATTTTCTTTGACTTGAGTGTACAACTGCTTGAAAGATTTGTTATCCGCTTGCCACGGAAGCTAATAAAATTCCTGTGTGCTTTGAAACAACCACTTGGTTCATTTATCTCTATACATAACTACAATCCTTGGTAAAGAGGAATTCAAGATGGCTTCCCATCCCTACTAGGCGACCGCCTGGTAGGGGCGCGACCGCCACAAAACAAATAAAAGAAAATGCCTTTTTATCCAAGGCATGTGCAGGGGGCTCATTAGCATGAAAAAGGACAATACTGAACTGACTTCTCAGTGTACCCAATTGACCAAAGACCTTGAGGAGGCACAAATTTGCATCTCTATACAAAGAACTCAAGTGATACAAGCCACAAATTCTTTTATAACTGTTAGTGAGCAATTAGAAGCACTTAAACTTGAATTGAGGCACGTTAAGGATCAATTGGCCTCTGTAAGACAAAAGCCAACACCCACATCCCCTTATGCCTATGACACACCTTATGAGCAATGCATACAAGTTACTGACAAACAAAAGAATACTAAAGTATGCATAGTTCAACTTAGAAATGGGAAGAATACAGATGAATCACATGAAGAAATTCATGATAGTTTATCTCAGCCAGAACCCAGCAATAATCAGGATCTCTGTCAGGAGGATAATTCAGATGACTTAGACATGGCACGCAGTACTGAACTCAAAGCACCAGTTAAAGTAATGTTGCAGGAAAATTTAAAAGAAAGAGATATAGAAAAAATAGTTGAGAAAATTGGCACTATGCCTCTTAATGTAAATCAGTGGGTTAAATGGGCGATTGATATTCTGATTCACTGGGGTCTAGGGAAATGCAGAAGAAAACAATCAGACTTTGATAGACTTATGCATTTGGCTCTGGGGCCACACTATTATAGAGTTGGCTCTCTCACTCACCCATACCAGTTGGTGAAAAGGGGTACTGAGAAACTATTTCACTGTTCCCCAATGCAAGTATTTAAAATTTCACCTTTACCAAATGATACACTGGAACAGTTTGCATATAGAGCCTGGATTTTAAAAGCAGTTCTTAATGAGCAGGAGTCCTGGCCCAAGGCAGAAGATTATGGGGAGAGCATGCATAAGAAATTTTTATTAGAATTGCTATCCCCTGAGATTACAAAACACCTTCTGTTATTTTCTGAAGACCCTGAAGCAACCCCTTTTGATACTTTAATGCTCAGAATTGGGTCTGTTTGGAAGACCCAGCCCTCGCAGGTCATTACAGTATCAGAAGCACGGAAGTGGCAAGCCAAGGAATCCTCTCAGTACATAAGAAACACAGACAGAGGACACACACCTAAGTGGCAAGCCGAGGGATCCTCTCAGTACACAAGAAACACAGACAGAGGACACACACCATGGAGAGGACAAAGCAGAGGTACTTTTAGAAACTCCTCAGGTTACATCCCCTTTCAAGAGCTCAAAGCACAGAGAGATGGGCTAGAAAAGGAGAAAACTAAATGGGAACAAGACAAACACATACTGTAGTTAGAACTAGATAAATTAAAACAGGATTTACAAGCAGCACAGGACAAACACAAGGCTAGTGCATAGGGATGTCCTGACCTCTTGAGTTCAGATATCAAAATGTCTCAAGCCTTCATAGCCCAGCCTGCCTCCTTTATCTCAGCAGAGGACTCAGTTCCAGAGCCTCTGGATGATGAAATGGATACAGGCCCAGGACACAATTTAAGGCTTGTAACACCCTTGATACTAGACTCTTGTGCACGCCCCAATGTTATCAGTAGAATAGGGGGTCAGGATAAACTAGCTTTGATTGACACAGGGGCTGGAATTAGTTTTACTAACAGAGCTTATCCCACTGCAGATCAGAAAAATATGGAAATTTATGAAATTCAAGGAATTAATGACACAGCTTCCAAATGTGTGGCTATCCCAGTTAAATGGGGTATCCCTGTGCACAGTGAACAAAATAAGGAAATGTTGGAAACCACTGCCTCCACTATAGTGAACACACCAAAAGAAATAATTGGAATTGATGTTCTCAACCAGTTAAATTTGGTGGTGGATATGGCTAATCTTAAATTGTGGCAGTATTCAGGAACTTCAAGTGCTTCTAAAACTTTAGTGCATGAAGTCATTCCCATGCAGTTAGCAACTCAGTGCACCAAGGCAGCTCAGCAGTATGATCTGTGTGTAATTCCCTCAGAAGTGGCTGATATTCCAGTCTGGGCTCAAGACAAGTTAGATTGTGGGAAAATGCACACAGAAATACTGTTGGAAGGTGAAGATCCTCCACCACAGAAGCAATACCCAGTACCTCATCAGGCTATAGAACCAGTGACTAAAATTGTGAAGATACTGGAGGAGAGGGGTCTGATTAGACCTATTTCTTCCACATGCAATTCACCAGCCTGGCCGATAGTTAAACCGGGGGGTTCCTTCAGGCTCACTATGGACTTCCGTGCCCTGAATCAAGTTTCAAAATTTGTAGTGCCCGTGGTAGCCTCATACCCTGAAATGATCTCTAAACTGAACCCCAAATGTAAATTTTTCTCTGTTTTAGACATATCCAATGGGTTTTGGAGTCTGCCCCTGGCCCTTGAATGCCAGTACAAAACAGCCTTTCAGTGGCTAAATAAACAATATGCATGGACTGTGCTTCCACAGGGATATAAGGATTCCCCATCAATATTTCATGAATACATGAAGGAAGCCCTGTCACTAGTGTCTTGCAGAGATGAGACCTAGACCAAACCTCCCCTTTGGAACTGCACAGTGGGAGGGACCGTACTTAGTTACTGATACCTTAAGCCCAAGCCTATGCCAGATCCTAATGCCTGACAATCAGCAGTACTGGAAACACATCACCCAGTTAAAACCATATGGGTAATACTTGTTTTATCAGTCTTTGTTTTCAGATACCACCTGAAGACAGCACGGACAGCTGCTTTCTGAAGACAGCACGGACAGCTGCTTTCTGAACAAAAGTCGCTTGAGGACGGTAACTAGTTACTCCTGCTGTACATGTGTTTAATAGTTATGTAAATAAGTAGTAGAAATTATTATTATTATTTTTTTTGTGTGTTTTGTTGTTACATAGTATAAGTGGGGAGCATTAGTTTACTCCCGAGTAGAGTGAAACAAGTTTGCTTTTATTATGTCTCGGTTTCCTGTTGTTCTTGTATCTGCTCTCTTCTACTCAAGTCTCATTACAGGAACTATCATCCGAATATGCACGATTGGCTGGGCTAATTCCACAGGTGGAGTGTATCGCTACCAAGAAATACCCCCACCTTTCCCGGAAGGAAAGGATCTGGTCATCCTGAGTTTCTGTTCGGTACAGGACAAGCCAGTGTTCTATTCATTAAACATCACTCAAGTACAGTGGGAGCCACCAGTTTCCACTTCTCTAGAAAGGACACAACAATTGAGGGCACGCCGAGAACGTTACTTTCAAGGTCCTCCTGCTTTGATTTTGTACAATATTTCCTGTCAGGACAGAGGTACCTGGAAAATAACTTATACATGGGTTGTGAGTGATCAACAGCACATCACTGAGACTTCATTCCTTTTGGATGTATCTTGTTTACCTACCACCCCTCATCCTACCCCTCCCACCACTTCTGCTCCTCCTGTACTCTACCTTTCTGTTTTTACCTCACAACATATTATTAATGAAGCTTCCTCTAAACTGTCCAGTGTAGTTGTAGATACCTTTGCTCTTATATCTCCCATTATAGAACAGAAAATTGTTACCTTAGCACATGCAGAATATAGATTGGGAAAGAATATTTTGCCTGTGATCAAGTACAGATCGAGCTTATTACTATACTAAAGGAAATTCTGATCACTGCTAAGTTAGGACACTGGCCACCATCTCTCATTCATATGGCTAGTACCAAAATACCGGAATTTGCTATAGCTCACCTTGATTGGTGGACAGTTAGTGTTCCCATTTGTTCACCACAAGGCTGCTCTATCTGTACTTTGATCCCATGGTCAGGACAACACACAGTTATTTATCCTATTGTTAATATTGGGGTGCAGTTTGATAATATGCGTATGTATCCTGTGGACCATCTCTCATGGGTGCAGCCACTGGACGACACCTGGACTTCATTCAAGCCGATGGACCCCAGTTTGTGTGAGCAGACTACATTTCAGTTCAAGTGTCAACCTCACCAGTTTAAAGAGGCTGACACCTCCTGCTGGAACAATTCCTCCTCTTGCTCCCTGACTGTTAAGCTCTCATATTCCCTGACTACATCACACAGTTTGTATTACCTTGGAGCTGGACACTTTTGTTTTCATCTGTTCTTTCCCCAGAATGTTTCTTTTTCGATTGCTCCCAGAATGCATGACATTCGCCTTCTCAAGAACACTTTGTTGTACAGTTCAAACTATTTACCAAACAATACCTGGTGCAGTCATACACCACTGGTCTCCCTCACCATTAATGGGACAACTTATTCCACACCGCTGGTTACCAATGACTCTATGGACATTCCAGACTTTATCGCATATGCTGTGCATCCCTTACCACTTGGCATGGGAGAAGACACACTACATAAACTGCTCAACTTTACAGAACTCCATGCCTATATTGATCACCTTAAAACAACATCCACTGAAGTGAATCATACCATCGCTTATGAGAATGGACACATTCAACAAATTGTTGGACACTTGCTGCAAGATGCTCATGTGTCTGTGTGGGAATTGTTATTTGGTTACTCACCTACTGCTGATCAGGTCTTTAATGTTTTCATTCACCCTATTATTATTTTAACTGCTGTACAAATATTTCTATGCATTATCATAATTTTCCTGTGTTGTAAAATGAAACAAATGTACATATCCTTGCAGCACATGTCATACAGAAACAAAACATTTTAAGGTAGTTACACTGAACTTCTCCAGCATCCACCCCTACATCCAGGCTAATTTGGCCTGCTAATTTGGCTAATTTGGCATTTCCTATTACACTGAATACCAGAGTCAGCTGCAGTCTAGTATTGCTTCCTATCCTCACTCATAGCATCCTGGTACCTTTTGGCTTTAGCCTCCTCAAAAATTCCTGCAGACCTTATGCACTGTTCACTCTCTCTAAGACGGGCACGGAGGTAGCATATTGGGTCCCCCCCCTCCCCCCCCAGTAGTGGCTGCTCTACCTAAGACACGAGGTTTGGACTCATAAGGAGACTTGTTTATCTCTAGAACACTAGAGACAGTACTAGAGACAGTACTGTGCAGAACAGGGGACTTGCTGGACATAGCAAGGTATTTAATATAGGAGGTATTAGACAAGCTGCCTATTATCATGTAATGGCAGCTGGGATAGGTACCACAGGCTTGCTTCCACCATTTCCAGGCACAAATAATAAATAAAAATAAAAAAGGTGTGGGAGATGTCAGCATACATTTCATGCAGCTTTGGACTCTGGTGATTTCAATCTCCAAAGGTAATAGGACAGTTTACAAGATGAGATTAACCCTGACCCCCTGGTGATTTCAGTCTCCAAGGCCTGTCTGAAGCCCCTCCTTGCTAAATCAAGAATGGCAGACCTTAAAGGGAGTGGCTAGCAGACCTCAAGGGGAAGTGCTGGAGAGGATTCAATTCACTATAAAGGACAGAAACACTTCCTCTCTCTCTCTCTCTCTTCCACCATTCATCGGACATGAAGGACAGGAGGCTCTGATAATCAATTCCCTTCACCCCTCCCCCGCTCTCTCTCTCTCTTCCACTACACCTTGCCATGAGGCTCTGACCCACATGTTCTGGCCTATCTCTCTCTCACACTTCACACATGCACATGCACACACAGATTCATTGATGCACACTGAAACAGCTCTGTAACAATCACTATATAGCTCTGTTCAATACCTATGTATTAAGCCTATTTCTACATAAAAAAAACCTTTCTCCAAGCCACACCTGTTTGGTTGTTTCATTACAAACCCTACTGCCTCTGTGAAGTGAAATGAACCCAGGACCTAGAGGAAAGTAACCTGACCAAATCTTACATCTTTCACCAATCTTCACACTTCGATTGTCTTCATACAGTCCTGCTTCTCTGATGTTTTGTTCTGCATATAAATTAAACAGGTATGGGGAAAGTATGCAGTCTTGTATACCTTTGCTGATTTTAAACCATTCTGTCCTTGTTCCATTCGTACTGGTAGGGGGAAAGTAGGCAGCCTTGTTGTACACTTTTGCTGATTGTAAACCATTCTGTTTCTCTTTGTCCTGTTCGAACTGTTGCTTGTTGATCAATGTAAAGGTTGTGCAAGAGAACTATCAGGTGTTCTGTTATACCCAGGCTTCTTAATGTTGCCCAGGGTTTCTCATGGTTTACACACCTTGCTGTAGTTGATAAAACACATAAAGATATCCTATTGGTATTCTTTTTTCTTTTCAAGGATCCATCCATTAAATACAAATGACAGAGCTCCAGAAGAGTTATGGAATGACATCAAGAAGGTTGTGCTGGAAGAAAGTGAGAAGTCTCTACAAAAGGTGAAAAAGCAAAAACGGCAAAAATAGATGACTGAAGAAACTCAGAAAATTGTCCAGAAATGCAGAGAAGCTAAATCCAGAAGAGAAAGAGAGGCAAATCAGAGAACTCAATAGAGATGTCCAATATGCAGCAAGATAAGACAAGAGAAATACTACAATGATATATGCAAGGAAATAGAATCAGATATTATTAAAAGAAGAACAAGATCACCTTTGTTAAAGTATGAGAGTTAAAGAGAAAATTCCAGCCTCAAATTGGAATGCTAATGTTCAAGGATCCATGTTGAATGGTGCTGAGAAGATCTAGAAAAGGTGGAAAAAATACACAGAATCATTATACCATAAGGATCAAGAAGAACAATAGCTGTTTCAACCTGTACCTTATGATCAGGAACCTTTGGTGATGAACGAAGAAGTCGAAGCAGCATTGAAAGCATTATCAAAGAACAAAGCATGGGTATTGAAGGCATGCCCATTGAAGTATTACAGAAATTGTATGCTACGGTTACTTACCTAAAAGGCTCTGACAGGAAATTTGGAAGACAACATCATGGCCAACTGACTGGAAAAGATCTGTGTTTATACCAATACTAAAGAAAGGTGATCCGAATGACTGTGGAATTTATCGCACAATTGATTTAATCCCACATGCCAGCAAGATTCTACTCAAGATCATTCAGCAGAGACACAGTCATACCTAGAACAAGATCTGCCTGAAGTGCAAGTGGGGTATGGGAAAGGGCGAGGAATGAGAGACATCATCGCAGATGTGATGGATCCTTGAAAAGATAAAGGGATACCAAAAGGATATCTTTATGTATTTTATTTACAGCAAGGTTTTGACTGTGTAAATCATGAGAAACTCTGGGCCACATTAAGAAGCATGGGTATACCATAACAACGGATAGTTCCCTTGCACAAACATTTACACTGATAAAGAAGGAACAATTCGAACAGAACAAGAAGGAACAGAATGTTTTACAATCAGCAAAGGTGTACGATAAGGCTGCATACTTTCCCTCTACCTGTTTAATTTATATGCAGAACAAATCATCAGAGAAGCAGGACTGTATGAAGACAACTGAAGTGTGAAGATTGGTGGAAGAAGCATCAACAACCTTTGCTATGCTGATACCACATTACTGACTGAAAGTGAAGACGATTTGAAACATTTGCTTCTCAATATCAAGGAACATAGTCTTAAAATGAGCCTGCACCTTAATGTAAAGAAGACAAAGATCCTGACAACTGGCAAAATCACTAAGTTCATTGCTGATGGAGAAGAAATTGAAATAGTTCACAACTTTAACCTACTGGAATCAACAATCAATAAAGAAATGACAAGCAGTCAAGAAATCTGATGACACATTGCCCTTGGCAGAATGGCTATGAAGGACTTAGGTGACCAAGCAGAGCAAGAGGTACCTGCACAGTACCAAAGAACACCAAAAAGCAGGCACAAATGGAAGACTGGCGAATATTCAATTCAGGTAAACCCCATTATTGGCCCCTATGCGTTTCGGCTCAAAAGCCTTCTTCAGGGGGTCTTTAGAGGAAGCAAACCTCAAAACAAATAACAATAAATAAACATAATTAAAAAATAATAATAATAGCCATAAAATATTTAAAACCAGTATGCTCTAAAAATTATAAAAACATACAAACTGTAGTGAATTTAATCATAATAATAAACATCCATGAAACATTAATTCCTATACTTCAAAGTATAGATGAAGGAAATGAAATAGAAAAACAGGGATAAGGAGAATATAACAAAAAAAGATTCTTGACAATACCTTTAATGTCTTGTGGTACATATAGACCACTAAAAAGATAATAATAAGAGATAATAAATATTTTTAATAATAAATAGTAAATAATAAAACACAATGTTATTAAAAAGATAAAATCATAAAGGCATAAAATAGAGTAAAATCGACCATTCTTTTGTTGCTACCTGTAGTTAATATGTCAGAGCTAAACGTTATTCCAGTTGAAAAACAGGCAATACCATGTAATATATCTAAAAGTGATTATTTACAAAGACACCGGACATTGCCATGAGAAAACACTCTTTTTTTTATATATATACAGTTGTACATAAAAGAACCGCATACCTAAAAAACAAGAAGGAGACCAGCCATGTTTTTTCTGCTACTTCACGATAAAGTATAATGGTATTATTTTCTTATTGCTTCATGATAAAGTATAATGGTGTTATTACTGATTATGAAGCTAGATGGCATTACTAAGTAACTTGAAACTTGCATCAAATATACTATTATAAAATTGGGAACTTGTAATGAAAACTAATTATGGGGGCAGTTTTTCAAGATCAAATATAAAATCATTTGTATTAGTGTAGTGTACATTGCTATATGTTATGTATACTGTATACTACAATGCAAAAGTGCCTTTCAACAGAGCAACATCGTTAAAAACTATAAAATAAATTTTTTATCTTTAAATAAAGGACATCTGTCTTTAAACAAATGAATGGTCGATTTTACTCTATTTTATGCCTTTATGATTTTATCTTTTTAATAACATTGTGTTTTATTATTTACTATTTATTATTAAAACATTTTTTATTATCTCTTATTATTTTTTTAGTGGTCTATATGTACCACAAGACATTAAAGGTATTGTCAATAATCTTTTTTTGTTATATTCTCCTCATCCCTGTTTTTCTATTTCATTTCCTTCATCTATACTTTGAAGTATAGGAATTAATGTTTCATGGAAGTTATCGATCTGTGCACTTTATTTGTATATTACTGTTATTTATTTATCTTGACTTTCTAACTTCAATGAGCAATGATCTAAACTGTGGTTGGATCAAATTGCACTTGTGTTTTTATGGTGTTTGAATGTTTTGTTCATAAAATTTTGTCTTATGTTATGGATTTCTTATTATAATATACATGTTTTTTTATGCATTATTATGCATGTATAGGAGCATTCTTATTTTAGGTTATATTATTATGATTAAATTCACTACAGTTTGTATGTTTTTATAATTTTTAGAGCATACTGGTTTTAAATGTGTTATGGTTATTATTATTATTTTTTAATTATGTTTATTTATTATTTGTTTTGAGATTTGCTTCCTCTAAAGACCCCCTGAAGAAGGCTTTTGAGCCAAAACGCATAGGGGCCAATAAAGGGGCTTACCTGAATTGAATAGGAAGGTATATATAAATACCTAGGAGTAGAGGAAGGAATAACAATCAAGAAAAAATTACTGAGAGAACATATCAGCAAAGAATATTACAGGAGATAAAAATCATTATTGAAAAGTACTTTAACTTCATGGAATAATATACAAGCCATTAATCAGCTGGCAATTCCTTTACTCTTGGATAGCTTTGAAATTGTAGATTGGCCTCTTAAAGAGCTTGAGAATCTGAAGGTATGAACAAGAAAACTCCTCTATGCCCATGAGATAACTTATAAGAATCAGTGTATGCCCAGACTGTACACCCCTAGAGCCGAAGGTGGACTCTGGCTCATAGAGATTGATTATATATGCAGATTTACTCTCATAGGCATTCGGACATACTTAAATTGATTGTCAGATCCAAATATGTAAAAAGTGCTGAAATTAAAGAAAACATCCAGAATCTATCTCCAACATTTAACTTGGATAAGTATTTCAATGAGTAAAATGGATGGGTGAGTTTCATCCAACATGTGGACAAGTTGCCTATAGTTGTTATATCCCCTGAATTCTAGAAAGAAGCTCTCTTTGGCATAATGCAAGTACTATAGTACATTTGGAGAAATTGCTCCTCCCCAAAGCCACCACTTTCCAAGATTCTCTCACTTCCCATATCTGCAATCACAGACCCCTTCACCCCCATAGATCATCCTTGGTAGTCTAGGAGGTAGTGGACAGGATCAATTCACAGGCACTCCTGCCCATCATGGTGCTGGTTTCAGATGGTACCCACTATCCCTAGCAGTAATCTCACAGTGACACCTCTAGGGGCCAAGCTGCAATATAAGGGCCTTTTCTACCAGGAGGCTACTGTGGGCACCATTTTTGACCCAGAACCATGACAGGCAGGAATGACTGGATGTCTATCCAGTCCGCTATCTCCTAGACTACCAGGACAGTCATTAAGTAGACCAAGGGTGGTTTATGAGGGGGAGAGGTCTGTGATTGATGATATATGGGTTGAGGGGGCCTTGGAATATGGTGGCTTCAGTTAGGGATGGGTATCTTTCTAAGGAGATGTGGCATTCTTTGTTGAGGGGTCCAGGTATTTGTTTGAGGAGAGGTGGAAGTGGAGCCCTTGACTGCACTGCTTTCCATCAGATGTTGGCCTCTTTAAGAATGCAGCTTGTGAGCATTGGGCAGAGTGTTAGTGGCCTGATGCTCCGGAGCAGAAACATAATTCCAGCTTTAAGATGCCATTACTTTTCCGGGAATAATAAGTCCAGCTATGAATTACCAGTGGGCCAGAGAACCAGGAATGCATTTCATTTCTACATCACAGACACATTCATTTTACATTCACTTACAAGAGCCTGGCTAAGACTAACAAAAAGCCAGGAAGTGCAAAGTACCACCACGGTTCTTTATTAATGACCCCCAACACGGCCATGTTTCAACAAAGCCTTCGTAAGGGAGAATCTTAAAGAGAACATTTATTTTATTTATTTAAAAGTATTTATATTCTGCTTTATCCTTGAATCAAAGCGGATTTCACTGCAAACCAATAAAGTAGGGCAGTGCGGGGGTGTCGGCATGCAGTGGTTGTGAAGGTAGTGTTCGTGAGATTGTGGATAGGTAAATCTTGATTTGGGGTGCAATATATACAGGTTGAGCAATCTACATTGTGCTATATACATTTTATTGACAGTAGTATATACAGGTTGAGCTATCTACATTGGACTATATACATTGGTACAATCAAAATAAATAATATGTATAATATGCATAAAAATGTTATAACTTGTAAATTAAAAACAATACAAAATGAATACCAAATATATAAACTAATAACTTAAAAACAAAAAAAACCAAAGATTGAACTAAAAGATAAATAAAAAACATAGGGGTATATTTACTAAACCGTCTTAACGTTGCAGCAGTGGTATTATCACGTGATAAGTGATGTTATCGCTCGATATTGTAACATTATCGCACGATAGTGTCACTTATCGCGCGATAATGCAGCGGCGGCGTTAGGGCACACTAACGCTGTGAAATACGGGTCTGAAGGGTGGAGTAAGGCTTCCCAGAGGGCGGAGAGAAGGGGTCAATGGGTGGAGAGTGGGAGGGGAGAGGATCCAGGCACACTAACGCTGTGAAATCCGGGTCTGAACACTAACACCAGTGAAACCCTCGCGTTAAGGCACATTTGCAGCCGAGAGAAACAATTTCAGTCAGCAATGTGCAGCAAAGGCAGGGAAACCTACAAAAGTGATAGTTGCGATGCATATGCAGGGAACAAAGAGGCAAATAAACATATAAAAGGACCAGAACCACATCTAAAATCCCAATAACCAAGCTGGCCAATAGTGATATTAATGATAAACATAAAGCAACACTACTGACAAAGCGTATAAATTAAGATATCATGTTTGGAAGGGTCTATGCTCTGTCCCCCTACAAAGTGAATGATCCCACATTGAAATAGCGCTGATCAGGGTTTCTGTCATTTAGATTGGGCAGGTTTGTTAGGGCGTGCACATGTGCAGCAACAGCAGAGTGGGCACATAGGAAACGGCAACTGTACTGATGCTGTAAATGGGATACAGGGGGCTGCAGGCGGCACATGCTGTGGTCCAGCTGGGGCACAGTGCGGGCTAAGCAGATGCCTAGGTGGCACATAGGAATGCTGAAACTGTAAAGCCGCAAGACAGCAACTGACGAGGGTCCAACATGGGCACGAGTGTGTGTCCCACAGTGTCACATGGGGAGATTACCCAGCAGGTATCCCCAAGGGCACATAATATTGGCAGGCGGTGCGGGGGGGGGGGGGGTGGGGGGGTGCACATGTCCATGTAGGCACTCCTACCCGAGAACCCACACCATAGGCAGCTGCCTACCGGCATACTGGATGGCCTGGGACTGCACACCACCTGCACCACCGGCATAATGGCATGGCAGCATGGTGGCGGAGGGGTGCACAACTCAGCTTTAAAATACATGAAAGAAATCCATTAGAAGATGACAGACTAACGATGTGGGCCGAAATACACAGACACAGTATAAATAGCTGTTATTAAAGTTTTTTTTTTTTTTTAAAAGGGAGAGGGGGAGAAAAAGAATCACTGCAAACACTGAAAAATGTTACTGGTTGTAAAGGGAGACTAAAAGGACATTCTCCAGGACCAAGCAGGAAGTCAGTCCTCACATATGGGTGACGTCGGTGCCGACGGAACCCCCGTGCGGAGCATTTCCCCAGCTTTCATAGAAAGCCTTTGGGAATGCAGCGTGCATGCGCGGTCCCCTTCCCACCCAAGGGTGCCATCTTGCTCAGTCTTCTTTTTTCTGCGGAGCCCGACGGATGTATATTTGTTTCACCCGAGGAAGAAGTTGATTTTCTCTGCGTTAACCTGTTTTTCTTCGGTTCAACGCCAGTTTCCCTTTCCCGCCTGGGCCCGATACATCGGTATCGAGCCCGGATCTTTTTTTCGGTTTTTGTCCTTAGTGACTAGCGTTCGTGCCATTTTTGTCAATTGTACACCGCTTTGATTGTTATAGAAAGGAGGTTTCATCAAATGCAATAAACATAAACATATGCTTGCTTGCCGTGTCCATACCTACCAGCTACACATGGGCATGTACCTTCGAGACCTGGCAAAGGAGATTGCCGGGTTCTCTGCTGGTCTCTCCGAGGAACTTTTGCAGAGGTTCAATGCTCTGTCCTCGGGTATTTGTGAGTGCTCGAAGTTTATATCTCGAGCAGCCTATGATGGCTTCGAGGCTTCGGCCTGAGTTGCCGCGGCCGGCATCGGTGCATGCCGTCAGGCTTGGCTACAGTCATCGGACCTCGAGCCATGGGTGCAGGACAAGTTGGTCGATGTCCCCTGCTGAGGTGAAAACCTCTTTGACAAGCCCATGGCTGACAAGGCTGCAGAACTTGAGACCGAGACTCTTATCCGGACAAGGCTGTCCAGAAAAACCTCTGCCCCTTCTCAGAAGAAGAAGGGCTCGGGAAAAAAGACCTTTTACCCGTGCAAGTCATCTGCCTATAAACAGTACCCTCATTATCAGGCCTCTGTAGCTCCCCAACAGGGTCAACAGGCCAAGGGGCAGGGTCATGGGCCCCGTCGGCAGAAGGCCCCCAAGCCTCCTACTCCGGCTCCTGCTCAGCAGGGAGGGGGATTTTGACTGCAGTGGCATAGCCTCTCCTCCTCAGCTGGCCCCTATCAGCACTGGAGGCAGGCTGGCCCTGTTCGCCCACAGGTGGTCAGCCGTCACAAGGGATACCTGGGTTCTAAGTATAGTCCAGAAGGGCTATCGCCTCCACTTCCACCAGGTACCCCCCTCCTATTTTCCTGGGGAGCCTCCCAGACTCCCTCTGCACAGGGACTTACTCCTGCAGGAGTTGGCAGGTCTTCTGAAGGAACAGGCAGTGGAACCGGTGCCCCACCACCTGAGAGGTCAAGGCTTCTATTCCAGGTACTTCCTAGTACCAAAGAGAACAGGAGGCCTCAGACCCATCCTAGACTTGCGAAACCTGAACAAGTTCCTGGAGAGGGAAAAGTTCAAGATGCTTACCCTTGGAATCCTGCTGCCCTACCTCCAGCAGGGAGATTGGCTATGCTCCTTAGACCTAAAGGATGCTTATACTCACATCCTTATTCATCCAGACCACAGACAATATTTATTTATTTATATTCTCTTATATACTGCACTATTCTGCATCAGTGCGGTTTACATTGAACAGGGCATTATAACTTGGAGATAACTATTTTACAGGGAACATGGGCTATGGAGGGTTAAGTGGCTTGCCCAAGACCACAAGGAGCACCTGTGGGACTAGAAACCCCAGTCCTTCCGGCCCAAGGTTGCTGTCCTCTAGTGGGATTTGAACCTCTGACCTTCCGGCCTGAAGTACCTTGCCCCAACCACTAGGCCACTCCTCCACTCAGATTTGTAGTGGGAGGAAACCATTATCAGTACAGAGTACTGTCTTTTGGCCTTACATCCACCCCCAGGGTATTCACCAAGTGCCTGGCGGTGGTAGCGGCCTACCTCAGGGTTCAAGGCCTCTTTGTCTTTCCATATCTGGATGACTGACTCATCAGGGGTCAATCCCCGCAAGAGGCCAATCAAGCGTCCCTTCGCACTGTCGCTCTGCTTCAGCACCTGGGGTTTGTCATAAACTTTGCAAAGTCCAGTTTGCACCCCTCCCCGAACATGGAGTTCATAGGAGCTCGACTGGACACCTTTCAGGCAAAGGCCTTTCTTCCAGTGGGCAGGGCCCACAGATTGATGGATCTAGCCAGGCTATTCCACAGCAATTCTCTGATCTCTCCCAGACAATTCCTCAGACTCTTAGGCCACATGGCATCCACAGTCCATGTAACTCCAAATGCCCGTCTTCACATGAGGCCTGCTCAATGGGGACTCAGGACACAGTGGCACCAGGCCACAGGAAGCCTCGCAGACAAAGTGAGGGTGTTCAGCCTACTACAGTCTTCTCTGCAGTGGTGGCTTCATCTTCCGAATCTAGTGCAAGGGGTGCCTTTTCAGACACCTCCACACTCTCAGGTGCTGACAACCGATGCTTCTCTTCAAGGTTGGGGTGCATATTGCCAAGGGGCATGTACTCAAGGCCTGTGGACTCCTTGGGAGGCCGCACAGCAGATCAATCTCTTAGAACTGAGAGCTATCCGCTTAGCCCTGAGAACTTACTCCCATCTCATCTCTCGCCAGTCCGTCTTGGTGCAGACGGACAATCAAGTTGCTATGTTCTATGTGAACAAACAAGGAGGCACAAGGTCCCGTCTTCTATGTCGGGAAGCACAGAAGCTGTGCTCCTGGGCAGTCAATCATGGCATTCTTCTCAGGGCGGTCTATCTCCCAGGTCAGGAGAATTACCTAGCAGACAGATTGAGCAGGATCCTGCAGCCTCACGAATGGCAGTTGAATCCTTTTGTGGTTCAACAGATCTTCCTGCGATGGGGTCTTCCAGCCATAGATCTCTTTGCCAGTCCTCTGAACCGTCAACTTCCCACGTTCTGTTCCAGACAACCGCATCCTCTCAGAGTAGCAGCGGATGCGTTTCTCATTCCATGGTCTACAGCCCTCCTATATGCGTTTCCTCCCACGCCTCTAGTGTCCAAGACACTATTCAAGGTGATCTGGGACAAGGCCTCAGTGATTCTGGTGGCCCCCAGGTGGCCAAGGCAACCCTGGTTCCCACTACTGTTGCAACTAGCGGTGGACACTCCTCTTCCTCTGAGGATGCAACCCGATCTCTTGTCTCACGAGCAGGGATCTCTCTTGCACCCCAATCTCCAGTCCCTCAATTTGATGGCCTGGCTGCTGAAAGGGTAGTCCTAGCGCCTTTACTACTGCCTAGGGAAGTGGAGGACATAGTCTTGGCCTCTAGGAGGCAGTCCACCAGAAAGTCTTATGCCCTTAAGTGGCGTAGATTCTCTACCTGGTGTACTCAACACAACGAGAATCCCTTCTCATGCCTGGTACCAGTGGTGCTGCAATATTTGCTTCACCTGTCCAACCTAGGCCTTAAGTCCAATTCAGTTAGAGTTTATCTTAGTGCTCTTTCAGCACACCACTCACAGGTGGAGGGCCAGTCTCTGTCCGGCCATCCTTTGGTGGCTCGCTTCCTCAGAAGCCTGCTTTTGCTTAAGCCTCCAGTGCGTTCACCTGCCCCGGAATGGGATTTAAATGTGGTCTTGCAACGGCTTACTTCCCCACCATTTGAACCTATGGCTACTTGCCCTCTGCGTTTTCTATCCTGGAAAGCGCTATTTCTGGTAGCCCTTACTTCAGCAAGGCGAGTGAGTGAGCTTCAGGCCCTAGTATCAGAAGCACCATATACTAGGTTCTATAGGAACAGGGTGGTCTTACGGACTCACCCTAAGTTCCTTCTGAAGGTTGTCTCCTCCTTCCACCTCAATCAGGAGGTGGTTCTTCTGACTTTCTTTCCCAGGCCTCATGTTAGCCGGGCTGAGATGGTCTTGCATACCCTGGACTGTAGGAGGGCGTTGTCCTTCTACCTTGACCGTACGCGGGAGCACCGGAGGGCGGTTCAGCTCTTCATCTCTTATGACCCCAATAAGTTGGGGTTGGCTGTCTCCAAGTGTACTTTGTTCATATGGGTAGCCAACTGTATCGCCTGGGCTTACAGGGCAGCCGGCCTCTCATTGCAGGGTCGAGTTACGGATCACCGTGTCAGGGCGAAGGCTGCGTCAGTGGCTCATCTCCGCTCTGTTCCGTTGGCAGACATCTGCCGTGCCGCTACTTGTTCTTCAAGCCAGACTTTTGTGGCCCAATACTGCCTTGAGAGGGAGTCCCACAGGGACAGTGCTTTCGGGCAAGCGGTACTCCATAATCTCTTTGGGGTCTAGGCAACTCCTACCCTCCGGCCCTGGTGTTGGGCTACCTGTCGGGGGCGTTATCAGAGAAGATTCTGTTCTTGCATGCTGAGGCTCTAGAGGGAGCTCATTTTTTCAGTTTGCGGCCTCTGGTAGCCCTAAGCTAGGGAGTCCCATATGTGAGGACTGACTTCCTGCTTGGTCCTGGAGAAAGAGTAGTTACTCACCTGTAACAGGTGTTCTCCAGGAGCAGCAGGAATCAGTCCTCACAACCCTCCCTCCTCCCCTTGGAGTTGCAGTCATATGATTTCTTTTTGCTATTTTTGCTGTCTTTTAGCTATGTCATCAGACTGAGCAAGATGGCACCCTTGGGCGGGAAGGGGACCGCGCATGCGCGCTGCATTCCCAAAGGCTTTCTATGAAAGCTGGGGAAATGCTCCGCACGGGGGCTCTGTCGGCGCCGACGTCACCCATATGTGAGGACTGATTCCTGCTGCTCCTGGAGAACACCTGTTACAGGTGAGTAACTACTCTTTACAAACCTTAAAAAGCAATGCCACATAAAAGCTCTGTAATACAACAATGTAATGACAGCATACTTAAGAGAAAAAAGATGCTTTTGAAAAATTAAAGAGACTCCTGTTGATGCGTATACAAAAACAGATATTAGGGAAAAGCAATGGACTAGCATCTAGTCGGGACATGTCTAACTATGAAATCACTCCATGTAGGAGTGTCAAAATCGGCAATATTATTACTACTGTTGCTGAATGTTGCCAATTCACATACGCTTTTAAAAAAAAAAAAAAGATAGATTAAAGGAAAGAAGCCACCGACCAACTGAGAGCTGCAGAAGGACATTAACTGAGATACATATAAGTTAATCTTGTCTGAAGGGATATTCAGACTATAGCACCATTGATATGTTTTGTGTTAAAGAACCATTCTAAAGCTGAAAGTGAACCAGAGCAAAAGAAAAGGTAAAAGGAACTTGACTGAGCAGCATTCTGTGAATCGAGCAGTCTAAGATAGCACATAACAGAATGGCAGCCTGATCTGTGAACTATTTAAATATTGTTTCTGGCGCCAAACCACTTTAAGATGGAATGAAATGAGGTAAGAAAAAGGGCAATAATAAGGCTACAAATAGTAATATTAAGCAATCTGGCTGATTTAAAAAGAACCAATATAATTAACTAATTGTGAAAAGACAAACATTAAAAGGAAGATTTAAAATGGCAAGGAGGAGAGCGTCGAGGATAATAGAACCTTAAGAGAGAGGGCATAAACCAACCCGAGGGGAGGGTGGTGAGACATATTGGAAGAACCAAATCTCTTCAATAAATAGTTAAGCTCTAATAGAATAAAACAGCATGGAGGGCAAATAGGAATAAGAAACAAATAATTAAAAACAATTGGGGATGCTAAAGAATGGATAAGAAATATGAACACCAATAAAAACAATAAATAGAATAACTATGATAAATACAAGGAGGGAAAGGGAAGAGGGGGAGGGGGAAGGGGGGGGAGGAGGAGGAAAGTGGAGGAAAGGAAGCTACCTAATAACCTGAAGGGGGCAATAATGAAAAACGGTTTAAATTAATCTCCTAAAAAACACTAAAATCTTGGTCGAGATTAAGACCATTTGGTGTCATGGTTTTGAGAAAAAAATATATCTCTGTTCCATATGTAAAAGGGTTCTTTCAATATCACCACCTCTCCAATGGTGTCTCACAACTCTAATTAAGTGAACTTAATATCTGATATGGTGTGTCCAGCTTCTTCCCAATGAAATATAAAGGGTTTGTCTGCAATCTTACATTGCAAGCAACTCCGGTGTTCAACAATACGAGTGCGTACAGTACATTTTCTCTTCCCTATGTGTAAAAGATTGCATAGGCAAACCGCTATGTAAATCACATGAACTGTTTCACAATTGGAATAATTAGATAAAAATACTTTTTGATTAGTGAGAGAATGAGTAAAACAATCTCTAGTGACCAAATTGTGGTCACACACCAAATAGTATCCACATTTGAAGTGGCCAATCACTTTCCTATGAGGACAAGGCAGAGGGAACCAAAAAATTAACAAGTTTAGAATTCCTTTTATGTGCCACCACCAGTTTATTCTGGGAAAGTGAAAGGACGGTTGAAAGAATGTGCCATTCCTCATGTAAGATTTTTTGAATATCGTGGGATGTTGGAAAATGTAAGGGTGCAAAACATCTGTTCAGGCTGTTCATGAACTTTTTCTTTTAATAAATTCAATCCGTCTGATTGTTTGGCCATGGCATAAACTCGCATGATACGGTCCACTGAGTAACATCTGTTACGGAACCGTGTGGCCATTTATTTTGCAGGTATTTCAAAATCAGTGTCCAATGAACATATCCTCCTAATTCTTAGAAACCGGTTAATGGGTAAATTTTGTTTCAGGGACCTATTGTGAAAACTCTCATAGTACAACAAATGGATGCAGTCATTGGATTTTCTGTACAAATCCATTATGAAATCTATGGGACCTTTCTTGTTAAGAATATCTAAATAGGAAATCTGAGAGGTACTGTAAGAGATCTCAAATTGTAAATTGTAATCAAGTATATTGAGCCATCAGTAAAAGTCCTCCAAAACATTCTCCTCGCCATCCCATATCATAAAAATATCGTTGATTTATCTCCTCCACAGTTTTATGTTGTCTTTAAAAGGATTTATTTATTTATTTATTTAACAATTTTTATATACCGTCTTTCTACAAGTCAAGATGGTTTACATAGAACAATTTATAGCAGTGTGTTTCAACTGTTTACATGGAACATAACATTGGATACATATAGTAACAAGAATAACTATGTACAGCGATCAAAGATCAACTATTTACATATGAAATTATGAGGGGACATCTGTAGTGTAATAGAGTTTAAGTGATGGAGGAGGAGAAGGAGGGGGTGTAACAAGTGAAATGCTAAGGTGGGAGGGAATAATGTTCCAGGAAAAGATGGGTTTTTAACTTCTTACGGAACTCAGAGTGGGATGAACAGTTCCAAAGTTCAGGAGGAAGGGTATTCCATAAGGAAGGGGCATAGAGGGAGAAGGCCCTGTTATTAGTAGATTGTTTGCAGGTTCTCTTGTCTGTAGGGATGGTCAGTAAGTTTTTGGTAATAGAGCGGTGTGGTCTTGTGTTATTGGATGAAAGAAGGAGGGGGGAGAGGCATGGGGCAGATTCTTTGGAAATAATTTTATGTGTAAGAGTAAGAACCTTAAATTTAATTCTGTATTGGATGGGGAGCCAGTGGAGATCGTAGAGGACAGGTGTGATATGGGAACGTCTAGGGTTATTAGTTATGAGTTGAGCTATCGTGTTCTGAGCTAATTGAAGCGGTTGAATAGTGTTCTTAGGAAGGCCATGGTAGATATGATTACAGTAGTCAAAAATAGGGATAGTGAGGGCCTGGCAGACAGTACGAAAGGAGTTTGGGCTTAAGAGGGGTTTAAGGTTTCGGAGGATACGGAGCTTAAAGTATATTATATTAGTAGTTTTCTTTATTTGGTCAGTAAAGGAAAGGTTCTGATCCAAGATGATTCCAAGATATTTCACTTGGTTTTTTATGGTTAGAGTGAGATTGCCAACAGTAATGGTGAGAGGTGGGGTGTATGCAGGATTGGAAAATATCTGGAGGACCTCAGTTTTGGATTGATTGATTAAGAGGTTGTGCTGGGAAAGCCAAGTTTGTAGGCTCGTTAGGCATTCACTAAGTTTAGAAAAGTTAGGATTAGAAAGGTTAAAACGGGTGAAGCACATCATATCATCTGCACATAATTGATACTGGATACCATAGTTTTGGAAGATCTTACAGACTGGTTGGAGGAAGATATTGAATAGCAGCGAGGAAAGACTTGAACCTTGGGGGACACGTTGTTTTAATGTAAATGGTAATGAGGTATCGTATCCAATGCGAACTTGTTGGGTTCTGTTATCTAGGTAGGAACGGAACCAGTTTAGGGTTGTGCCTCTCAGTCCTATTTCGTGGAGTCTGTTTATGAGTTGATGGTGAGGGAGGGAGTCAAAGACAGCAGATAAGTTAAGGAATATGAGAAGGCAACCTTGAGAGGGGTTCTGGGTATGGAGGTATAAGGAATCAAGAAGGGAGGTAAGAAGAGTTTCTACACCATGGTTCTTTCTGAAACCATGTTGGAATATGTCGAGGGGGGAGTGTTCATCAATATAACTCTGAAGTTGAGTTTGGACAAGCTTTTCAGTTATCTTAGCCAGGAATGGGATACTGGAGATGGGTCTATAAGAGGTAGGAGAGGATGGGTCCAGTTTTGCACCTTTTAAGATAGGGCGGATAGTGGCACTCTTCAATAGTGGTGGTACAGAGCCAGTCTAGAGGGATGCTTGTACAATATTCAGAATATAAGGAGTGAAAGCACTTCTAGTGGATTTAATCCAGGGGACAGGGCAAGGGTCAAGGGCAGAGGTAGAGGCATTTAAATTTTTTATGACATTAGATACATTTTCTAAAGTAAGAGGATCAAAATCACTCCAAAAGTTTGAGGGGGAGGAATCATGTGGTTGGGTGATAAGGTCAGGAAAAGGTGGGGAACTGTAGTCAGTAGAAGGTTGGGGGAGATTAGAAGATGGTTGGATGAAAGGATAAAAGGATGAGTGAGATTAGAAGATGGTTGGATGAAAGGATAAAAGGATGAGTGAGCAATAATTTCTTTTCAAAGTTGGCAACATATTAATTGACCACATCTGGGGCTATGGACGACCCCATTGCAACTCCTTTTATTTGTTTGTAGAATAAACCTCTAAAGCAAAAGTAGTTTTCTTTAAGAGCTCAAAAAATGAGTAGGAATGCGTACAAGTCTCGGTCTGTCCAGGAGCATGTCTGTAAAATACTTCTAGTGCTGCCTGTTGAAGAAAATTAATGTATAGAGAAACTATATCCAAAGTGACCAAGATAAGCTGCTCATGATAACCAACAAAATCATTCAGAATGTGAATCATGTAAGAAGAATAGTTTACATATGATGGTGCTAAAGCTACGAAGGGTCTCAAGAATATGTCCAAAAATTTTGAAACAGGTATGAATAAGGATCCAATTGCCAAAATGATAGGGCAACAGGGAGGGTTCTCCAAACATTTATGAATTTTAGGCAACACATAAATTGTTGGAATTATTGGGTGGGACACTGTCAAAAAATCAAATTCATGTGTAGTCAAATAATCAACATCACAACCAATGAACAGGATGTTATCCAGACTTGTTTTTAATGGAGCCACTTGTTTTTAGTGGGGTCACCATCCTGTCTCTCATAAAACGTTTTGTCGCCTAAATGGTGTTCAATTTCTCTGATGTAGTCCTATCTATTAAAGATGACTAGAGCCCCTCCCTTTTCTGCTGGTTTGATAGTGATTTACAGGTTATCCCTTAGAGCTAGCATGGCATCCTGTCACTTGGTTAAGTTGTAATATGTATGTGATTGCCATGAATATAAATCTTCAACTCATTTGAGTACAACATTCTCAAAAGCATCTATTTGAGCATACTTGGCTCAAATCCCGCTCCCTTCCAGACTTTCTACACTTCAAAATTCATGCTTGTCTCTTTTCAGTCAGCCATAGCACTCGCCAAACAATATTATTATGTCCATCTGACTAACTCGCTTGCCTCTGACCTTTGCTGTCTCTTTACTACTCTCAACTCTTTCCTCAAGGTGTCTCCACCTCCGACCCCTCCCTCCCTTTCTACCCAAACCCTGGCTGACTATTTCCATGAGAAAATCCACAAGATCACCCTCCAATTCCCCACAAAGGCAGCTACTTCCCCTCCTTCCCCTACTCCCCCTCTTCACTCCCAATTTTCCCCCTTTACCTCTGCTACGCTTTCTTCCTTTTCTATGATCTCTGAGGAGGAAACTGCATACCTTCTTTCCTCCTCCAAACTCATAACCTGTTCCTCTGATCCTATTCCCACCCATCTCCTAAGCCCCATCTCTTCCATTGTTGTCCCTTTCATCTCTCATATTCTCAACCTATCACTCTCCACTGCAACTGTCCCTGCAGCCTTCAAGCACGCTATAGTTACACCTCTCCTCAAGAAACCCTCACTTGATTCTACCTGTCCTTCTAACTATCGACTCATCTCCCTCCTCCCCTTCATTTCTAAACTACTTGAACGTGAAGTTCACATCATTGCCTTGACTGTCTCTCCTCTCAAGCTCTGCTGGATCCTTTACAATCTGGCTTTCGTCCTTTACATTCCTGAAACGGCTCTTGCCAAAGTCTCCAGTGACTTGTTCCTGGCAAAATCCAAGAGCCTTTACTCAGTCCTCATCCTTCTTGACCTCTCTGCTGCTTTTGACACTGTTGACCACAACCTTCTCCTTGATACTCTGTCCTCACTTGGTTTTAAGGGCTCTGTACCATCCTTGTCTTCTCTTATTTCTCCCATCACTCTTTCAGTGTTTGTTCTGGTGCATCCTCTTCTGCTGCTATCCTGCTCTCAGTTGGTGTACCCCAAGGCTCTGTCTTGGGTACACTCCTTTTCTCTCTCTATACCCAGTCCCTTGGTGCGCTCATCTCTTCCCGTGGTTTCAGTACCATCTTTATGCTGATGACTCCCAGATCTACCTCTCTACACCTGAATTCTCTCTGGCAATTCAGACCCAGATCTCTGCTTGCCTTTCTGACATTGTTGCTTGAAACCGACATTGCTTATGCACTTGAAATTGAACATGGTCAAAACTGAACTGCTTCTTTTTCCCCCTAAAACCTCCCTCCTTTCTCTATCACTGTGGATGACTCTCTACTCCTCCCTGTTTCCTCAGTTCACAACCTTGGTGTCATCTTTGACTCCTCTCTCACCTTCTCCAAACACATCTATCTGATAGCTAATACCGGCCGTTTCTTTCTCTATAACATCAACAAAATCCACCAATTCCTTTCTGAACACACTACTAAGACATTTATCCACTCCTTAATCACCTCCCAACTTGACTATTGTAACCTACTCCTTGTTGGTCTCTTGCTGAATCATCTCTCTCCCCTTCAATCTGTTCAACACTCTGCTGTGTGGCCATTCTTCAGCCAGCCTCGTCATGCTTGTATTACCCCTCTTCTCAAGTCACTTCATTGGCTCCCTATCCATTTCCACATCCAGTTCAAACTTCTCCTGCTGTCCTATAAGTGCATTCACTCTGCAACTCCTCACTACCTTTACTCTCATCTCTCCCTACACCCCTCCTTGGGAACTCTGCTCTTTTGGCAAATTGCTTCTATCTGTGCCCTTCTCTTCTACTGTCTTCTACAGACTTCGTTCCTTTCACCCTGCTGCACCATATGCCTGGAACAAACTACCTGAGTCTGTACGTCAGATGCCTTCTCTGACCCTTTTCAAATTCTGGCTGAAAACTCACTTTTTCACTGCAGCTTTTGGATCTTGACTCACCTGATCTTCTTGTGTTTCCTTACCATTCCCCCTAGATGTATCCCTGTCTACACCTACTGTGTTATCTGTCTTGACTAGATTATAAGCTCTGATGTGTAGGGACTGTCTCTTACATGTCTGTGCAATGCTGCATACGTCTTGTAGTGCTATACAAATGCTCAGTAGTAGTAGTAGTAATGCAATGTAAGAATGAGTGACACTAGGGGGAACCCTTGTAGAACGTTTTTTAATAACAGAATTGTCAGTGGTAGTTTTAACCCACTTGGAAAAGATTCCCTGGTCCGTAATTTTCTGAAGAATTTATTTATTTAGCAATGCTTATATATTGCTTTTCACCAGGTCAAAGTGGTGTACATTCAGGTACAGTATATATTTCTCTTGTCCCCAAAAGGCTTACAATCTATGCTTTGTACCTGAGGCAATGGAGGGTTAAGGGTTTGCCCAAGGCCACAAAGAGTGCCTGTGGGACTAGAAACCCCAGTTTCTCTGGCCTCGAGTTACTGTCCTCCAGTGGGAATCAAACCCCTGACACTCTGGCCTGAGGCAACTTGCCTCAACCACTAGGTCACTCATCCCTTATATAGCTCAATCCAAGTAGTGAAGGGATCATGTTTCTTAGTGGGATGAACAAGACACCTTTGGAAAGGACTCATTCTTCAACCTCGCTGAGAACATAATTTAATAGATTAATAATATTTTGTTATAATCGTGTAAGATAGTTTCTGAGAGAACATGCCCCTCCCTTTGCCTCATTTTGTTTGGGGTAAAATGATCTCTGACACTCCCTCAGTTTCTATGGTTCCTTCAGAGGACCTCCACCCTTCCAGAGTCTGTCCATAGAAAAACTTTGGCTGGGAGCAATCTGTCCCAATGGGAAGAGGGGAACTGATCCCTCAAGGGATTATCTGAATTGCTCCTAATCCTCTTTTTTGGTTGTGATAGAATAGGTACTTCTGATGATGGCATCTTAGACACATCATCTCTACTACGTTTGTCATTAGTGGGAAATCTGTGTTTAGTAGATTCACTCCTGGTTCTAAAGGATTGGGGTTTATCTCAACGATAAACATACCCAGATGTATAATCTTCCTCATCCCTCTTGTATTTTTTTCAATTTTTTATCCTTTATAAATATCTTAAAATCCAACAAATTCTTGTCAAAATCTTTCTTATTATCATCAAATTAGGAATCTTTTTCTTTAAGATGGTTAACCTGGTTATCTCTATCTTTTTGCAGACTTTCAACTTTCTTCCTAGATGTATTAATCAATAAAATCATAAGACCTAGAGAGCATTTATTAAGTATAGCTCTCCAACTCTTCATGAAATCAACATCGTCTATGAACATCCCAGGTGCTTTGGAGATCCATAAGCCTCTGGGAATAATCTTGCATCAATAGTATTCCAGAATTGAAAAGGCATGCATGTCCTCTTTGATTCACTTTTGTATCAACTGGACTAACTCCTCCCATAATTGTTCTGTACCATTACCGGATCCTTGATCTTCCTCAGTTAAAAATGAGTCCTCGGGAATATGCATTGTAATACTTCTTCTCCAAAGCTGAGGATGTCCTTCCAGGGGGAGAACATGGTGCAAAGCAAACAAGTCCACAGGAAAGTACATGCACTCTCGCAGAATAACAAGAAGCCAATGGAAGCGAGAAGTGCAACCATGGTCCTTTATTAACGACCCCAACACGGCCGCATTTCGGCAAAGCCTTCATCAGGGGGAACCTCAAAGAAAACATTGATGCAATTTTTATTTATTTATTTATTTATTTATTACATGCACTTATATACCGCACTATTTTCCATCAGTGCGGTTTACATAGAACCAGTTAAATACACATCTCAAAACATTCGATTTGTGTTTACAATTAACAGGCAACAGAACTTGGATAGACAACAAGGGGGTAACTATTTACAACTGTACAGAAAGAGCAGGCTGAACGTCAGTTTGATGTGGTTAGTTTACTGATACTAGCACAATCAAAAGCTATATGAGGACCCTATACAGCACAATCACAAATCAGAATGGTTACCCAGCATATAGAAGCATTTGAAAAACAAACATCAAACCTATGGACTGGCCTGTAGTAGCAAAGGAAGAGCTGGAAGGCAGGTTAAAATGAGATCTGACAAACTATAAAAATCAATTGTTCAAGCAATTGGACTTAACACCACTGTGGCTTACTACAGGAAGAACATTTCTCCTTCCAAAGGGAGATGCAAGTAATATCCTTAAAAATTATAGACCAATAATTTGTTTACCTACAATCTATAAGCTGTTTACTGTGATAGATGCAGACAGAATATACGATCACATAGAGCTCAGTAACATCAGGGCAATAAGAAAAGAGCATATAGAACCAAAGACCAGTTAATATTGAATAAGGCCATTATGGCCAGTGCTAAAAGAAAGGCAGAAATCTCAGTATAGCACGGATTGATTATAAAAAGCTTTTGACAGCATCCCACACTCTTGGATAACACATTGCCTTGAAATGTATAAAATAAATTCTGGTTTGATAGTGTACATTAAGTTCACTATGACAATGTGGCAATCCACACTCTTTTTGAGATATGAAGATGGTCAGTACATCATTTCTAACATTAAGGGGTATGTTTACTATACTGCGGTAATGTCATGTGTGTTAGGTTCCGTGGTAAAGGTACAGATGCCCATATAAAGGCGTGGGCGGGGCATCATTATGGCAAGCATGTCAGGTAATGCATGTTATAAGGCACGTTATAAGGCACAGTACAAGGCACGTGCCTTAACGTGCCTTGTACTGTGCCTAATAAGGTGCCTTGTAACGTGCCTTGTACTGTGCCTAATAAGGTGCCTTGTAATGTGCCTTGTACTGTGTCTAATTAGGAGCCTTATGACGCCTTATAAGGATTGCTGGAAACTGTGGTGAGGGTACTATGGGCTGGCAGCATGGATCTGCAAAGATATGACTGTCACAGGCAAGCAAAATATCTGCCTTGGACAGGAGGGAACAACAAGGAATTGAACCCACAACCTCCACCTAGAATGTCAGTGTACTAACCAGTAGACTATACCTCTATGGCTTGTTGCACAGTAATGGCTGGGTACAGAAGGACTGCAGGTCACCGCACAAACCGTCTGCTCTGTGTGCCAAGATAGGGTAACCCCACCAGCACCCATGATGCATTGCACATGCAGAACAGCGGGCTACAGTTGACCACCAAATGGGGTCTGCACCTCTCCGGTACTGCAGCGTGGTAAGACGGACTGACAGTGCATGATACTAGCACAGAGTAGCTAAAGACCATGCCATTGTGCAGGTTCCGTGTGCACCCTGAGAGATAGGATGGGCACCCAGCACTAGGTCCACAGTACATGTGGTACTAGAGATAGGTCCTACTGCACATCCCCAGCACTGCCAGTGTGTGACAGGTGTCCCCAGCAGTGCAACTGAAGGTACATCTGTTCCAGCTGTGTTCTGCAGTCACATATGGCCCTGGGGGACCAGACACCACCCAGATTAGTGCATGCCTGGTGTTAGGATCTGGCTGCCATGGGTACCTGTTATCAGGGCAGTGGGGTGTCTAGACTCGCATGAGGGCTATGTATCACTTCCACTATGGGTCTAAGTGGTATGCACTATATACCCCAAGGGGGCCTCAATCACCCCTTTTGTAGATGAGGGTGTGGTGAGACAGGTGCCTGCACCCTGCAGAATGGCTATAGTACCAGCAACCATAGTTCTGCTGGTGGATGACAGCCCTCCAGGGCCACTGCCACACCTGTGACCATTGCAAATCAGCAATGATGCTTGGGGTAGGCTCAACTGCCCCACGCCACCGTCTGCCATTCATCAACAGACAGCACAGTCAGACTGAACCTGCAGCATTCTACAAGGTGTTCCCCCCCCTGCACAGGTGAACTGCAGACAGCCCACAAACCAGTCCATAGTGCGTGCACCCAGAAGTGGGATGCACAGCACAAACACCAAGCAGGTATCCCTGTGATTGGGCCCCAGAACTGGGAACACACAGGTAGCACTGGAAACAAATAATATGTGGCACTATGTGGGAACATAGACATGCCATGGTCACTGCTCGGTCAGAGTGAGAGTGACCCCCCCCCCCCCGCGTGACATGCTATGGCCACCCTGTCCATGCAGGTGGTGGTCGAGCACTACAGTGTCTCAGCCATTGCCCTCCACCCTGTGCAGATGCATCCTGGCCAATCCGCCCTGTCTTGGCCATACCCACAATACCTTGCTCCTCATTATGCACATTTGCAGGCTAACGCTGGAAGCAGTGTGAGCAATGTGGGCTCAGTGAGGTGTTGGCAGACACAAAACAATGGAGAGACATATGCACATTCCCACACCTATCTCAGCATTGTGCAGAGATAGAGGTGGTTGACAACCCTACCCGCCGCACTGGTCCTGATCACAGTGCCGACATTGCTAATCTGTGCAGAGGGTAGTAGTAGTGCTCTGGTGATAACTGCAGCTCTGTGCTGGGGCTAACAGCCTGACACTCCATGAAGCTGTGGATAGTGGAGCCCTTGTGAGTGGGTGTCCATACCCCTGTGCACCACTGCATTGGGGTTTGCTCATGTTGTTGTTGTGGCTGCATTGTGGACTAAAACTATGGGGAGATGCTCTGCAGGATCCACAGATGGGACCTGAACCTCTGACCCTCTGCTCTTGGACATGCTTGCTGGGTGTACTGCACCACACTGTTGCCACAGCAGCATAGTTGTCCCTGGGGCTACCCTTATGTTCCTCGGCCAGACCTCTTCTGTTGTACTACACACCACGTACTGGTACAGGGCATGGCCTAGGTCCACTGCAGGTGGGTGCCACTGCTCCCTCCAGCACAATCACCTACCCCCTCTGCCATGCCACCATGCCCATATGCTGTCGGTGCCGGTGGTGCGCCATCCCAGGCCATCCAGGGGGCAGGTTGGCGGCTGCCTAAGATGTGGGTTCTGAGGTAGGGGTGCCTACATAGATGTCCACGCTTCCCCCGGCACCACCTGTCAATGTTATGTGCCCCTTGGGATACCTGCTGGGTAATGTCTCCTGGATGGGACACTGTGGAACACAGACTCATGGGCATGTCTGACCCTGGTCAGTTGCTGTCTTGCTGGTTTCCATTTTCTGCATTCCTATGTGCCACCTTGGCAACCGTCTAGTCCACTCTGTGCCCCAGTAGCCCCCACTGCATGTCCCGCCTGCAGCCCCCATGCCCCATTTGCACCATCACCATAGTGGCCTTTCATACCTGGGCACTATGCTGTTGCTGCAAATGGAGCACTACTATCACCATTCTTGGGCTCCCTGCCTATGCTGTACATTGCTGACACTGAAATAGCTTCTCTCTCTTGCAAATGTGTGCTAACGCCAGGTTTTCAGTTGCGTTAGGATTCAGCCCTTAATTTCTCCACGTTAGTGTGAAAGGGACCTCTCCCCGCCCACTCCCTGCCCATTGACCCCTTCTCTCCGCCCTCCCTCTACCCTTTTCTGGACTTACCGCGGCCGGAAACGTTAAGGCGCGTTATGTAAACATGCCCCTATGTTACTATGTGACATCAATGACCTTGAACAGGAAGGCGTATCTTGGAATAGAGGAAAGAAGACACTCAAGCAGAAACTATTGAGAGAGAAGGTCAGTAAAGAATATTACAGGAGATTAAAACTGTTATTGAAAAGTTCTTTAATATCACGAAATAAGATACAAGCCATCAATCAGCTGGCAGTTGGTGTACTCTCATACATTTTTGGCACAACTGACATATGCTGATTCTGTAAGAACGAGCTGGAAACAGCGACTCACCTAATAGCAGGCTGTGAAGTTCTGATGGCGGAAAATTTCTATACAGAAAAGCACAAAAAGTTAGCATGGAAACTCTGTAAACATTACAACATCACTGCCCCTGAAAAGCACTGGGATCATGACCCTAAGAGAAAAACAGAGAATGAAGAGGTTATGATCACCTGGGACATTCCCATTTTGATGGATAAGAAACTGGATGCCAGGAAACCCAACATTGTGGTAAAGGAGAAGAATACCAGAATGGCATTGATAATAGAAGTGTCGGTACCAAGTGATTATTCTGTGAATTACGTGGAGAGGCAGAAGATCCTGAAGTACCAAGAAATGCTGTCAGACCAAGAAAATGTGGCAGAAAGATACAGAAATATTTCCCATTGTACTGGGTGGGAGCCACAGGCTTGATAAAGAATTTCCAAGCACATCTTGACAAATTACGCATACCTGTTACATCTTATGAACTCCAGCAGGAGGCTCTTTTGGCATGATGCAAGTATTACGCCGAGCATTAGCAGTAAATTTGAGAGATCATACTCCACATACCCTGGCTTAGAGATGAGGTTCACGACTGCTATAGTTTGCTCAAACTAACCCTTTGGAGAAACTACCCCCACTAAGACTAACAAAAAGCAGTGAAAATCAGGAGCTCAGCAGGATGCTTAAGAGACAGGATGCCTGTGATCTAACTGTAGGTGCACTGAACTACAGATAGCGATAACAGCAACATTTCAAATATTACATGCAGATTTTATGCTGCCATAAGATATTGCATTGGGTGAATGTCCTTCTCTAATGTAACTGTGGCTAAGCTATAGGGAATCCTGTCTAATAAACATCTACATAAAGACATGCGGAAGTTAATTTTATAACAGGGCACCTAGGTTTGAGATGGAGAAGGCGCCTATTTTATAAAGATGCCTAGGCACCTATGGGTCTTCATTAAATATTAGCACAAATCGTTCAGAAATTGCACCTAGAATGAATGATATTAGTCCTGCTCACGAGTAGGTGTAAATGTCGGTATTGAGTCCAATTCGGCTGGGCAGAATCGAGCATGCAAAGTTAGATCCAATTCTAATCCTGCAGCTCCCGCAGGATCAGAATCGGGTCTAGTGCTGGACATGCAGGCCTGGACCCAATTCTGTTCAGCTGTATGTTCTCGTAACTACCCGGCTAACTCAGCTGGTCTCGTGAATGGAGCCACCGTGCCATGGTGTCCTGTTACCATGGCACCACGGCTCCATTCATGAGCCGCGAGCCTGGCCCACCGAACTCAGGTGCCTGTTCCCTGCAGCCCGACCCCCAATCTGGCCTTCCAGAACGCCCCCTCCTGCCCCTGTCTAGGCTTCCCTGTAGAAACCCACTGTACATACGGGGAGGGTATTGACGGAGCCGGCAGGGGGATGAATAGGGGGAATGAACTTCCTGACGGGACATCCTGATGGGACGTCCATTCCCGCTATTCATGGGATAGAATGACCCCCACTGTGTTCAGTTCTGGAGGCTATATGTCAGTACAAAGATGCTAGCAGTGGTCCTGAGGAAAACAGCCAAACTGATATGGGGTCTATATGAGAAGACAAACGAGAAGAGACTTCTGGATCTAAAAATATATATAAATCCTAGAGGTGGAAGGATAGCAGAGATATAATAGATGTTAAGTACTTAAAAGGTGTTAATGCACAAGAAACAAACCTTTTCAAAGGAAAGAATTTAAAACTAGGGGAAATATGATGAAGTGTAATAAGACAGACTCAAGAGCAATGTCAAAAAACATTTTTTCAGGTGGGTAGAATCACATGATCTGGAGGAGCTTAGATACTCCAATACCCCAAGGCACAGCTCCAGGATGCGACCGCACCTTGAATATTGTGTGCAATTCTGGTTGCCGTATCTTAAAAAGGATATAGCGTTATTAGAAAAGATACAGAGAAGAGCCACCAAAATGGTAAAGGGGATGGAAAGATACTCCTATGAAGTGAGGCTAAAAAGGTTAGGGCTCTTCAACCTGGAAAGAGATGGCTGAGGGGAGATATGATAGAGGTCTATAATTTAATGAATGGAGTGGAACAGGTAAACGTAGATCGATTGTTTACGTCATCAGAATATAAAAAGATTAGGGGACATGCAATGAAGCTACAGGGTAACCTATTTAAGACTAATAAGAGAAAATATTTTTTCACTCAACGTGTAATCAAACTCTGGAATTTGTTAATGGAGGATGTAGTAAAAGCTGTTAGTGTAGCTGGGTTTAAAAAAGGTTTGGACAAGTTCCTGGAGGAAAGGTCCATAAACCATTATTAAAAGGAACCCGGGATATCGCTGCTTGACCCAATACAAGCACTGAGGAACCTGTGTCTTTTGGGGAGACTGCTAGGTACTTATGACCTAGATTGGCCACTGTTGGAAACAGAATACTGGGCTTGATGGACCTTGGTCTGACCCAATATGGCATATCTTATGTTTTTATGTTCTTATTAAGCTCTGAATCTAGTTAGGCCCCTGCACTCGCATGAGACCCTGACAATGCATAAGTGCTGGCATGCGCTAGGTTTAGAGGCAAATGACCATTGTCAAGAACTGAGGCCTTCTTAGGGAGGCAGGACATCCAAAGTCCTACCTGGCATATGGACATCTAAGGATTTTCTGGTTTTAGCTTGTTGTTTGCAACCTGAGGCCTATGGTTAATGGCCTCCATATAAAGACAATTGTGTGTAGCTATATTCAGGCTGCTGTCCCCAGTACAACATGGTACTCCCTGTCTGTACTTACTTAAACATCAATGGATCTAATACTGTAGAACCTCTAAAGGATTTGAAATGGCCATGATGCAGTCTCTTACGTGTCATACTTCATTCTGCCTTCTGCTAGCTCCGAACCAGCTATGCAGCAGGACAGATCTTCTGGAAATGTTTGTGTGTCATATATAACTTATGTAGATGGATGAATAAAACAGGGAAATTATTAGCCAATTTAATTAGACCAAATAGGCCCCACAAGCAATAACTCAAATATGAAATCACCAGGGACAGATATTTACTAAAGCTGAAGAAGTGGCACAACAATTTTAGATTTTTATAAGGCCCTGTATGATAAAGGCCCAGATAATGAGTGTGTGAGAGAAGCCTTCTTCCAGGAGGTAGAGCTTCACCATATATACACCAAAGAATTTGAGAGCCTTAAGTTAATCATCCAGAAACTAAGGGGTATGTTTACTAAACCATCTTAACATAGCAGCAGCGATGTTATCGCGCGATACGTATCGTTATCGTGTGATAAATATCGTGCGATAACGTCACGTATTGCGCGATAACGTCGGCAGCGGCGTTAAGGCACACTAACGCTGTGAAATCCGGGTCTGAAGGGTGGAGTAAGGCCTCCCAGAGGGCGGAGATAGGGGTCAATGGGCAGAGAGTGGGCGGGGAGAGGCTCCAGGCACACTAACGCTGTGAAATCCGGGTCTGAACACTAACGCCAGTGAAACCCTCGCATTAGAGGCACATTTACAGGAGAGAGAAACCATTTCAGTCAGCAATGTACAGCAAAGGCAGGGAAACCCAGAAAAGTGATAGTAGTGATACATGCGCAGGAACCAAAAAGGCAAATAAACAAAGAAAATAACCAGAACCACATTTGAAATCTCAATAACCAAGCTGGCCAATAGTGATATTAATGATAAACATAAAGCAACCCTACTGTCAAAGCGTAAAAAGGAAGATATCATGTTTGGAAGGGTCTATGCTCTGTCCCCCTACAAAGTGTGTACATAGTTATAGTTTTATTACCCCTTTTCCAAGTTTAAGTTACCTGTTATAATGTAATGTATGCTCTGTCCCCCTACAAAGTGTGTACATAGTTATAGTTTTATTACCCCTTTTCCAAGTTTAAGTTACCTGTTATAATGTAAGCACACCAGTGTTTTCTGATTGTGCAGTTCTGTTACTTGTAAACCGCACTGAAAACAAATAGCGCGGTATATAAAAGATGTTAAATAAATAAATAAATAAATAAATAAAATAAAGTGAATGATCCCACATTGAAATAGCAGTGAGCAGGGTTTTTATCGTTTATATTGGGCAGGTTTGGTATGGGGTGCACATGTGCAGCAATAGCAGAGTGGGCATATAGGAAATGGCAACTGTACTGATGCTGTAAATGGGATACAGGGGGCTGCAGGCGGCACATGCTGTGGTCCAGCTGGGGCACAGTGCAGACTAGGCAGATGCCTAGGTGGCACATAGGAATGCTGAAACTGTAAAGCAGCAAGACAGCAACTGACGAGGGTCCAACATAAATATAAATCTCTGTTAACAACTATTATCTGTATAAAGTTAAAAAAATCTCTGTTCCATGTAATGTATACATTAGTATACAAATTTGTTTACTTGTTCCATGTAAACCGCCCCTGATCTCTGGAAGGGGCGGTATAGAAGAAATAGATAAATAAAAAAATAAATAAAATAAAAACATGAGCACTAGTGTGTGTCCCACTGTGTCACAGGGGAGATTACCCAGCAGGTACCCCCAAGGGCACATAACATTGGCAGGCGGTGCCGGGGGAAGTGCGCATGTCCATGTAGGCACCCCTATCCAAGAACCCACACCATAGGCAGCTGCCTACTGGAACACTGGATGGCCTGTGACAGCGCACCACCAGCACCACCGGCATAAGGGCATGTCAGCATAGTGGGGGAGGGGTGCTGGTGGCAGAGGGGGCAGTGGCATATGTCCACAGCAGACCACAGCCAAGCCCCGTTTAGGTGGGTGCCGTACACTGCAACAGACAAGGTCTGTCTGACAAACAGTCATGGCATCCCCAGGGAATGATCTGCCCCTGTGGTAACAGTTTGGTGCAGTACACACAGAGCCAGTGTGTTCAGGGGCAGAAGGTCACAAGTTCAAGTCCCAGCTGTGGCTCCTGCCAACCTTATTCCCATTTTTTACCCAGTACTAAACCGTGGTAATAAAGACAGAACCTTTATTGCAGATAAAATAAACATGCCTGAAATGCCTATATTTTACCCTACAGAGCACAGACACCATAAACATGTGCAATCCCTAGAGCAGAGTTTTCCAAATGCAGTCCTGGAGGGCCAAACACCATTCAGGTTTCATGCTGTCCCTAATAAATATGCCTGTGCTGCATTTGTATGCCCTGCCCCCATTGTATGCAAATGTATCTCATGCATATTCATTAGGGACAGCATGAAAACCTGAACAGTGTGGCCCACCAGGACTGGAGTTGGGAACCTCTGCCCTAGAGCAGTGGCCAACAGGGGCACAAACACCCACACACACAGGCTCCACTATCCAAAGCCTCATGGAGAGTCAGGCTGTTGGGCCCTGCGCGGAACAGCATCACCCAATACTGGCATCTTCATACCTTAGCAATGCCGTCCTAAACTTGGGAACACGTTCCACATATATCAAAAGGTTGTTATGATTAATGTCAGCTAACAAATCCTAAGTTAAACACAATTTGTTGATAGAGATTCATCATAGCAACCTTTCTGATATCTGTGGAGTGTGTTTCAGTTATTGCTTCTGACAGTGTTTACCACCCCGGGGAGTGACCCCAACAGTATTGCGTACCATAGCAATGCCCGCACTGTGCCCAGGACTGGTGTGGCGGCCAGGGCTGCCACAAACCTCCATATTTGCACAATGCTGGCATAGGTGTGGGAGTGTCTGTATGTCTATCCAGTGTGTTGTGGCTGCCTACACCTTACTGAGCCCACACTGCTTGCACTGTTTCCAGTGTTAGCCTGCCAATGTGCATAATGAGGAGCAAAGTATTGTGGGTATGGCCCGGACAGGGTGGCCTGGGCAGGATGAATCTGCACAGGGTATAGGGCAATGGCTGGGACACTGTAGTGCCCGACCACCACCTGCATGGACAGGGTAGCCACAGCATGTCCTGCTGGGAGGTCACTCTCACCCTGACTGAGCAGTGACCACGGCATGGCTAGGTTACCCATAGTGCTATGCAGTGTTTTTCTCGTGATATTTATGGGTTCTTTTTTTCTGGGGTCCAATCACTGATATACCTGCTTGGTGTGTGTGTGCTCACATCCCATTTTTGGGTGCACATAGATCCTCCAGGAACATGCACTATGTACTAGCTAGCAGATTGTCTGCAGTTACCATGTGTATGGCTGGAACACCTTGCAGGGTGCAGCGTGTGGAGACTGACTGTGCTCTCTGCTGGTGAATGTCAGATAGTGGTGGGGGCAGCTGAGCTTCTCCAATGTTCTGCCTGTCTGCCATTGCCTTATGTGATGCCTACAGATCTGCATTGACTGCCCTGTAGGGTGCCTGTTCCCCAGCAGAACTGGGGTTGATGGTCCTCTCTACTGCCACCATTGCAGAGATGTGCAATGTGGATCTGTTGGTGGGAGATCCTGTCCCCCCACCCCGAGCCACAGAGGGCAGGTTGGGTAGTGCTACATAATCCACTTTTGGGTCCAAACCCCCCCTCATCTATAACATGTGACAATGGCACCCACAAGTATATGCACTATTCTGGGTGCATCATAGTCCACAAGAGCTAGACATGACTCGGAAATACAGATGGACACAGGTGTATCCTAGGTGTGTCTGCAAAGACTACCTATCACACAATGGCACTGATGGGGATCTGCAATATAGCCTATCTCAGCCAAGCCAGGTGCTGCGGACCTGGTGCTGGGTCCCCCACCTCACTCTCAGGGTGAGCACAGGACCCGCACAATGTCACGGTCTGTAGCTACTCTGTGCCAGTAACACACATGGTCAGGTCCCCCTACCAGGCCTAGGTGCTGTGGGGGTGCATATCCCATTATGTGATCAGCTGTAGACTGCTGATCTGCATGTGCAGTTCATCATGGGTACGGGTGGGTTTACCCTATCCTGGTAATCACAGCAGACAGTTTGTGTGGTGACCTGCAGTCTTTCTGTAGCCAGCCAGCAGTGTAGCAGTATCTATAGAGATGTAGCCTACTGGTTATGCCAATGACTGTAGTGGCAGAGGTCATGGGTTTGATCCCACAGTGGTGTTTTTTAATAAGGCTCTCTGGGGCTTTTCCTTTTAATTTAAATCAGTGCTGTCAGCAAAATGCACCCTCACAGTGCTGTAACCTTAAGGTGACTCATGAGGCGCCCTATCAGGTGCCCTATAGGGCACATTAGAAGGCGCCTTGGCAGGCAGGGCACTTTATAATGTGCCCTATGGAGTGCCTTATAGGGCGCCTTATGTGGCACCTTATGTTACGGCACTGTGAGGGTGTTTTTGCTGGCAGCACTGATTTAACTTAAAAAAGGAAATGCCTCAGACAGCACTGATTTAAATGAAATACAGGAACTGCCTCAGACAGCACTGATTTAAATTATAAAAGGGAAATGCCTCAGGCAGCCTTCTTACATAACACCACTGCAGGATCAAACCCATTACCTCTGCTTCCACAGTCATTGCAGTAACCAGTGGGCTACATCTTTATAGCTTCTAACACTGCTCTGGTATGAACTTAGGGTTAACACGCATTAACGTGCCACGGCGCCCACTATCACGCGATACAGATTCTTGCTACCTTGACACCGGAACACCCGCTCCTTATATGGCATTCTTCACATTATCGCTGCAACTAGCGCCGGTAACATTAAGATGGTTTGGTAAACATACCTCTAAAGCTCACTAAAACTATGGGCTTGACGTACAGTTCTATAACATTTTATTGGATCTCATAATAGAGCCAATGAAAGTTATGAGTACACCAATGCTCCAGGAGGGTTGTTTGGGGGTAATGCAAAATCAAGCACATGTGGTTCTGTTGTTGAAACCAGACTGAGATAAGTTTCTTATGGGCAAATTTCACTGTTAAATCACGATAATAAAATTAGTGCTGCTGTATTGGCTCAACACCTCAGTAAACTGCTGCTGAAATAATCCATAAGGACCAAATGGGATTTGTCCCAAAGTGCTATGCCTCTATGAATCTATTGAAGGCAATGGCAGCTATTGGTGCTAGCCAAGGGCAGCAGGGTTCAAGTATTTTAGTAAGCTTTGAGTATTGAGAAGACTTTTGATAAAGTGTCCTGTGTTTTACTTGTTCTGGATGATGGAGAAATTTGGACTGGGGGAAAATTTCAAAAAATAGGTACAGATTCTATCTATTAACCCGACAGCTCAGGTAATGGTCAATGGAGTATTAACCTCAGCCTTTAATCTACAAAGGGACACTGAGTATGGTTGTCTCCTATGCCCAAAGTTATTCCTGTTAGCTATGGAACCATTAGCAATTAGATTTATAGTACAAATGATCCCAGTCTCAGTTGTACTGAGGGAAGTCGCCACGAATACTGAGTTAGTCTTTTCATTAATGACATGCTATTGTATTTGAGGTATGCCCAAAGAGACATGGACCAGATATTTGGGATTTTGATCAATATAGCTTTTTTTTTCTGCACTTCCAATTAACTGGGACAAAGCAGTGGCCGTGTGACTACATGAAGGGTGTGAAGAGCAATGACATTGAAACTTCATGCTATGTTGGACTGTGAGATCCATGAAGTATCTTGGGATTCACTCAGTACAAACTTGACTGTTATGTAGAAGAAAAATGTGATCCAATAGATAGAGGCCATTAAAATTCTCAGTCACAAATGGCAGGATTTACCCCTGTCTCTACTAGGATGTGTGGCCCAGTTAAAAATGGTACTTCTACCTAAAATACTATATTAATTTCATTTGGGTTATGAGAGATACGTATAATGAGAGTTTACGATTGCCTGAGCTGAAATTATATAACACTACAGCTTTAATGCACTGGATACATGAGGAACATATACTGTAGGTAGTTGCAGATATGCTTCTATAGATTTTTGGAAGAAGTGGTGTCAACTGGGCTCCCCTCTTGCTGCAATACATGGTAGAGGAGACCCTTTGATATACCCTACAGAGGGGAAATCAGTTCTTCATCTCCTGCAATTGGCATGGTGATGGTGATGCTATGGGGGGAGGGGAACATACCAAGTATCACTACTCCTCCCACTTACTGGCAATGCAGATTTCCAACCAGGGATCGGAAAGTCTGTGTTGCACCAATGTGGAACAACTGGGGCAAGGAATATTTCCTTCCTTTGAGCAGCTCAAAACAAAGTGGAATATCCCTAATAAACATTTGTTTGCATATTTGCTGACTAGACACTATTTTGAAATATTACAGCATAAGCATGATGGTAGATGGCGTTGTAGTGATTTGGACAACAAATTTCAAATAATTTTCCAAATTTATCAAGTTATGGCAATAGCAAAGGAGGGGACATGGCAAGATGGCTGCCTGAATTGTTTGCTGCTTGTGTATTTCCTTGAAAGGTAAGTGAAAAACTAAGGCAAAGTTGGGGAAGCTTCCCTCAGACGCTCTAAATGAGTCCCTATCGGATCCAATAGATCAATACGGGCAGACCTTGTGATGAGCTCTGGTGAGGGACTGGCTGTATTGACACTGCATTCAGTGAACCCAGTGTCTTTCTCGGACATTGACATCCCTTTATGCCCAGAGGAGCATCTTCCCAGTGCAGCGGTGATCTTGGCATCCAGCTCCAGTGGGCTGTGGCTGGAAGTCAGCAGAATGGAATCCATTGCTCAAGGAAGAGTGGCTGCCCATGATGCTGAAGAACTGGCTGTTCCAGTTTCGCAGGCAGCATCTGCGGGAGGATCTGTGAGAGAGCTAGAAACAGACTAACTGGATGACATTATTTATTTACATTCTCTTATATACCATGCTATTCTGCATCAGTGCGGTTTACATTGAACAGGGCATTATAACTTGGGAGATAACTATTTTACAGGGAACATGGGCTATGGAGGGTTAAGTGGCTTGCCCAAGACCACAAGGAGCACCTGTGGGACTAGAAACCCCAGTCCTTCCAGCCCAAGGTTGCTGTCCTCTAGTGGGATTTGAACCCCCCAACCTTCTGGCCATAAGTACCTTGCCCCAACCACTAGGCCATTCCTCCACTCTTGGGGCTTCATCTGCATCTCACCCTGTATTACCTGGAGATCTCTCAACTGCAGTGTCTCTGGTAAGGCCAGAAAAGTTTACTTTGGAGACTATTTGGGAATCCATTGTTAATTTGACTATTGCAGTGTCCTGCCAAAATCAGAAGCTGCAGTTGAAAATTCAGGATAATTTAAATACCATTGCCTAATATTAGACTTTGATTGAGGGATTGAAAACTGCTGTGGCAGAGCAAGAAATTAAGTTTGATTCTGTTCGAGACTCTAATGTTTCTATTATGAAAGACCGTACTTTTGTAGGAACTAAATTGGAAGCTTTGAAAAATGTATCTAGGGCTGCTAACTTTAGGCTTATTAATTTCCCAAGTCTTCTGATATTTCTGGCCAGGAAATGTTTCGGAGATACCTGATTGAAGTTTTACATGTCCCTAAGGATCAGTTCACCCTATTTCATGGATTTACTATCTTCCTGTGGGGAGGAAGGAGTCTCCAAGGGAACCTGAGGATATGGATACCTTGAACGTCTCTGCTCTACTGGACAAATCGCAACCTGAGTTGGTGACTACCACGACATTGTTGGTAATTACCTGTGCATTAAGGTAATGAACAATTTGTCACCCACATACCTTCGCTCTATATTCCAAGAGTCCAAAGACATCAGGTCAAGGAGAACAGGATTTCTAAACATATTATCCCTGCCAGTACTTTTTGCTGAATCTAACTCAGCTACTTCTAGAAGAGCCATCTCACTATATTCACCAGTATTTGGAACTCAATTATACCAAATGTATGAATCACGAAGGACTTACTTTCATTTCGTAAGGCCTTAAAGGCTCATTTATTTGCAAACTATTTTGAAGATTTATTGTGTACAGAATATACTCTAGTCTCGTTTATTATTCTTTATACTTATACTAACATTATTCCTACATCACCCTTGATCTTCTATTTTTGTACAAATGTTTGTAATTCAGTTAGATGGTTACATTGTTTTATGTTCTGTTTTGTTTGATGTACACTGCTTTGACCAATGGATAAAGCGATATAGAAGATCTGTTAAATTAATTAATTAATTAAATGTTGATCGTGACTGGATACTGAAGCTTTATTTCAAGAAAAGACAAGTTCCCTTCTCAGGACAGGTTGTTAGGACCTTTTCGAACCTCATAGAGGAGACATAAAGAAATTTCTTCTTTTGAAGTCAGGGGTCTTGCAGTTGGTCCACTCTTTTTTCTCAAATCTCCATGTAAATATCTAGTTAAATTGAATTCTGTTAATTATGTGGGTTTTTTCAGCCTAATCAGCTGTTATCCTTTATTAATGCTAGACACCAACTCAGTTCTCTGTTCTCCCTTCTTGAGACTTGTTGCTGTTGTTAAGTGCCGTCGAGTCGGAGTCGACTCATGGCGACCCTCTGGATAACTATCCTAAATTGTGTTCAGTCTTCAGTCAGGCGGCTCATTGTTGACAGACTGGTACCCGTAGCTGTTGTTATTGTATCGATCCATCTCATTGCTGGCCTTTCTCTTTTGCGTTGACCTTCTATCTTGCCAAGCATAATGTCTTTCTCTAATGATCTCTCTCTTCGCATGATGTGTCCAAAGTATGAAAGTCGAAGTCTTGTCATCTGAGCTTCTAAAGAAAGCTTAGGTTTGATCTCCTCTAGTACCGACTGGTTTGTTCTTCGGGCAGTCCATGGTATATACAATATTCGCCGCCAGCACCATAATTCAAAGGCATCAATTTTCTTCCTATCTGTCTTTTTCACTGTTCAGCTTTCACATCCATATGATGTTATTGAAAATACCATGGCTTGAACAAGTCGAATCTTTGTATGGAGAGAGACATCTCTGCTCTTGAGAATCTTATCTAGGTCTTTCATAGCCATTCTGCCAAGAGCAATGCGTCGTCTGATTTCTTGACTGCTTGTTGCTTCTTTATTGATAGTTGATCCAAGTAGGTTAAAGTTGTTCACAATTTCAATTTCTTCTCCTTCAATGATGAACCTGTTGTCATGATCTTTGTCTTCTTTACATTAAGGTGCAGGCCCATTTTGAGACTATGTTCTTTGATTGTGAGAAGCAAATGTTTCAGATCATCTTCACTTTCAGCCAGTAATGTGGTATCATCAGCATAGCGAAGGTTGTTGATGAGTCTTCCACCAATCTTCACACCTCTGTTGTCTTCATACAATCCTGCTTCTCTGATGATTTGTTCTGCATATAAATTAAACAGGTAGGGGGAAAGTATACAGCCTTGTCTTACACCTTTGCTTATTTTAAACCATTATGTTTCTCCTTGTTCTGTTCGAACTGTTGCTTCTTGATCAATGTACAGATTGCGCAAAAGAACGATCGGGTGTTCTGGTATACCCATGCTTATTAATGTGGCCCAGAGTTTCTCATGGTTTACACAGTCAAAAGCCTTGCTATAGTCGATAAAGCACAAATAAATATCCTTTTGGTATTCTTTAGTCTTTTCAAGGATCCATCTCACATCTGAAATGATGTCTCTCGTTCCTCGCCCTTTCCTGAACCCTGCTTGCACTTCAGGTAGTTCTTGTTCCAGGTATGGTTGTAGTCTCTTTTGAATAATCTTCAGTAGAATCTTGCTGGCATGTGGGATCAGAGCGATTGTGCGATAATTTCCACAGTCAGTTGGATCACCTTTCTTTAGTATTGGTATAAACACAGATCTTTTCCAGTCAGTTGGCCATGATGTTGTCTTCCATATTTCTTGGCAGAGCCTTGTAAGTACGGTAACAGCTGCATCTTGAGACTTAAGACGCTTATATTGGTTTGTGTGCTGTGGCATTCAGGTTCAATAGCCGTTTATTTCTTTTTAATTCCCCCTTAAATGGGGTTTTTCCTTTTTCCATTCTAGATTCATGACTTTCCTCTCTATTAGTGGGCTTGTGGAATATATCTTTGTACTTTGTTTTACTTATTGTAATTTTTCACTATGTTATTTCTTTTTTCCAAACAAGTGGATGCTTGGATATATATTTGAAAATTCATTATAACATTTTTAAAAAAATATGTTTATGGTATTAATTGGGATAGGAAGAGCTGGAAATTAGTCACTTGATGCCTTAGCCCAAATCTGGTCACTGGAAGTAGGTATCAACGGGATAGTGAACATATGAGGCCCGCTTCTGTCCCAGACGTACAAGCCCTCTGTATGCCCGGTCTGAGCTGGACGTACAGAGGGCGTTGCGATTCTAATCCTGTGGGGCACATCTAGCCCCACAATATCAGAATCGTGATCAGGCCCGTATGTACAGGCCGGGACTGCGATTCAGCCCGGCCTGCACGTACAGGCCATGCCCGACTAACTCAGTCTGGGCTTTACAATGGAGCTACGGCACCATGGTGTCCGGTTGCCATGGCACCACGGCTCCATTGTAAAGCTGCGATTCTGGCCGCCGGCTCCTGTACTGCATTCCCTGCAGCCTGACCCCCGATCCAGCCTCCCAAGGCCAGGGTCTGGCTGCGGGGAATGCCGCCAACCCCTGGCGACTAGGGATGTTATTCCACCTCTGAGGTGGAATAACTTCCTCATGCAGGTCACCGGCCCCGGACGTATAGGACCGACATTAGAATCTGCCCTATACGTCCAGGGCTGACAAACGCCCACCCTAACTCCACCCCAGGTCCGCACCTTTCCCGCCCCCGTCTAACTTCTCCGTACAACCGGCGGAGAAGTTAGCCACCGGCAGGAAGGGGCACGAATAGCGGGGATGGACATCCATCCCCGGGTTTGAATGACCCCGATGGTGACTATCTTTTCTAATCTGAGCATGTAATTAAATCAGAAGAGCTACAAATTTCATATATTGCATAGGGCAGGCCTTGACAAATTTTATCAGGATCTAGGAGCAAGCTTAAAATTTAGGATCCAGCTGCTGAGATCTAGATTGCAGTGCCCCCCCTCCCCCACAAAGGTGTATCACGGCTCCTTTTTAAGGGCCTAAGGCCTGATATTCAAAGGCATTACACGGTTTACAGACCTGTAAACATGTAAATGCCGCTACATGCCCTGATGTTAACCGTGTAGCATCAGGGCGTGTCGTGGGCATTCCGGGACGGAGTGGAGGCGGCATCCATCACTAAGCAGGCAGTAGCGATATTGCACTGCTGCCTGGTTAGTGACCCATGGGTAAAGATAGGCGCAGCAAAAGCCGCTGCCCGGTTAACTTCTGCGGCATCTGCGGCTGTGTGGGGACCACGGATTTTCAATGCCGGGGCCACATATAATCCCAGCACTGAATATCCATGTTTAATGTTCAGTGCCGGTGGCTAGCTGCTGTAATCGCACTACCTGCCACTATTTTACTGTTCTCCCATTTCCTATAGGAAAAAGAAAACTTAACTAATCAGGCCCTTAATGTGCCATTCCACAGTGCCAACAGAAGGTAGTGACCCTTCTCCTTCTACCCCTCTCACCACCCCCAATGAGCACGGTTATTGGTGACCCTTTATAGCTACACCTGAGAAACAAACTTCTTATTTGCTTCATTTATCAGCATGGCTTGGTATTACATGAAGCAAAAATAGTCTCTCTCTATAGCCCCTGCACCCTGCCTTCACCCGTTGTTTCTCTCTCATAATTCCCCACCTCTCTCTATATAGAGCCCCTCCCCTAAGCCTTCACCCAGCTTCTACACCCTCCTTTCACCAAGTTTCTCATAACCTCCTCCCAGAAGGCTGTGTTCATGAGGAACTAGCTAAACAAAAACTAGACAAAGCGAAGGGGCTAGATGGCATGCATCTGAGAATATTGAAGGAACTTGGGGGACATTCTAGCGGCTCCACTGACTGACTTTTTCAATGTTTCTTTAGGGTCTGGAGTGGTCCCAGAGGACTGGAGAAAGGCACATGTGGTCCCTTTACACAAAAGTGGAAGTAAGGATGTGGTTGAGAACTACAGGCCAGTTAGTCTGACCTCTGTGGTGAGTAAATTAATGGAAACACTATTAAAACAAAGGATAATTAGGTTTTTTTGAGTCTAATGGACTGCAGGATCCGAAGCAGTATGGGTTTACCAGAGGTAGATCTTGTCAGACAAATCTGATTGATTTCTTTGACTGGTTGACTAGAGAGTTGGACCGCGTGAAAGCCCTAGATGTGGTGTACTTAGATTTCAGTAAAGTGACACCATTCCACACAGGTGACATGTAAATAAATTGAGCACCCTAGGGATGGACTCTAAAGTGACTGACTGTGTTAAAAATTGGTTTGAGTGGGAAGCAGCAAAATATACAAGTAAACAGAGTTCACTCTGATGAGAAGGATGTTACCAGTGGTGTGCCTCAGGTATCTGTCCTTGGTCCAATTCTTTATAACATCTTTATTAGTGATATTGCGGAAGGGCTGTCGGGTAAGGTTTGCCTCTTTGCAGATGATACCAAATACTGCAATAGAGTAGACACCCAGGAAGGAGTAGATAACATGAGGAGGGATCTAGCTAAGCTTGAAGAATGGCCGGAATTTGGAGTTGAAATTTAATGCTAAAAAATGCAGGATCATGCATTTGGGCTGCGAAAATCCAAGGAAGTAGTACAGTGTATGTTCATGAAAGAAGAGCGAGACCTTGGCGTCATTGTTTCTGATGATCTTAAAGTGGCTAAACATGTAGAAAAAGTGACAGGGAAAACCAGAAGGATGCTTGGGTGCATAGGGAGAGGAATAGCCAGCAGAGAAAAAGGAGGTAATAGTGCCTCTATATAAGTCTCTGGTGTGACTTCATTTGAAGTATTGTGTATATCAAAAGGATATAAATTGGATGGAGTTGGTGCAGAGGGTGGTTCTTAAAATGGTCAGTGGTCTTCGTTATAAACCATATGGGGACAGACTTAAAGATCTTAATATGTATACATTAGAGGAAAGGCAGGATAGGGGAGATATAATAGAAATGGCATAAATGCAGAAGAGTAGAGCCTCTTTTGATTGAAAGTAAGCTCTGCAATGAGGTGCATAGGATAAGGGTGAAAGGGGATAGACTCAGGAGTAATATGCGGAAATATTTCTTTACGGAAAAAGTGGTGGATGCGTGGATTACCCTCCTAGTGGATGTAGTAGAAACGAGGACAGTATCTGAATTCAAGAAAGTATGGGACAAACACAGAAGATCTCTAAAAGGAAAAAAGAGACTGGTATTTGATATGGAAGAGCAGACTAAATAGGCCATATGGTCTTTTTCTGCTGACATGTTTCTATGTTTCTAACATCCAAAGAACTTAAGCTGATCTGGAGCATTCTGGAGTGGGGGTTTAGACCTGCACCATACGCCATGCACTAAGCAAAAAAGGACTTCATGGGGGAAGGCCAAGGAGGACCCCACTGCTCAAAGACAGACATAAAAAGGCATGCCTGATCTTTGCCCCAACTCACCTTGAGAAACCTAATTCTTCTAGAAAAATGTTCTGTGGACATATGAAACAAAACTTGAGTTCTTTGTCAATGCAGACCAGCAATACATTTACAGGTCAGGAAATAAAGCTTATAAGGAAAAAAAACCCCTTCCTACAGTTAAATATGGTGAAGGTTCCATAATGTTGTGGGGCTGTTTTGCTGTCTCAGGAAATGGAGACCTGGAACGTATTAAAGGAATCATGAAGTCAGAGGACTACCAAGGTATTTTGAAGCGAAATGTGCTACCTAGTGTCAGAAAGCTCATTCTGGCTCCAAGGTCATGGGTCCTCCAGCAGGAGAATGACCCAAAACATACATTCAAAAGTAGAAAAGAAGGGTTAAAAATGAACAAATGGACTGTTTCAAACTGGTCAGTAATGAGTCCTGATCTCAATCCAATCGAGAACCTTTGGAAAGAGCTGAAATCTGTCACTGGTAAAAGGAATCCTGAAAACATTCATAAACTGGAACAAATCGCAGATGAAGAGTGGGAGAAACTACCAGCAGACAGATGTACGAAACTTATAGATTGCTACCAGAAATCTTTGGAGGCTTTCATCATTGCCAAGGGTTGTGCAACCAAATGTTAGTGAAGGGTACTATTAATCCTGTCCAGGTCATATTTTGTTTTTTTCTCTGAAAACTACATCTGAGTTGCACAGATATCTCTCTTTTTGTTGTATACCTTTGAGCATACTATCAAAATATTATGATGTCATATAGTTGGAATATTTTCAATTATTTCTCAAGATATTGTACACAACATACCTAAAATGCAAGCATGCCAATAATGTTGACCACAACTGTACTGGGTAGCATTCTACAATTAAAAAACAAGGGAATTTCAAATCAACAGAACAGTAAGCACTGCTATATATAAGCTCTCATGACCAAACAGTTATATGTCAACAACATATTGTTCTGACTCATCAGTACAGCAGTTTACCCCTATATTCAAGCCACTGTGACTAATGCAGGCCTCAGGTGTTATAACTGGAATACAAGCATACTTCTGCTCCTCTGACAATAACTTGCTCATCACAATTGGCTCTCTGTAAATAGCTTGAGCTGCGCAGTAAAGGAAGTTGATATTTCAAGATCAAACCGAACTTCCTACACCGCACAGCTCACAGAAAGCCGATCACGGTGAAGGAGTTGATCTTGCTGTTTCAAATCTGTCTAATGGTTAACACAGTGGGCTAAGAACCAGCAAAGCCCATTTTGAAGCCCTGCTTCTTGGACAAGTCATTTAACTTCAGGTGCAAACTTAGATGGTAAGCTCTCTGGGGGACAGGAAAGTACCTGTTGTACCTGAATGTAACTTGCCTTGGACTCTGAGAAAGGCATGAGCCAAATCCAAATTCCTTTCCCTTACAAATTATAGAGCAGGTGGTGTACAGTTAAGTGGACTAGACTTATAGCCTACTCTTGCTAGGAGACAAAGATCCTCTGTTGGTTTGTTCATATAGCCTCGCTAGTAGTTAAGAAGAAATTTTGAAGAACTCGATTAATGATAAGAAAGCTTCTATTTATCATTGGAAAGTAAAAATGCACGAGATAGCTAAGTTTGAACTATGGGCATATAAAAGCAAGGTTTAGCCTAAATGGATGCTATATAAGCAACAGTGGCTTTGCTTTCAAATTCAAAACCCTCAAACATAGTGTGATAAGGGGTTGACTTTAAACCCTGGGGTCTCTCTCATGAAGCCTCTCTCAATCTTTTCTTCTCTCCCCCCTCCATTTAAGGAGGAGGGGGGTTCAAAAAGGCTTGGCAGTATAGGTATTGGAAATGGGTGAACCAAATGGGCCCTGGCCCCACTAAAGGTTTACTGCCGCAATCACAGTCTTCCCCTACTTCTGCCCATAAGGATTCGATCTCCCACGGGCAGAAGTAAGGGAAGTCCGCGATTGCGATTCAGCAAGCAGCAGGCTGCCCACAGGGATCCTATCCCATCCTCCATGGGCAGAAGTGTCACAATCAAGGCAAAGACCCCTCCTGTCTGCCCGCAGGAGTTCGGATTCCCGCAGGCAGACAGGAGGGGTAGGCCGGCTGTCGCAGCCTTACACAGTTTGACTGGCCTAGAGACAAAGCTTGGTTCCCCAAAAGGAAATGGCTTACGTTTCCGCCATCCCTCTTTGAAAGGAATGAATGAGTTATAGATGGAGTATGAATGATGATATGGGAATGTGGAAATTATGCTTGAGATGTGTATGGGAATTGATTAAGACAACATGGTAGAATGGGATCAGCTGAGAGAAGCTCTGTTGTTAAAACTGTTCAACTGTCATAATTTTTGTGTTAATAATGTAAATAATACATTATTTATTATATAAGGGGCTATACAGGGGAGATATGTACTTCCCAGAACTTTGAGATGTCACCTGTTTTTTAATATGTACTTGTCTTCTTGATGTTGTATTCCCTTCCACTGTGCAAAATAAATATAAATTAAAAAGTAAACATTTTTTCAAAGAAGAGATAATTGATGCCTGAAATGCCCTACAGAGAAGGTGGTAGAGACAAAAGCAATGATGGAATCCAAATAGAAGTAGGATAAAGACAGGGGATCCCTTAATAGCAAGAGGATGAAAACCAAGCATTGAGCACTTCAGCTCAAAGAAGCAATGAAATGATGTTTGCACTTTTTAAGAAGACATGGGATCTAACCTGTATTGAATGGTCGTTACAAACCTAAATAAGAACATAAGGGGATAACCTGCATGGAGCGGCAGTTACAACCCTAGCAACCTTACTGGTGCATACTGAATGATCCATTCTCCAGGACCAAGCAGGAAGTTAGTCCTCACATATGGGTGTCATCGGCGCCGATGAAGCCCCAGCGGAGCATTTCCCCAGCTTTCTATAAAAGCCTTTGGGAACGCAGGCACGCATGCGCGGTTCCCTTCCCGCCTAAAGGTGCCATCTTACCTCAGTTTCTTTTCTTCCGTGAAGCCAGTCGGACGTATGTCCCGTTTTCCCGGTTAAAATCAGATTTTTAGCAATTTTTTGCTCTTTTTTCTACCGGTTCGATGCCGGTTCCTCTCCCGCCGGTTCGGTACACCAGTATCGAGCCCGATTCTTCTTTTTTGGTTTTTGCCCTTCGTGGCTGGCGTTCGCGCCCTTTTTTCTCTTTTTCCCTGGAAGGCCGGTCCTTTGACCTCACGGGGACTCTTTTTTCCCCGATGGCTTTCAGTGGCTTTAAGAAGTGTGATCGGTGTAAGAAACTAATGTCTCTCACCGACACACACGACTGCTGCCTATGGTGCCTCGGCCCCGACCACGATCCTAAGTCGTGCGGGGCCTGTGGAAAAATGTCTTCCAAGGCACTACGGAGTCGACAGCAGCAAAAGGAAAGGCTTTTCTGGGACTCAGCCTCCAGCCGGGCCCGGACCTCGTCTGAGGCCTCGACATCTCGGGATTCCGATCCCGAGCGCCGTCGAAGTTCCTCGGACAGGGGGTCCCCTGACTGGGAATGCAAGAGGAAGAAGCGGCTTGCGAGGGCGTCATCAGAAGAGGTCCCTGTATCCTCGAGGGCCAGCTCTAAGACCCCCGACCGTCGCCCCGGGCCTGTGGAACCGGAGAAGCCTGCCAAAGTTTCTCGTGTGGAGCCGGTGTCTGCTGAACACGTAAGCCCCGTAGTCCTCGTGGACTCTCATCCCAGGGAGCGGATGTCGGGCCCGGCGCCGCTGGGGCCCGAGTCGGTGGCTGCTGCGTCTCCCGGGCTGAGTCTCAGGATGACAGCCTTGGAGAGCAGACTGTCTGCCTTCATGGAGCAGCAGTGGGCACTGATGGCCAGCCTGTCTGGCGCATCTGCCCCGACCACCGGGACATCGACCTCAAAGTCGACCCCGGAGGCTGAGCCGATACTCGAGTCTATCGTGGATCGGAGTCGACCTCGGTCGCGGTCTCCCTCAACCTCCCGTTCGGGACCAAGGGCGTCGACTCCGGTGCTTCCGGCGTCGGGGCGGGTGCTCCAGGGCCCCGCGGGGTTGGACCCCGACTCTTCCTCGGATGAGTCAGCTTGGGAGACGGAGGACGAGGAGTCTCCCGATACCTTTAAGACTCGGTGCGTCCTTTCGGACTCACCGCAATCTGAGCCCCGGAGTTGGTCCCCTCCGGAGGACACCCGGTTCTCGGAGTTCGTCCCGGATATGGCCACTGCCTTGGCTATTCCGGTGGATCCCGAGGAGGAGCCTCGAGCTGAGGAGCTCGAGGCCCTACAGTATGACTCTCCTCCGAAGGAGGCCTTTACTGTCCCGGTTCCTCCGATGCTGGAACGGCTCCTCTTCTGTATGTGGGAGGCACCGGCCTCGGTGCCGGTTCTTAGCAAGCGGGTCGATTCCATCTGTCGACTCCGGAAGAGCCCTGGGTTTCAAAAGGCACAGCTACCACACCATTCCATGGTTGTGGAATCGGCCATGCATCGTCTGAAGAGTCAGAAGATGCACTCCGTGGTGCCTCCTGGTAGGGAGGCCCGAAACCTAGATGGCGTCGGTAGAAAGTGTTTTCAGGGCTCGATGCTTGCTTGCCGTGTCCAGTCTTACCAGCTGTACATGGGCATGTACTTGCGGGATCTGGCCAAGGAGTTGGCCGGCTTCTCTGCTGGTCTCTCCGGGGAACCCTTGCAGAGATTTAAGTCCTTGTCCTCGGGGATTCGGGACTGCACGAAGTTCATGTCCCGCGCTGTCTACGATGGCTTCGAGGCTTCGGCCCGAGTTGCGGCAGCCGGCATCGCGGCTCGACGCCAGGCATGGCTGCAGTCATCGGACCTCGAGCCATGGGTTCAGGACAAGTTGGTCGATGTCCCTTGCCGAGGTGAAAACCTTTTTGGCAAGCCCATGACCGAGAAGGCCGCACAGCTCGAGACCGAGCACCTCACCCGGACAAGGCTGTCGAGGAAGATCTCTGCCCCTTCTCATAAAAAGAAGGGCTCGGGTAAAAAGCCCTTTTACCCGAGGAAGGGCACTGCCTACAAACAGTACCCACATTATCAGGCTGCCCAAGCTGCCCCCCAGGGTCAGCAAGCCAAGCGACAAGGTAATGGGCCCTGTAGGTAGAGGACCCCCAAGCCTCAGGCCCCTGCTACCACTCAGCAGGGTGGGGGCTTTTGACTCCTTGAGCATAGCCTCTCCTCCACTGCTCTCCCAACCCTGCACAGGAGGTCGTCTCACCCTCTTTGCCCACCACTGGCACCTTATCACCGGGGACAGTTGGGTGCTGGAGATAATCCACAAGGGTTATGCCCTCCATTTCCACCAACTGCCACCCCCATATTTTCCAGGGGAGCCTCCAAGGCCTCCTCTGCACACAGACCTTCTCCGTCAGGAACTTCAGGGTCTGTTGGTGGACAGGGCGGTGGAGCCTGTGCCTCCCCACTTGCAAGGTCACGGATTCTACTCCAGGTATTTCCTGGTACCCAAAAGGACCGGTGGCCTTTGTCCATTCTGGACCTCAGGAACCTCAACAAGTTCCTAGTGAAAGAAAAGTTCAAGATGCTTACTCTTGGAACCCTTCTGCCCTACCTCCAGCAGGGAGATTGGCTATGCTCCTTAGATCTAAAGGATGCGTACACTCACATCCTCATTCATCCAGACCACAGAAAGTACCTAAGGTTCATTGTGGGAGGAAACCATTATCAGTACAGAGTGCTGCCTTTCGGCCTCACCTCCGCCCCCAGAGTCTTTACAAAGTGCTTAGCAGTGGTGGCGGCCTACCTGAGAAATCAGGGCCTCTTTGTCTTCCCCTATCTGGACGACTGGCTCATCAGGGGTCAGACAGGTCAGGAGGCCAATCAAGCCACCCTCAGGACCATTGCTCTTCTACAACGCCTGGGGTTTGTCATAAACTTCGCAAAGTCCACTTTTCTCCCTCCCCAGAACTTGGAGTTCATAGGGGCAAGGTTGGACTCTCTCCTGGTAAAGGCATTCTTGCCAGAAGACAGAGCCCGAAGATTAATGGCCTTAGCAAGTCAGTTTCTCAGCAGGTCCCTGGTCTCCGCCAGACTCTGCCTGAGGCTTCTAGGCCACATGGCTTCGACAGTACATGTGACCCCCAATGCCAGGCTCCATATGAGGGCTGCACAGTGGTGCCTTCGGTCTCAGTGGTCACAGGCCACAGACAGCCTCAGAGACAGGATAAGGGTGTCCAGACCATTTCTGCACTCCCTCAGCTGGTGGCTACACCCACCCAATCTGCTGAAAGGGATGCCCTTTCAGATTCCAGATTACACAGTGATGCTAACAACAGATGCCTCCCTGCAAGGCTGGGGAGCGCATTGTCTGGGCAAGTACACCCAGGGCCTCTGGACTCCCTGGGAAGCTGCACAGCAGATCAATCTTCTCGAACTCAGAGCTATTCGATTAGCACTCAAAGCTTTCACTCCTTCCCTGGCTCAGCAGTCTGTCCTGATTCAGACAGACAACCAAGTTGCCATGTTTTATGTGAACAAACAGGGCGGAACTGGGTCCAGGATCCTTTGTCGGGAAGCTCAGGACCTTTGTTCTTTTGCCCTCAAGCACAACATGCTCCTCAGGGCTGTATGCCTTCCTGGCCAGGACAACTACCTGGCAGACAGATTAAGCAGGATACTGCAGCCCCACGAGTGGCAGCTGCATCCTTCTGTGGTTCAGAAGATCTTCCTGAGATGGGGTCTTCCTTTCATGGATCTCTTTGCCAGCCCCATCAACAAGCAACTGCCACAGTTCTGCTCCAGACAACCACATCCTCTGCGGACAGCAGCGGATGCTTTTCTGATATCTTGGTCTCAGGGCCTCCTCTATGCGTTTCCTCCCATGCCCTTGGTGGCCCGAACCCTATTCAAGATTCTTCAGGACAAGGCCTCGGTCCTGCTGGTAGCTCCCAGGTGGCCGAGACAGCCTTGGTTTCCTCTTCTGCTTCAACTGGCGGTGGATCCTCCACTGCCTCTGGGGTTGCAACTCGACCTTCTCACACAGGCCCAGGGTTCCCTTCTGCACCCCAATCTCAAGTCTCTCAATTTGATGGCCTGGAGGCTGCAAGGGTAGTTTTGGCTCCCTGGGGCCTACCTCAGGTAGGTGAGGAGGTTGTCCTCGCCTCCAGGAAGCAATCCACTAGGAAAACCTATGCTCTCAAGTGGAAAAGGTTTTCTGTGTGATGTCACCTACGTACAGAGGATCCTTTCTCCTGTACTGTTCCAGTAGTTCTTCAGTACTTACTGCACTTATCCAATCAAGGACTTAAGTCCAATTCTGTTCGGGTCCACCTCTCAGCTCTAGTAGCTCACCATTCATTGGTAGAGGGACAATCTCTATCTGGTCACCCCTTGGTATCCCGCTTTCTCAGGGGCTTGCTTTTGCTCAAGCCTCCCATCCGTCCTCCTGCCCCTGAGTGGGAGCTGAATGTGGTCTTGCAGCAACTGACTCGCCCACCTTTTGAGCCAATGGCTACTTGTTCACTACGCTTCCTCTCCTGGAAGACGCTCTTCCTGATAGCCCTTACCTCGGCTGGGCGAGTAAGTGAGCTTCAGGCCCTGGTCTGTGACAGGCCTTACACCAGGATTTACAGGAACAGGGTAGTCCTCAGGATTCATCCAAAGTTCCTCCCTAAAGTTGTCTCCTCTTTCCACCTCAATCAGAAGGTGGTTCTTCCAACATTCTTCCCTAGGCCTCATGCTAGCCAGGCTGAAGCAGTCCTGCATACCCTGGACTGTAGGAGGGCCTTATCCTTCTACCTTGACCGTACGCAGGGGCATAGAAGAGCTACTCAGCTCTTCGTCTCTTTTGACCCCAATAGGTTGGGGTTGGCTGTGTCCAAGCGTACCTTGTCCATCTGGGTGGCTGACTGTATCACCTGGGCTTACAAGGTGGCTGACCTTCCGTTGCAGGGTAGGGTCATGGCCCATCGTGTTAGGGCAATGGCTGCCTCAGTGGCTCATCTCCGCTCTGTGCCCTTGGTAGACATCTGCAAGGCTGCAACTTGGTCTTCAAGCCAGACGTTTGCAACCCATTACTGCCTGGAGAGGGAGTCCCGTAGGGACAGTGCTTTTGGCCAGGCAGTACTCCGGAATCTCTTTGAGGTTTAGGCAACTCCTGCCCTCCTGCCCTCTGTTGGGCTACCGGTGGAGGTTGTGTCCTTGAAAAGCCTTTCTTTGCAGCTGAGACTAGAGGGAGTTCTCTTGTTCAGCCTGGGTTCCTTGGTAGCCCAGAGCTGGGGAGTCACCCATATGTGAGGACTGACTTCCTGCTTGGTCCTGGAGAAAGAGTAGTTACTCACCTGTAACAGGTGTTCTCCAGGAGCAGCAGGAATCTGTCCTCACAACCCTCCCTCCTCCCCTTGGAGTTGCAGTTGTACATAGTTTATTTTTTCATTTTTGTGTGCTGTTCTTAGCTATGTCATTTGACTGAGATAAGATGGCACCTTTAGGCGGGAAGGGAACCGCACATGCGTGCCTGCATTCCCAAAGGCTTTCATAGAAAGCTGGGGAAATGCTCCGCTGGGGCTTCATCGGCGCCGATGACACCCATATGTGAGGACTGATTCCTGCTGCTCCTGGAGAACACCTGTTACAGGTGAGTAACTACTCTTTTCGGTCTTTATCTTCCATCACCTACTATGTTACTATGTTTTTCAAGGTTTTTGTAGCAAAAGCCAGCCATAGGAGGCAAACTTTTAAATGCACCAGATCTCCTGGAAAATCCTTGAGGCTACTGCATTTAGGGAAAGGAGCCAAAAAAGAAAACATTAAGGGGGTTTTAGAGCAGAAAGACTTGTAGGGCAGTACTTATCACAGCTATGAGTTCCCAAAACACCAGCATCACACAGATGTTGTACCCATTAGTTGGACTATACCATCTGATAGTTTATTGAGGCACCACTATCATTGGCATTATTTCTGTTTTTCTCTAATAATGCAAAGTGTTTTATTGTAAAGCATCCTTGCTACATAACTCCCATTATCTTCTAAAGTAAAAAAACTTATCACAATTATTTTCAGCTTGTATTCCCCCCACCCATCCCCTAAGGAAGATCATGGGAACTAGGCTGTGCAGCCTTCCTTTATTTTATTCTTATCATTCTCCATTCATATGAAATATGTTAAGCATGCCAAGATAAAGCTCAGAAAGGATCTTGTTTCAGGAGTCTTTCTTATCTTTTTCTAAAGAGCCAGTACCACTGCAGTATGCGTTCCAGTTGTGGGGATTAGTGTAGTAGCAAATAAATATAAAAATACTTGATAGGTCCGGGGGTAATTGCTACATCCCTTTTTTCCGAAGATTCTATAGATCTATCTGACAAATGAACAATGTGAGATAAAGGGAACCAACCCTGTGGTTGGGGCAAGGTACTTCAGGCCGGAAGGTCGGGGGTTCAAATCCCACTAGAGGACAGCAACCTTGGGCCGGAAGGTCTGGGGTTTCTAGTCCCACAGATGCTCCTTGTGGTCTTGGGCAAGCCACTTAACCCTCCATTGCCCATGTTCCCTGTAAGTATTAGTGTATGTGTCTCATATCCCCGCGTGTTAAATGTATCCCCCAATTGTGTTGTGACCGCTTTGAAGGATAAGGCGGTATACAAAACTGTCTAAATAAATAAATATATATAAACTAGGCTTCATTGCTGATAGAAAAATAGTGCAGCTATAAAGTAAATTAGAATTATGAGATAACACATTATGCAGCCCTATGTATACAATTAACAAGATCATAAATCATAATGGCAAAGAAAGCAGGACTTCTAGAATGCTGAGGACCAGCTGCAAGTATCAGAGAGCCAAGTTTCTAAAATTCCCCAAAAGTGTGTCTCAAAGTGTCCATGTCCCTCCATGCCCAGCATATAATTCTATGTCCTGACTTTCTCATCACAGCACAAGGATTGGCTGGTCTCAAATATTGTGTATCATCTTCAGTAAATCAGGTAACAGTTGTCAGGTGGTCCTTCTCCAAAGGTTGTCAGACGGCTGCCTGGGTGAGAATCTTCACAGTCTTGACAAGTGCATATATCTATATGATTTGCAAGGTATTGTGGGCAATGTAGTTCATTCACACCAGACACAGCTGCTGACAATAATTTAGTTGTGCTCTTGGGTAAAGCCAATAAGATATTTATTTATGGGGTTATTTCTCCCAACACAGATATGCTTGGTAGCACATAAATTAGGTTACTTGCTTTCAGTGTTAACTTGGAAAAACAAAGTCAAAATCAGGAAAACAACAAATGAAAAGCCACAAAGCAAGAAACAAACTGTTCTTTTCAGGTTAACTTCTGATTACTTCCCACATAGATACAGAAGTGATTCTCTCCTAGCTCACAAGCAATTAGGTAAGGCTTAATTGCTAGCAGTTATCCAGCTGAAACCCCTTAGCTGGCTTGCTTTGTACTGTGTGGGTCAAATCCTGCTTCAGGAGCTTTTCTGAGTAGATTAAAGAACAAATTTTATTTCTTTGTGATGGTTGCTGTACTTTATAACAGAAAGTTACCAACGGAGTTTGGATAGAGAACAGTCTATATAAACAGGATCCTCATCTGCTATTATTCCCCCTTGTTCAACAAGCATGGGTTCAATATCATGGATTGGCACAGATGAATCTCTCAATGGAGCATTTTCAGGAGAATACTTGTTTCCCTGCTGTCTTTCAAGGTTATAGCTAGGGCATAGATCAGTGTTCATACCTGAGCTTCCATTGCTGCTAGAGTTCCTCTCTATATAGCCTGGCCAGTATGTAGTCCAGTTCTTATGTCCAGCCTTCCAATCCAGATCCCTGGACACTGGATCTCTCTTCACATACCTTCTGGCATGGGTCTTAGGGTCCCTTCCACGTGCAGCCGTCTCCCTCACAGGTAGCGTCTGGAGATTCCTAGCTCTGCAGCACCATTCCTCTGGCTTTCCCCAGTCCAATGGTGTATGCTGGCCCTTGGAATACCTCCCAGTATACGTACTGCTTTGGACTCTTCTAGACCTCTCAAAGGCTTTTCTCCTCTTTCTTCCAGAGGGTCTCTTTCCCTCTCTGTCCGTCCGGTTTGGCTTCTGCTTCTGATGATCCTTCAGATGAAACTGATGATCAAACTCAAGCTGATTCTCAGGATACTGAGGACAATTCTCTGGATATCCAAGGTGATCATGAAGATGGTCATCTGTAGAATAAACTCTACTCTTATTCTGCTTAGATGAGTGCTCCTCCCTAATACAGCGCAGCTGTGCTGAATCAGGCCTTGCCCTTTGAGATGAGTGTTCCATCCTAGCACAGCGCAGCTGTGCTGAATCAAGCCCTGCCCTTTGCAATGAGTGCTTGGGGATTACCTCATAGCCCTTTTGATTGAAAACACGTTTTCTCACTTCAGCTCCTCTCATGGCTGTTGGAAACCTGGTGCATTCTGGGACTGGTAGTCCTTTATGGCAAAATTCTGTTTTCTCATTTCTACCAGCACTGACAGGTTGCTTGTTCAGAGACACTTCACCTTTTCTATAGCCCTTTCCTGAGCTATGATAAGCTTCCTTATCACAAGGTCCATGGTGATGGTATGCAGGCTCATACATTGTTGCAAATGCTAGGACCAGTAGTACAGTCTGTGGATGAGAACGGGCCTCAGCAGCGAGTTTATTTATTTATTATTTATTTATTTACATTCTCTTGTATACCGTGCTATTTTCCATCAGTGCAGTTTACATGGAACATTTTACATACACATTTCAAGCGACTTGATTTGTGTTTACAATTAACAGGAATAGGAACTTGGAAAGAAACAGGGGTAACTATTTACATCTGTACAATGCGAACTGATTGGACATTTGCGTAGATTTGCCTAGCTAGATGGTGAGTGATCAGTGGTGCTGTCATCCGGGTAATGTAAGAGGAAGAGGTAATGTTTCACGGCTTTTCTAAACTGGATTAGATTGGTGATATCATGGATATTGTGTGGAAGGGTGTTCCAGCATTTAGGTGCAGCGAGCTTAAAAGCCCTGTTCGTTGTGCTCTGGCAACACTTGGTCATTTCTTTTGGGACTACTAGTTTATTGGCGGCATGAGATCTTCTAGATCTATTAGGGGGGTTATCAGTATGAGATCGGATAAGGAAGATGGGGCGAGTCTGTTTATGATCTTGAAGATCATTAGTATGGTCTTGAATGTGATCCTGCCTTTTATAGGGAGCCAGTGTAATTGTTTCAGGATGGGTGTCATGTGTTCCCTCATGGAAGCGCCCTGGAGGACTCGTGCTGCTGAGTTCATTGCTAGCTGTAATGGAAGCAAAGTGGATTGTGGTAGACCATGGAGTATTGCATTGGCATAGTCGAGATGTGGTAAGACCAGGGCTTGATACACTGTCCGGAAGTCATCTGGTTCAAGTAGGGAATGTAGGTGTCTGAGGGATCGTATTTTATGGTATACAGCTCTTGCTACATTGCTTATATGGGTCTTAATGTCTAGTCGCTGGTCAAGTGTGACTCCCAGGTATCTGATGGAGGGTTTGGTCAGAAGTTCTGCATCTTGGACCTTCAAGTAAGGTGGAGTGATGAAATTTGGGTTCCTTGTGATGAAAAGGACTTCGGTTTTCTTATGTTGTATCCGAAGATTTTGCATTTGGAGCCAACTGGATACTGAGTTGAAACAGTCTGTCAGTGGGGAAAGGTCAGGGTTCTCAGTAGTGAATGGCATATATAGGAGAACATCATCGGCGTACAACAGACAGTTCACCTTGAAGGACCGGATGATCTCACAGATAGGTTGCATATATATATTAAACATGAGTGCAGAGAGAGATGATCCTTGTGGGACCCCTTGACTCTGGTGGAAAGGTTCTGATGTTGTTTCTCCGGATCTTACGTGTTGCCATCTGTCGGAGAGATACGACTTGCACCATTTAAGTGCAGAGTCACATATCCTCTTCTCCTGGAGGCGGTGTAGGAGAAGATCATGGCAGACTGAGTCGAACGCGGCTGCGATGTCTATGAAGATGAGCACATATCCCTGTCTTATGTTATCAATTCCTGTTATTATGGTACTGAAGAGGGTGGTAAGGAGAGTCTCCACGCCGTGTGCAGCTCTAAAACCGTGCTGACATGAATCAAGTGGGGCCGAAGCATCAATGTGCTCTTGGATTTGTGTTTGAACTTCTTTTTCGATGATCTTCGCCAAGAGTGGGATGCTTGATATCGGCCTATATGAGTCTGGCTTTGTGGGGGTCAAGCTTACTGTTCTTTAGTAGTGGCCTGATTGAGGTACGTTTGAGGGATTGGGGAAAGGACCCATTTGTGAAGGAGCAGTCCATTAGCTTGGATAGAAAAGGGCTGACAGTCGATCGTAACTCTTTTATCCAGAACACCGGGCAAGGGTCGGTTTGTGCAGTGGTTGTGATGATTCTGGTGATTATATCTTCAATTTGTTTTTTAGATGGCTTGGAAAAAATGGACAGTGGTGATAGTGATCCTGGTTTGATTGGCGTGTTGGGAGCAGTGAACTTATTGGTCTGGCACAGCTTCGTTTGTAAGAAGGGTGGATCAGGCTAGGTTTCTCAGGTGCTGGCTCTTTTGTTAGGTTCTTTACCAGGGTGAATAGGTCATGTGGTTTGTTTAGGGACCGCTTTAGTGTGTCTGTGTGGAATCTTTTTATGCTCTCAGATATTGCTTGATGGTGTTTTTCCAGTTGCATATTGTATGCTTTTAGATCATCCGTGGAGTGGGTTCTGCGCCAGCGTCTTTCCATTTTTCTTAGGCAGGTTAATGACGCTCTAAGTTCAGCGGAGTACCAGGCTGCAGAGGTTCTTTTCTTAGTTGGATTGTTTGCTGGTGGTCGCAGAGCAATAGCAGTGAACTTTCCATTCCATGTTCTCTTGCATGTAGTCATAGCTGGAAACAATGGCTCTGCAGTATGGTACAAAGCTTTGGCAGAATTGCGTGATCTGCAGGTTTGATGCTTGAACAGCAGAAAAGAGTTCCATCTTGTAACAGGAAGCCATATTTATTTATTTGGAAACTTTTCTATACCGCCCCTTCCAGAGATCAGGGACAGTTTGCAGAGAACAGCACATAAAAAACCATTACATTGAACATATTGTAGCATAGGAACTATATACAATAAACAATTAAAAATAGAAACTATTTACAAACTTATAGCTTATCTAATCAGTATTCAGGTTTTATTGCAGCACTTCCATTGCTGTGCGGTGAAATGGCTTTATGAAGAAAGTGCAATGTTGTGACTGCAATTGTGTGAGCAGAATCCTAGGTAGGGTGGTCGGATTGTGTTTGAGGGGTTTGGTTAGGTGTATGTTCTCCAGGACCAAGCAGGAAGTCAGTCCTCGCATATGGGTGTCATCGGCGCCGATGAAGCCCCAGCGGAGCATTTCCCCAGCTTTCTATGAAAGCCTTTGGGAATGCAGGCACGCATGCGCGGTTCCCTTCCCGCCTAAAGGTGCCATCTTACCTCAGTCTCTCTTTTTCCGAGAAGCCCACCGGACGTGTGTCCTGTCATCCCAGATAAAAGTTTGATTTTTTCAGCGATTCTCGCTATTTTTTCTTCCCGGTTCGACGCTGGTTCCCCTCCCGCCGGGTTCGGTACACCGGTATCGAGCCCGATTCTTCTTTTTCGGTTTTTGCCCTTCGTGGCTGGCGTTCGCGCCCTTTTTTGATTTTTCCCTAGAAGGCCGGTCCTTTGACCTCGCGGGGACTCTTTTTTTTCCCCGATGGCTTCTAGCGGTTTCAAGAAGTGTGATCGGTGTAAGAAGTTAATGTCTCTCACCGACACACACGACTGCTGCCTTCGGTGCCTCGGTCTTGATCACGACCCTAAGACGTGTGGACCATGTGGGAAGATGTCTTCCAAGGCACTCCGAAGTTGTCAGCAGCAGAAAGAAAGGCTTTTCTCGGACTCAGCCTCCGGCCGGGCCCGGACCTCATCTGAGGCCTCGACATCTCGGGATTCGGATCCCAAGCGCTGTCGAAGCTCCTCGGACAGGGGGTCCCCTGACCGGGAAAGCAAGAGGAAGAAGCAGCTCGTGAGGGCGGCGTCGGAAGAGGTCCCTGGCTCCTCAAGGGCCAGGTCTAAGACCCCCGACCGTCGCCCCGGGCCCGTGGAACAAGAGAAGCCTGCCAAAGTTCCTAGCGTGGAGCCGGAGTCTGCTGGACACGTAAGCCCTGTGGTCCTCGAGGACTCTCCTCCCAGAGAGCCGACGTCGGGCCGGCGCCGCCGGGGCCCGAGTCGGTGGCTGCTGCGTCTCCCAAGCTGAATCTCAGGATGACAGCCTTGGAGAGCAGACTGTCTGCCTTCATGGAGCAGCAGCGGGCACTGATAGCCAGCCTGTCTGGTGCATCTGCCCCGACCACCGGGACATCGACATCGAAGTCGACCTCGGAGACCGAGCCGATACTCGAATCCATCATGGCTCGAAGTCAACCTCAGTCGCGGTCTCCCTCGACCTCCCGTTCGGGACCGAGGGTGTCGATGCCAGTGCCTCCGGCGTCGGGGTGGGTGTTCCAGAGCCCCGCGGGGTCGGACCCTGACTCCTCGTCGGACGAGTCCGCCTGGGAGACGGAGGATGAGGATTCCCCCGATACATTCAAGACTCGGTGCGTCCCGTTGGACTCACCGCAGTCTGAGCCCCGGAGTAGATCCCCTCCGGAGGATACCCAGTTCTCGAAGTTTGTCCGGGATATGGCCACTGCCTTGGCTATTCCGGCAGACCCCGAGGAAGAGCCTCGAGCTGAAGAGCTCGAGGCCCTGCAGTATGACTCTCCTCCGAAGGAGGCTTTTACTGTCCTGGTTCCTCCGATGCTGGAACGGCTCCTCTTCCGGATGTGGGAGGCACCAGCCTCGGCGCCGGTTCTCAGAAAGCGAGTCGCTTCGATCTATCGACTCCGGAAGAGCCCTGGCTTTCAGAAGGCACAGCTACCACACCATTCCATGGTTGTGGAATCGACCATGCATCGCCTGAAGAGTCAGAAGATGCACTCCGCGGTGCCCCCCTGGTAGGGAGGCCCGGAACCTTGATGGCTCGGTAGAAAGTGCTTCCAGGGCTCGATGCTTGCTTGCCGTGTCCAGTCTTACCAGCTGTACATGGGCATGTACTTGCGGGACCTGGCCAAGGAGTTGGCCGGGTTCTCTGCTGGTCTCTCCGGGGAACCCTTGCAGAGATTCAAGTCCTTGTCCTCGGGGATTCGGGACTGCTCAAAGTTCATGTCCCGCGCCACCTACGATGGCTTCGAGCCATGGGTTCAGGACAAGTTGGTCGATGTCCCTTGCTGAGGTGAGAACCTTTTTGGCAAGCCCATGACCGAGAAGGCCGCTCAGCTCGAAAACGAGCACCTTACAAGGACAAGGCTGTCTAGGAAGACCTCTGCCCCTTCTCATAAGAAGAAGGGCTCGGGTAAAAAGCCCTTTTACCCGAGAAAGGGCACTGCCTACAAACAGTACCCTCAGTATCAGGCTGTCCAAGCTGCACCCCAGGGTCAGCAAGCCAAGGGGCAGGGTAATGGGCCCCGTAGGCAGAGGACCCCCAAACCTCCGGCCCCTGCTCCCACTCAGCAGGGTGGGGTTTTTTGACTCCTTGAGCATAGCCTCTCCCGTCCCTGCTATCCCAACCCTGCACAGGAGGTCGCCTCGCCCTCTTTGCCCACCAGTGGCCCCTCATCACCGGGGACAGTTGGGTGTTGGACATAGTCCACAGGGGCTATGCACTACATTTTCACCAACTGCCTCCACCATACTTTCCAGGGGAGTCTCCAAGGACTTCCCTGCACACAGACCTTCTCCTTCAGGAACTTCAAGGTCTGTTGGTGGACAGGGCGGTGGTGCCTGTGCCTCCCCACTTGCAAGGTCACGGATTCTACTCCAGGTATTTCCTGGTGCCCAAAAGAACCAGTGGCCTTCGACCCATTCTGGATCTCAGGAATCTCAACAGGTTCCTAGAGAAAGAAAAGTTCAAGATGCTTACTCTTGGAACACTTCTGCCCTACCTCCAGCATGGAGATTGGCTATGCTCCTTAGATCTAAAGGATGCGTACACTCATATCCTCATTCATCCAGACCACAGAAAGTACCTCAGGTTCCTTGTGGGAGGAAACCGTTATCAGTACAGAGTACTGCCTTTTAGCCTCACCTCCACTCCCAGGGTCTTTACCAAATGCCTGGCAGTGGTGGCGGCCTACCTGAGAAATCAGGGAATCTTTGTCTTCCCTATCTGGACGACTGGCTCATCAGGGGTCAGATGTGCCAGGAGGCCAGACAAGCCACCCTCAGAACTATTGCTCTTCTTCAAAGCCTAGGGTTTGTAATAAACTTCGCAAAGTCCACTTTGCTCCCCTCCCAGAATTTAGAGTTCATAGGAGCAAGGCTGGACTCTCTCCTGGCAAAGGCTTTCTTGCCAGAAGACAGAGCACAAAGATTAATAGCTGTGGCAAACCAGTTTCTCAACAGGTCACTAGTATCCCCCAGACTCTGCCTGAGGCTTGTAGGCCACATGGCTTCGACAGTACATGTGACCCCCAATGCCAGGCTCCATATGAGGCCTGCACAGTGGTGCCTTCGGACTCAGTGGTCACAGGCCAAAGGCAGCCTCAGGGACAGGATAAGGGTGTCCAGACAATTTCTGAACTCCCTCAGCTGGTGGCTGCAACCACCCAATCTACTAAAAGGAATGCCCTTTCAGATTCCTGGGTACACGGTGGTACTGACCACCGACGCCTCCCTGCAGGGCTAAGGAGCTCATTTTCTAGACAAGTGCACCCAGGGCTTGTGATCTCCTTGGGTGGCGGCACAGCAGATCAATCTCCTGGAACTCAGGGCTATTCGCCTAGCTCTCAAAGCTTTCTCTCCTGCCCTGGCTCATCAATCTGTCCTGGTTCAGACAGACAACCAGGTGGCCATGTTTTATGTGAAAAAACAGGGCGGGACTGGGTCCAGGCTCCTTTGTCGGGAAGCTCAAGACCTTTGTTCCTTTGCCCTAAAGCACAACATGCTCTTTAGGGCTGTGTACCTTCCAGGCCAGGAGAACTACCTGGCCGACAGGTTGAGCAGGATTCTGCAGCCCCACGAATGGCATCTGCATCCCTTAGTAGTTCAGAAGATCTTCCTGAAATGGGGTCTCCCTTGGATAGATCTATTTGCCAGTCCACTGAACAAACAGCTGCCGAAGTTCTGCTCCAGGCAACCGCATCCTCTGCGGACAGCAGCAGATGCTTTTCTGATATCTTGGTCTCAGGGCCTCCTGTATGCGTTTCCTCCCACGCCCTTGGTGGCCTGAACTCTCTTCAAGATCCTTCAGGACAAGGCCTCGGTCCTGCTGGTGGCTCCCAGATGGCCGAGACAGCCTTGGTTTCCACTTCTGCTTCAGCTGGCAGTGGATCCCCCCTGCCTCTGGAGTTGCAACCCGACCTTCTCTCTTAGGATCAGGGTTCTCTTCTGCACCCCAATCTCAAAGCTCTCAATTTGATGGCCTGGAGGCTGCAAGGGTAGTTTTGGCTCCCTGGGGCCTACCTCAGGAAGTTGAGGAGGTTGTCCTAGCCTCTAGGAAACAGTCCACTAGAAAAACCTATGCTCTCAAATGGAGAAGGTTTTCTGTGTGGTGTCAGCTACGTACAGAGGATCCTTTCCCCTGTACTGTACCAGTAGTACTTCAGTATTTACTCCACTTGTCCAATCAGGGACTCAAGTCCAATTCTGTTCGGGTCCACCTCTCAGCTCTAGCAGCTCACCACTCACTGGTGGAAGGACATTCTCTGTCGGTTCACCCCTTGGTGTCCCGCTTTCTCAGGGGCTTGCTTTTGCTCAAGCCTCCAATCCGTCCTCCTGCCCCTGAGTGGGAGTTGAATGTCGTCTTGCAGCAACTGACTCGCCCACCTTTTGAGCCGATGGCTACTTGTACACTGCGCTTCCTATCCTGGAAGACTCTCTTCCTGATAGCCCTTACCTCGGCTAGGTGAGTGAGTGAGCTTCAGGCCCTGGTCTGTGATAGGCCTTACACCAGGATTTATAGGAACAGGGTAGTCCTCAGGACTCATCCAAAGTTCCTCCCAAAGGTTGTCTCCTCTTTCCACCTCAATCAGGAGGTGGTTCTTCCAACATTCTTCCCTAGGCCTCATGCAAGCCAGGCTGAAGCAGTCCTGCATACCCTGGACTGTAGGAGGGCCTTATCCTTCTACCTTGACCGTACACAGGGGCATAGAAGGGCTACTCAGCTCGTCGTTTCTTTTGACCCTAATAAGTTAGGGTTTGCTGAGTCCAAGCGTACCTTGTCCATCTGGGTGGCTGACTGTATCACCTGGGCTTACAAGGCGGCTGACCTTCCTTTGCAAGGTCGGGTTACGGCCCACCGTGTCCGGGCAATGGCTGCCTCAGTGGCTCATCTCCTCTCTGTGCCCTTGGTAGACATCTGCAGGGCTGCAACTTGGTCTTCAAGCCAGACCTTTGCGACCCATTACTGTCTGGAGAGGGAGTCCCGTAGGGACAGTGCTTTTGGCCAAGCAGTACTCTGGAATCTCTTTGAGGTTCCCTGGTAGCCCAGAGCTAGGGAGTTACCCATATGTGAGGACTGACTTCCTGCTTGGTCCTGGAGAAAGAGTAGTTACTCACCTGTAACAGGTGTTCTCCAGGAGCAGCAGGAATCTGTCCTCACAACCCTCCCTCCTCCCCTTGGAGTTGCAGTTGTACATAGTTTATTTTTCATTTTTGTGTGCTGTTCTTAGCTATGTCATTTGACTGAGGTAAGATGGCACCTTTAGGCGGGAAGGGAACCGCGCATGCGTGCCTGCATTCCCAAAGGCTTTCATAGAAAGCTGTGGAAATGCTCTGCTGGGGCTTCATCGGCGCCGATGACACCCATATGTGAGGACTGATTCCTGCTGCTCCTGGAGAACACCTGTTACAGGTGAGTAACTACTCTATCTTGAATGTAAAAATGCTGGATAAATAAGTATGTTTTTAATTCCTTTTAGAATGCTTGGAAGTCCTTGATCTCTCTTAAATTTACTGGGAGATTATTCCATTGAACAGGTGCAATGTAAGAAAAAGCACTGTTGCTTGTTATTTGTTTTGTTTTTCATATTGAGTCAGGGACTAAAATAGTGTTGAGATTTGTCCTCCTTCTCATTCTATTCTCAGTTGGGGCTTGAATCAATGTTGAAAGGTGAGATGGGGCAATTTTATTGATTAGTTTGAAGGTAGTCACTAAGGATTTATACTGAATCCTACTGGCAACTGGGAGCCAGTGAAGGGAGTATAATATAGGCGAGATGTGGTCAGATAGCCTGGCTTTAAAGATAATTCGAGCAGTGACATTTTGGGCCATTTGCAGTAGTTTAGGTGTGGTATGATTAGGGCTTGGACAACGGTTCTAAAATCATCTCCATTTATCAGTGGTCTAAGTTGTTGAATAGTCCTAGTTGTATAGTCCTAAGTTTAAAGAAGATAGTTCTGGCTGTTTGTTTTATGTGTGTGGTTAAACTGAGTGTCCTGTCAAGGGCAACTCCTAAATATCTTACCTCATGTTTAACTGGGAGGGTGATATTTTGAAGCTTGATAACTGGAGGGGGGGGGGGGGGTGAAGTTAGTGTTTCTTGAAGTAAATAGCACTTCCATCTTTTTGAAGTTTATGAACATATTCATTGAACGGAGCCATAGTTCTGCTTCAGAGAGACAGGCTGCTAGAGCGTCATGATTGGGGTTAGCTATGTCAATTGCTGAGAACAACATGATGTCGTCCGCATATATGTGATAGTTTATGTTGTGTCTTTTGAATATGGAGCATATGGGTTGAAGATATAGGTTTAAAAGCAGAGCAGAAAGCGCAGAGCCTTGCGGAATTCCCTGCTCTTGTGGGAAGGGTGATGAGGAGACTTGATCGATTTGTACATATTGCACCCTGTTGGACATATACATATGATTTAAACCAACCGAGAGTTATTTCCTTTATGACTATTTGATTAAGTCTGGAAATAAGAATGCTGTAATTTACACTGTCAAAGGTGGAGGAAATGTCAAGAAATACAAGTATGAAGGATTTCTTAATGTTGTCCATGCTTTTGATGAGAGTGTCAAAGAGGGCCAGGAGGAGGGTTTCCACACCATAGAAAGGCCGAAACCCATATTGATACTCATTTAGCAGTTGTGTCAATAAAGTCCTGCAGATGGAGTTGGACAACTTTTTTGATGATCTTAGCCAGGAAAGGAATGCTAGCGATGGGCCGATATGACGTAGGGTCAGTATTGTTTAGTAACTTGTTTTTAAGTAAAGGGCGAATTGCTGTGAACTTGAGTTCATTTGGCATGAAGCCTTGGAGTAATGATTGGTTCTCTATATGTAGAATGTAGGGGGTTAGTTCTGATTTTGTTGCCTTGATCCAGGCTACAGGGCACGGATAAGGGAGAGATGTATTTGTATTAAGTTTTGTAATTGTCTCTATCAGTTGTTTGTTATTAATGAGGTGGAAAGATTTCCATTCATTGGGGTTATTCATATTGGAGATGGTGGTTAAGGTACAGAGGAAATGCTGAGTTTTAGCTTACTAGCAAAATGCTTAGCTAGAGTCTGAGGGCTGATAGGTATCTTGTGGAGGTTGGAAGGAGCTTTAGCTAAAGATTTAACAATCTCAAATAATTCCCGAGGACGATTAATGGCCTTTGATAGAATTCTAGTGTGGTGTAGTTTTTTAGCATTATTTATAGTTTCCTTGTAGGATGCAAGAGTTGCAAAATATATTTCTCTGAGTTCTGGGCTCTTTTTTGTTCTCCATTTATGTTCTAACTTTCTGAGTTCCTTTTTCAAGGTAATTAGATCTGCAGTATACCATTTTTCAGATATTTTGCGATGGGGTCTTTTGTTTATAGGAAATGGTTTAGAAGCAGTCTTGATAGAAATGTTCCAATTTGTTACTGTGGTTCTAAGGTTGTTTGATATTTCATCTAACTGTGGCGTAATTATTTCTAGAAATTTGTCCTTGACAAATGGTCAGAATCTTGGTCCTTGATGTGTAGTAGTTGTATGCAATGTGGTAGTGTGTGGTATGTGTATGGAAGAGCGTATAATGAAATGATCAGACCAGAGGACTTGAGTTATAGTCGGTGGATATATTGAGGTAGATCAGTTATGTATTCTGGGAGGAATATGAAATCCAGGGTGTTGCCTTTGATGTGTGTTGGATAATTGATTATTTGCCTGAAACCCATTTCTTCCATCGAGTCGAGGAAAGCTGTTGACTGGTTATTAGAGAGAGAGGCTAGGTTAAAGTCCCCAAAAATAATATGGGGTTTTCTTAATGGAGAGTTACAGGCAGATTCAAGAATTTTAGATACATTTTGGGTATTAGAGGTGTGGGGTCTGTAAATAAGGCATATAGATATGTTTTTGTTTTCTATTTTCAGAATATCCATTCCATCTTGGTTATCGCATATGGTAGGGGAGAGGTTAAGATCTGATTTTGCTATCATGAGTACTCCCCCTCCTCTTTTACGGTCCCTAGTGCAGGTGAAGATAGTATATCCATGCATTTTTAGTTGGTTAAGGAGAACCAAGTCAGAATCTCTTAACCAAGTTTCAGAAATACAAAAGAAATCTGGTTTTTCATCAATGACGAGGTCAGTTATAAGTGGGATTTTATTTCTGATTGATCTGGTGTTAATGAGGATAAATTGTAATGTTACATAGAGGTTAGAGTAGTTTGTGGTGTTCACATTTGGAGTTAATTTTATATGAATTAATCTCTGGTTCTGAATTCTCTGGTAAGGAGGAGTTCTCTCGATAATTGGGTGGCTGTTAAAATATTTATAGTGAGCATGTCTGTGTTGATAGGGAGTATTATGGATGTGGGCAGATTCTATAAAGTGAAGAGGAGGTGAGAGGGTATGGAGGACGGGGGTGTATGCGAGTAGTAGCCAAGTTGTGTAGAAAAGTATATTTAGGGCGAGCATGAGCATCTTTTGAAGCTCCATTTTGGTAATATTCAAAAAGCAAATAGTCAAAGTGTGGAAGTATAACCAAGAATATAGTGTCTGAGCAGTTCGACAAAACAACAACACAGTAGAGAATGCAGTTTGATAGAGTGAAGGATTGCAAGAGTCATACAGGTAAAATAGCATAAAGTATAAATACAGCTGGTGGTAAATGATTTGGTTATTATTATGCTTTCTATTAACAGTAATGCATATGGTTGTACTTCAGTTCCACACTGAAGGGCCACACCAAAGGGCCCTCTGGCGAGGCCCTCAGGCACGGGCCCGCCAGGCGTGCTAGCTTTTAAGGCTTTCCTTGGCTGCAGGAGGAGCTCAGGGGGTGGAGTTACACAGCCGCATAGTGCAGAGGGAAGCCCCGATCAGAGAGGAGAGTCAGCAAGTAGAGCAGAGCACAGGCTGGAAAAGTATCTCACCTCAGCAGATAGTGAAGATCGGAGGGAGTCCTGCTTGCTGGTCGACGGGGGTTGGTAGTGCGATCGCAGCCCCGATGTTAAGATATTGCATGGTTAATACTTTGGTTCAGAACAGGCCACAGGTACCAGCCCTACACAGTACTGGACCAGCTGGATAAAAGGAAGTGATTCGGTGGTGGCAGTATCTCTCGTCCTGCTCCTTCCTTTCACTGTCACGCATTCTCAGTCAGCCAATGAGTAGCAGCAACACCAGATTCAAGCAGTATCAGCCAAGCGTGGCACATTAGAGCTAATTAAATAGAGTAGGAGTGAAACTGAAATATATTCTCTGTTAATATTTCACAGTTACCAACAGCCTTAATAAAGGGGAAGAAGTAGATTGTGCTTTCTTTTCTATGTGGCTTAGCTAAAATGCCTACGCAATAACATTAAGAGGGTAATTTTATAGGGTTGGCTACATTTACAACACATACATTTCATGACTATTTTATAATGTAAGGTACATGTGTACTTTATAAAGTTTAGGAATGTAGGTGATCAAAAATAAACGTTAAACTAGGTGCGAGCACTTAGCCAGCCCTTACACATATAAATTTGTGTTCCACCTGTGCTCCACCCAAACTCCTCTTCTGTGCACACCCACTGTAAAGTACCCATCATTGGTCTGAAACACATACTTACAGAAGAGCAACTACATTACTAAGGGGTATGTTTACTAAACCGTCTTAATGTGCGCTCTGTGACGTTATCGCGCGATAAGGTACCTTATCGCGCGATAATGGCGCTTTTTCAGGTGCACAGGTACCGTATTGCGCGATAATGCGTGCAGCGGCGCAAACGAGTGCTGAAGGTGGGGAAAGGCTCCTGGAGGGCGGAGGAAGGCTCCCCAGGGCGGAGAGAAGGGGTCAATGGGCAGAGAGTGGGAGGGGAGAGGCTCCCCGCACTCTAACTCTGTGAAATCCGAGGCTGAAAACTAACGCCAGTGAAACCCTGGCATTAGAGCTGATATAAAGGGAAGAGAAACCATTTCTGTCAGCAATGTACAGCAAAATCAGGGAAACCTACAAAAAGTGATAAGTGTGATACATGTGCACAGAACAAAAGGGCAAATAAACATTGAAAATGACCCTAACAAAATATAAAAAAAAACATAACCAAGCTGGGCAATAGTGATATTAATGGGAAACGTCAAAAAACACTCCCAAGAAATCTCCAAAAAAAGGATATGAATTTTGGAGGGGTCTACGCTCCGTCCCCATACAAGGTGAATGATCCCACAGTGAAATAGCGCTGGTCAGGATTTCCCTCTCCATTGGACAGGTTTCCTATGGCGTGCACATGTTCCACAACAGCAGGGCGGGCATGTCAGAATGGGCAACTGGACAGATGCTGGGAAAGGGGACACAGAGGGCTGCAGACGGCACATGCTTTGCTGCAGCTGGGCCACAGTGTGGACTAGGGTGATGCCTAGGTGGCCCATAGGAATGCTGAAACAGTAGAGCAGCAAGACAGCAACTGGTGAGGGCCCAGCATGGGCATGAGTGTGCTTCCCATAGTGTCACAGGGGATAGTACCCAGCAGGTACCCCCAAGGGCACAGAACATTGTCAGGCGGTGCTGGGGGGAAGGGTAGACATCTATGCAGGCACCCCTATCCCAGAACCTGCACCATAGGCAGCCGCCTACCCGCACAATGGATGGCCTGAGACTGCGCTCCACTAGCACCACCAGCAGACGGGCATGTCATCAGGGTGGCAGAGGGGTACTGGTGGTGGAGGGGGCAGTGGCAGCTGCCCAGAGCAGACCATGGCCTAGCCCTGTGTTGGTGGGTGCCATGCACTGCAACAGACAGGCCCTGTCTGACGAACAGTCATGGTATCCCCAGGGAATGCACTGTCTCTGTGGCAACACGGTGGTGTAGTGCACACAGCCAGTGTGTTCAGGAGCAGAAGGTCACAGGTTCAAGTCCCAGCTGTGGTTCCTGCCAACCCAGCCTGCATATTTTACCCACTACTACAACGTGCTAATACAGACAGAACCTGTAGTGCAGATGACGTAGACATGCCCAAAACACCTACATTTTACCCTACAGAGCACAGACACCATAAACATGCGCATTACCTAGAGCAGAGTCTCCCAAATGCAGTCCTGGAGGGCCAAACACCATTCAGGTTCCATGCTGCCTCTAATAAATGTGGCTGTGCTGCATTGCTATGCACCGCCCCCATTGTATGCAGATCTATCTCATGCATATTCATTAGGGACAGCATGAAAATCCGAACAGTGTTGCCACAGAGACAGTGCATTCCCTGGGGATACCATGACTGTTCTTCAGACAGGGCCTGTCTTTTGCAGTACATGGCACCCACCTACACAGGGCTAGGCCACGGTCTGCTCTGGGCAGCTGCCACTGCCCCCTCCACCACCAGTACCCCTCTGTGATTTGTGAGCAGCGGTAAGGGCAGAGCCTGCCTTTCTTCGGTCCTTGTCTACTGCAGAGAGGATTTTGGACCTGGGAGCCCCAGTTACCACCTCTCTGCGCTGTTCAGCTGTGAGTTCCTTCGTCCCGCTGGCTGCGGGGGAGCGGGAACGCGGCGGAGAAGCCCTGCACTCAGGTGGGTGTCTTGGTTTGTAAGTAGAGCTCTTGTGCGGGTCACGGGCCACATGCGTGGCACCGTTCGGCTCTGTGGAGAGCCGGCACAGCAGCGGAAGTGCTATTTCGGCGGTTTCAGTTACCGCGGCTTCTGAGAACGCCAGGGCGCTGTTCGGTCACGGCGGTTCTTTCTTTCATTTAATGAAAGGAAAGCCTTTATCGGAGGCAGGAAGGCCTCTGGCTTCTGCTGAAAAGGCGGGAACGGCGGCCATTTTGGGGGAGTCAGCCATTCCGCCCGCGGGCCATCACAAGCAGGGCAAGAGACAGACCAAATCGGATAAGGAATCTGCTTCTGCTAGTAAACTGGCAAAAAAGTTGCCTGCAGTTCAGGAAGATTTAAATGCTTTATTTTCTCCCGATTTTATCTTGGCCTTACATAAGGCTTATTTGTTAAAAACATCACAGGCGGCCAGTAGTCCTCCTAGTTCCCAGCTCTTGGATAGGGTTTTTCGCAAGGAGGAGTTGGGGGCGCTTATCTCACAGCCTTTGGCTGCTCTAAATATTCCATTGCCTACAGTGTCTCAAGAACCTCTGGAGGATCCCTTGTTACAAGGATTCAAAGCGGAGCACAGGTGTTTTCCGGTGCACCGCGTGATCAAACAGATGATAGAGTCGGAGTGGGAGTTTCCAGAGGCGACTCTGAGGGGTAGTCGCGCCTTAGGTCGCCTCTACCCGGTTCCGCAGGAGGAGAGAGATTTGTTGAAAATGCCTAAGGTGGATGCTTTGGTGGCTGCGGTGACCAAAAAGACCACAATTCCAGTGGAAGGAGGGGCGGCGCTTAAGGATCTGCAGGATCGCAAGCTGGAGGTCCTCCTGAAGCAGGCCTTTGATTCTAGTGCGCTTACCCTACAGGTGTCCATTTGTGGCGCCTATGTGTCAAGAGCTTCAATTTGTTGGCTCCAAGGGGATTCCTCTGCGGATACAGGGGAAGGGTCTTCGGCTGAGGGGGCCAAGTTGGAGTCAGCGGTGGCTTACTTAGTGGATGCCTTCTATGATTTGGTTCGAATCTCAGCGAAATCCATGGCTTCGCTAATAGCGGCCAGACGCTTCCTGTGGCTACGAAATTGGGCGGCAGACGCCTCTTCCAAGTCAAGACTCAGTAAACTTCCCTAGAAGGGCAAGCTGCTCTTTGGGGAGGCCTTGGAGAAGATTGTTAAGGATCTGGGAGACTCCAAGGGAGGTCGTTTGCCGGAGGATCGGTCCAAGGTTTCCAGAGCGGGAACGGTGCCACGGGGGCAAGGTAGAGAAGCTCGGAGGTTTTGAAGAGCTCGGTTTGCTCCTTATTCCAGAGGTCACTTTGGTCCTAGAGGTCAGTCCTTTCAAGGTGCGAGAGGTTTCGGCAGAAATTATTTCAACACCCAGCAGAGTACCTCTAAAAAGGCACAATGAAGGTCAACTGGCCCAGGCAGAGATTCCTGTGGGGGGTCGCTTAAGGGAGTTTCTTGCTGCTTGGGCCACAATAACTACAGACAGATGGGTGCTGGAACTCATTCGAGATGGCTATGCACTGGAATTCGCTCATCCATTGGGGGAAGCCTTCATGGTTTCTCCATGTGGTCTGGGGCCAAAGGGATGAGCAATAGAGGACATGCTATTGCGTCTATTGCGGCTTCAGGCGGGCGTACCGGTTCCCTCCGACCAATACGGATTAGGTCGATACTCGATTTATTTTGTGGTTCCCAAAAAGGAGGGATCTTTTCACCCAATTCTCGACCTCAAGCACATGAACAGGGTGTTGAGAGTGCCTCATTTTCGGATGGAGATGCTGAGAGCTGTTATACGAGCAGTGCGCCTGGGAGAGCTGCTCTCGGCAATAGATCTCATGGAGGCATACTTGCATATTCCGATCAGAGCAGATCATCAGCGGTTTTTGAGATTTGACGTGCCCATGGGACATTTTCAGTTTCGGGCAATGCCCTTCGGTCTAGCAACGGCGCCACGTACATTCACGAAGGTTATGGTGGTAGTAGCGGCAGTGTTGCGGAAGGAAGGGGTGCGGGTCCATCCTTATCTGGATGACTGGTTGATCAGGGCCGGGTCCTGGGAGGACTCTCTCGCGGCAACCTCTCGGGTGGTTCAAGTTCTAGAACAACTCGGGTGGGTGATAAACCGCACAAAGAGTCAACTACAGCCAGTGAAACGGCTCATTTACCTCGGAGCTTTGTTCGACACGGAAGTGGGTTCCGTATTCCTCCCTGAGAGCAGGGTCATAAAGATCTTGGCTCAGGTGCGAGCCTTCTTGCGGCTGACGGCTCCTTCGGCCTGGAGGTATCTACAGCTCTTGGGATCCATGGCGGCATCCTTGGATCTCGTGCCATGGGCAAGGGCACGTATGCATCCTCTGCAGCAGGCTTTGCTGTCCAGTTGGTAGCTATAACTTCACTCGCTCGCGCAGAGAGTGGTCTGTCCAGAGCGGGTGCGCGACAGTCTGCTTTGGTGGCTGGATGCAAGTCACCTTCGAGCAGGGGTTCCCTTACAGGATCCGGAGTGGATGCTAGTGACGACAGACGCCAGCCTGTCGGGCTGGGGGGCGCATTGTCAAGCGTGCGTGATGCAAGGACTCTGGTCTGCGGGGGAGAGCTCGTGGTCGATCAATCGGTTGAAGCTCAGGGCAGTTCGTCTGGCGCTTCAACACTTCGAATGCTTACTCAAAGGAAAAGCGGTACGGGTTTTCTCCGACAATTTGGTGGCGGTGTTCTATATCAATCAACAGGGGGGGACCGGCAGTGTACTCTTGTTGGAAGAGAGCCAAGAGTTGATGCTCTGGGCGGAGTCTCATCTGGTAGCATTGTCGGCGGCGCATGTAGCAGGGAAGGACAATGTGCAGGCCGATTTTCTCAGTCAGAATGTTCTCGATCCCGGAGAGTGGGAGCTCAACGCGGCGGTATTTCATGACATCACGGAGCGCTGGGGGCAGCCGGTGATGGATTTGATGGCTACTCTACGCAATGCCAAAACATCTCGGTTTTACAGCCGACGCAGAGAGCACATGTCCGAGGGTCTGGATGGTTTGATCCAGCCCTGGCCAGTGGGCCAGCTGCTGTACGTGTTTCCTCCTTGGCTGATGATCGGTCGAGTCGTTCAGTGGATAGCGCAGCACAATGGGAAGGTGATTCTCATAGCTCCTTGGTACGCAGATCTGGTACGGCTCTTGATAGATGCGCCTTGGCGACTGCCCGACCGGATAAATCTGCTGGCTCAGGGTCCTGTGCTGATGCCGCAGGTGGGTCGCTTCTTGCTTACGGCTTGGCTCTTGAAGGGGACTGCCTGAGACAGAAAGGCTATCCTGAGTCGGTGGTGGCCACGTTGCTGCAGTCTAAGAGAGTGTCGTCTTCGCTAGCGTATGTTAGAGTCTGGAGAGCTTTTGAGTCTTGGTGCACTCAGCGGAACATTAGTCCTTTGGCTACGGCGTTACCAGAGTTGCTGTCTTTTCTGCAGAATGGTCTGGAGAAAGGGTTAGCGCTCAGCACTCTCAAAGTTCATTTGGCGGCCTTGGCCTGTTATAGAGGGTCGATGCAGGGTCACAGATTGACAGCTCATGCTGATGTGCAGCGTTTTTTCGAGCGGCCAAGCTCCTCAGGCCTCCAATATGGACAGTGGTGCCTCCGTGGGATTTGAATGTAGTGCTGGAAGCCTTAACAGGGCCACCCTTTGAGTCGGATTCGTCCGTCAGTTTGAGGGAACTGTTGTGGAAAATGGCGTTCCTGGTGGCTTTGTGTTCTGCGAGGAGGATTTCGGATTTGCAGGCGCTATCATGCCGGGAGCCATACCTTCAGTTTTTGGCAGAGAAGGTGGTCTTATGGCCGGTACCCTCCTTTCTTCCAAAGGTGGTGTCATTGTTTCATGTAAATCAGGCGATAGCGTTGCCAGTTTTCTTCGATCTCACGGGTTCTCCAATGGATCGGTCGTTGAAGACGTTAGATCTGGGACGTGTTTTGCGGAAGTATCTTAAGGCCAATAAATCGTTTCACAAGTCGGATAGGTTATTTGTGCTTTTTGCGGGCCCAGGCAAAGGTAAAGCGGCTACAAAAGCTTCAATTGCTAGGTGGGTGAAGCATGCGATAGGAGCGGCATATGAGGCTGCAGGACAATCGCCTCCGGAGGGGCTCAAGGCTCATTCCACGCGAAGCCAAGCAGCGTCTTGGGCAGAATATGCGTTGGTCCCTCTGGTAGATATTTGTAGGGCCGCAACTTGGTCCTCACTGCATACCTTTGCTAGGCACTATAGGCTGGATGTTCACGCCAGAGAGGATGCTAGGGTTGGGGCCTCGGCCATTGTGGCGGGGCTCGCGGGTCCCTCCCGTATTTAGGTACTGCTTTGGTACTGCCCTACCATTCCCTGGACTGGCACGGAGAAACGATAAGGAAGCAGAAATTAGACCTTACCTGCTAATTGTCTTTCCTTGAGTTTTCTCCGGGCCAGTCCAGGGCCCACCCGGATTTTTTGATCACAGACTGTTTTTGGTGGCTTTACGCCTACCTGAGCACAGTAGCAGTGGCGCAAGATTTTGTGTTTTGCGTTTCCACTGGGTGTTTCTGTTTTAAGAGGAAAAAAAAAAAAGATTAATGTTTGGAACTGCTTAGAGAAGCTATTTCAGAGGATCACATGGGGTTTAACATGTGCACTCCTCTGCTGGGGAAGTATACAGTCTTGGCAGCGCCTTTGTTTAGGTTCTTGTTTTTAGTCAGTTAAGCTGCTTTGACAAGAGGAGCCTGGAGCACTGACACCAGGGGGAGTGGCTTAGGCTGTCAGCAAAACTTTAAGTTTTTCAGTCCTCAGCTGCTGAAGGGGATTGACAACCCTACCGTTCCCTGGACTAGCCCGGAGAAAACTCAAGGAAAGACAATTAGCAGTTAAGGTCTAATTTCTGCTTTGTTTTCCTTGAACTGCTGTCTGGCTTGTGTTGTACAGAAAACTCCTTCCCACCATATGCCACACTACCACATATGGTGGTAGCTTGGGAATTTCCTCTAATCACGTGACTGAGGACAAATCCACGACCCTCCAGGGCTAAGCCTCTACAGAAGTATTTTCTTTTGTTTGTATGGGCTAAGAGGGTTAGTCTTGCCGTAGTTAGCAAAAAACAAAACAAAACAACAACCCTGGGGATAGCTCAGGGCTCAACTGAAGTGACCCAAATACAATTGTCCCCTTCCCAGAGTGGGGGCTGTGGGAAGACCCAGAGAGCTTCGGGAGGGCCTAGCAAGATGTGAGTCCCTTAAACATGCCTGAGAGCACGTTTTGAAGGTGAATGGGTTTCCAATATGTAACAGAGAGTCACTTGCAAGAACCTTTCCCTATCTTGTGCAAAAGTGAGATTTATTATACAGAGGGTGCCCAGAGGGGGAAGAGGTTGAACAACTGATAGTTCCCTGGCCCTATCATCAGCAAGTGTTATCAGTGACCCATAGACGTTTATTAGGGGGACACCCGGGGGTGGAGAAAACACTAGTGCATGTTTTAGTCTGGTTTTTCTGGCCTGGGGTCCATAAACAGGTGCAGTTATATTGCCAGTCATGCCCCACCTGTCAACTTCATAACCCCACCAGAATCCGACCGGCCCCATTTGAAAGAGTGGCCATGGATCTGGTAGGATCCTTGGAGTGAACCACCCGAGGCAACAAGTATATTTTAGTCATTTTGGACTATGCTACCCGATACCTGGAGACTATTGTTCTAAGGAATATGAAGACTACTACGATCATCAATGCCCTCTGAGAAGTATTTTCATGGGTGTGAATACCCCATGAGATCCTCACAGATCAAGGAACACCCTTTGTATCCAAGGTGGTGAAGCAGGTTTGTGCCTTGGTAAAGGTCAAGATAATGTGAACATCAGTATATCACCAACAGACTGATGGCCTCGAGTGATTCAATAAAACTCTGAAACAGGTATTAAAAAAGTTTGTTCAGGAGGATGAGAAGAATTGGAATATTCTCCTATTTGATGTTTTCCATCAACAAGGTACCTCAGAGTTCCACAGGGTTTTCCTCTTTTGAGTTGATCTTTGGAAGATGGCCAAGAGGCATATTAGATGTGGTAAGGGAAACCTGGGAAGAAGAAACCTATGCCAGGCACAATTTGGTGGAGTATGTGATACAAATGCAAGGCTGGCTGAGGAAAGCCAAAGAGGCAGCCAAACTCAGTCTGGAAAAAGCCCAAGCTGAGCAAGCCAGGGGCTACAGTCAGGAGACGAGTTTTAGTCCTATTGCTCTCATCTGAGATCAAGTTACTCTGTAAGTGGCAGGGGCCCTGTGAGGTGGAAGAGAAAGTGGAGCCTGTTAACTACAAGATTACCCAGACAGATAAACCAAAGAAAGCCAAAATTTACCATATTAACTTATTAAAAAAGTAGACTCCAGTGACGGCTATGGTGGTACAGGGAAATGATTTTGGGCTGGAAATTTCAGCCCTGTTTGATCCAGCTCAACTCTCAAGTGGAGACCAGCTCTCGGCTGGCCAGAGAAAAGATCTAGAAGGTTTGATCCACCAGAACGTAAAGGTGTTCTCTGCCCACCTGGGATGAACTCACCTCATAAAATACAATAAAAACACATTAACAGTTCCCACGATCTTCAGAAACAGCAAGGCGGCAACAACAAAGAGAGCATTCTCCTTATATGCTCCTACACTGTGGAACTCGCTTCCAGACAACATAAGGGACACAAAGGAACTAAATAATTTTCGCAAGCTCATAAAAGCCTTTCTGTTCAGAGAGCATTTCGGAGAATCAGTTACTTAAAACATGTCAGTCTTGACTAACCCTCAGTTCTCAACCTAAACTCAGCGTCACACAATACATCACCTGAAACAAGACACACAGGGCAACATTTTAATGTAGATAGATTAAGTAACTTAATTTAAATTAAGGTTAATAATCAGCTCAGAACTTTCCATATTTACTCACAAATACCACATGTAAATAGTTGGTTGAAATACTTTGTTAAATACTATGCTAATCTTATTATGTGTATTTACTACTATAGTGCACCCTGTTACAAAGTTTGTTGTAATGCATGTATGTTGTAATGCAGTTCTTGAGTTCATTGTAAACCACTTTGATTTAGGAAAGGTGGTATAGAAGTGCACATAAATAAATAAATAAATTTGTCATGATATTGTTACCCTGGGGTGGTTGTCCAGCAATGACCCTATTGGATTCCAGAGGCCTGGCGATAGGCAGTTGCCAAGGAGCTGGAAGAGATGCGTAACCTGGGAGTTATCATCTTGGTTCCAAAACCCTATTAAGGCATCAGATTCTGCATTGAATTTCAGAGGATTAATACAACTTCTAAACTAGAAGCATATCCCATGTCCAGAGTAGATGAGCTAATCAAGTGACTTGGTGGCGTATGCTTTATATCAACCTTGGATCTGACCAAGGGATACTGGCAGGTGCCCTTGACTCTGGCTGCCAAGGAGAAGACTGCTTTTTTGACACCACAAGGTCTGTTCCAGCTTACAGTACTGCCCTTTGGATTACACAGGGCTCCTGCCATGTTTCAATGCCTAGTTGACCACCTACTGAGACTGTACTAGGAGTATGTGGTTGCACACCTTGATGACATTGTCACAACAGAGACTGGACCACCCATCTAACTCAAGTACAAGCTGTGTTGACCAGCCTGTGGAAAGCCAGGTTGACAACCAGTCCCAAGAAATGTTTTCTGGGAGGTCAGGATGTTCAGTATCTAGGATATTTAATCGGGAATGGGGAGATATGACCTCAGTTACAGAGGATGCCGTTGCTCAGATCCTCACCCTGAAGTCGAAGAAAGAGGTTTGTGCCTTCCATGGATTGTTTGGCTATTACTGCCGGTTCATCCCTAATTTTACAAAGGTGTTAGAGCCGTTAACCAATCTCCTCCAAAAGAGAGCTCCCAAAAAGATTTAGTGGTCACCGGACTTGGACTTGGCCTTCCAGCACCTCAAGAAGGCCATGTGCTCATGATTTCTCTCTACTGTTTATTGTGCCAATTAATGCCTCAGAGGTGGACCTAGGAGCTGTTCTGGGCTAGGAAGTCAGAGGTGAAGAACATCCTATGGCATTCATCAGCAGGAAGTTCTTTCTTGGAAACAGCATTATGCAGTGATTGAGAAGGAAGCCCTGGCTGTCAAGTAGGCACTTGAGAGACTTAGAAAATTTTCTTGAAATCCCATATATGCAGTAATGTGACGTGGCACGTTTTGGGTTGAATGCATCCCTGCTTGTCCTGTATTGCCTGAAGCAGGGTCGTATCCTAATGAAATGTGCCATGTTGCATTACTGCATATATGAGATTTCAAGAGGATTTTCTAAGTCTCTGAAGTCACTGGCATTTCTGAGCTAAATAGCCATTTTAAAGTTATTTGTTTAAACTGGGTCCACTGCAGCAGGGGTGAGAAAATCTGTCTCCTTCCCCTGTGTCTTTCCCCTTCAAGTCTGTGTCTTTCTTGGGATCTTTTAGTATGTTAGTCTTATCACTGAGGCATTACTATGTGCGAGCGTCTTAGAGTTTGCTGCACAATTTTAAAAGTTACCCAAGCCTTGTGAAGAGAGCCTCTCCGTAGAGTAGCCTAACCAGCTAAATCTGACTGGTTCTCTAGGAGAAATACTGTGACTTGGGCATTTGTGAAGTTATGAGAGTTTTGGCAAATTTTGGAAATCTGTTTTTGGACCAGTCAGAGGTCTGGTGAGGAAATAAGTTGTGACTGGGCAGAGGGACCCTGCACCAAGAACTATTGTCATTATATTTTCCCCTAAACCTGAAGGAACATTTACATTTACAGTTCCTTAATTCAGGAATAATTTCTTTGGTGAAACCTCTGATTGTGTAAACCAAGGAGATACAAAAGACTGGAAAGCCCCCATCTCGCAGCAGCGAGATGGGGGCTTTTCAGTCTTTTGCATTGAGTGTCACATGTATGATTTTCCCCCAGTTGGTAAGCAGTCTTACGTGTGTGCACTAGGTGCAAGGAGCTCTTTGCTCTCAGGGAACAAGTCCGTTCTCTAGAGGCTAGAGCAGCAGACTTGGAAAACATAAGAAAGACAGAGAGGTACATAGGCGAGACCTACAGGGATATAGTCCTGAAGTCCCACCTCCAGTCTGGCAGCATCCCTGTTGCCATGGAGGAGAGAGGTCATGTGACAGGAGAGCATCACCCTGGTGTGGCAGGAAGTGATCCTGTAGCGAGGACCTGTCCTCCAGATGATGTAAAACCCTCTTGCACCGAGGAAGTTTCTCCAGGGCCATGTGTCCATAAGGGAAGGGTTAGGACAGCCGTTATAGTTGGTGATTCGATCATTAGGCATGTAGATAGCTGGGTGGCTGATGGACGTGAGGATCGCCTGGTAACATGCCTGCCTGGTGCGAAGGTAGTGGACCTCACGCGCCACCTAGATAAGGTCTTAGATAGTGCTGGGGAGGAGTCTGCTGTCTTGGTACATGTCGGTACCAATGACATAGGAAAATGTGGTAGGGAGGTTCTGTAGGCTAAATTTAGGCTTTTAGGTAGGAAGTTGAAATCCAGAACTTCCAAGGTAGTGTTCTCCGAAATGCTTCCCGTTCCACGCGCAGGACCCAAAAGGCAGGCAGAGCTCCGGAGTCTTAATGCGTGGATGAGACAATGGTGCAGAGATGAGGGTTTTGGATTTGTTAGGAACTGGGGAACATTCTGGGGAAAGGAGGGGCTCTTCCGAAGGCATGGGCTTCACCTTAACCGGGATGGAACCAGGCTGCTGGCATTAACCTTTAAAAAGGAGATAGAGCAGCTTTAAACTAGATAATAGGGGAAAGCCGACAGTCGCCCAAGAGTGGATGGTTCGGAAGAATGTATCCTTGAAGGATACTACCAAAAGCAGAGAGGTTCCAAAAAAGAGTAAAGTAGACCAAATGCCCTCGAGTATGGAGCAGACAGAGCTTAAAGATCTCAAATTACCCATGTCTACCAATAGCCAAATTAATATCAATAAAATACAGTCTCTAAAATGCTTGTATGCAAATGCTAGAAGTCTAAAAAATAAGATGGGAGAGTTAGAATATATAGCACTAAATGAGAGGTTAGATATGATTGGAATATCAGAGACATGTTGGAAGGAGGACAACCAGTGGGACACTGTGATACCTGGGTACAAACTATATCGTAATGATAGAGCTGATCAAATTGGTGGAGGGGTTGCACTCTATGTCAAGGAAGCTAGCAAACGTTATAGCGCAGTAATAATAATGGGCAATTTCAATTATCCCGGTATGGACTGGGTCAGTGTCACGGCAGGACATGCTAGGGAGATAAAGTTCCTAGATGAAATAAATGACTGCTTCTTGGAGCAGCTGGTTCATGAACCGACCAGAGGGGAAGCCATATTAGACCTAGTCCTTAGTGGAACACCAGATCTAGTGCAAGAGATAAGGGTGTTGGGGCCACTTGGCAATAGTGATCATAGCATGATCGCCTTTGATTTAATTAGTGGAGGAGGGATAGTAAGGAAATCCACAGTACTACCTTTTAACTTTCAAAAGGGAGACTATGATAAAATGTGGAAACTAGTTAAGAAAAAACTAAAAGGACCAGTTGCAAAGGTTAAAGACTTACATCAAGCTTGGGTGTTGTTGAAAAATACTATCTTGGAAGCCCAGAGAAGCTGTATTCCATGCTTTAAGAAAAGTGGAAGGAAGTGCAAAAAACTGCCAGCATGGTTTAAAGGTGAGGTCAGAGAGGCTGTTGCTGCCAAAAAAGCATCTTTCAGGAAATGGAAAAAAGAGCCAAACGATGAAACCTGGAAACAGCACAAGCACTGGCAAGTCAAATGCAAGGCATTGATAAGGCAGGCAAAGGGAGAATTTGAGAAGAAGCTTGCTGTGGAAGCAAAAACGCAAAATAAAGACTTTTTCAAGTACATTTGTAGCAAACAACCTGTGAGAGAGTCAGTTGGTCCATTAGATGATATTTTTATTTAGCTGTATTTATATCCTGCTTTTCACTGGGTCAAAGCGGTCAATTGGGGGATACATTTAACATGAGGCGATATGAGACACATACGCTAATACTTACAGGGAACATGGGCAATGGAGGGTTAAGTGACTTGCCCAAGACCACAAGGAGTGCCTATAGGACTAGAAATCCCAGTCCCTCCGGCCTGAGATTGCTGTCCCCAGGTGGGATTTGAACCCCCGGCCCTCTGGCCTGAAGTACCTTGTCCTAACCACTAGACCACTTCTCCCTATATAGGTGTTAAGGGGGCACTAAGAGGTGACAAGGCGATAGCGGAGAGACTGAATGAATTATTTGCTTCGGTCTTTACTGAGGAAGATATAGAGATGTTACCCATGACTGAAGTGGTATTTAAAGGTGCGGAAGAATTGAAGGAAATATCGATACATCGGGAAGATGTATTACAACTATTAGATAAACTGAAGAGTAGCAAATCACCTGGGCCAAATTAAGATGAGTGTTCTCAGGAGTGATTTTTGGTCAAGAAGGAACTTGAATGGATAGGCAGCATTTTCAAATCTTTGCGTATTCTTTTCCAGCAAAAGTCTACCTTAAAAAAAAAAAACAGGTACAAGTGATTGCACCTACTTTGTGCTCACAGCAACTTTCAAAGCAAAAGTTCATATTTATTTTTTCTTTGAAAATTACAGCAAAGCCTTTGGGTGTAAAGTGCATACAGTTTTTATCCCATTGCAGATAGTGTAAAAATTGCCACCATAAGTCCTATAGTGGAATGCTTTTGAAAAGCGATATGGTAAATCAAGGAATGATAACCTTTCTATTAACTGTTAAAACAGATTTCTGTAAAGGTTGATGCCTGTGATTTGTGTGTATATGGTCGTTAAGAGGTTTCTCTCTGATGCTAGAGTGGGTACCTCAGAGGGATTAGGAAGGCAAAGCGAAGCTGAGCTGGCCTCTGCTTTTGAATCTTTGGGAAATCACACTAACAAGAAGAGAGAGATGACGCTTAATGATTATAAATGCTTATTCTCAGGCAATTTAAGATTATGAATAAATGTAAATTAAAATAACCACATGCATATAACATATTAAGATGATAAAACTGAGAAGGACTAGACAACTCAAGTACTTGGGGCCCTTTTGTTAAATCCCACTAAGGTTTTGCACTTGACACACGTTTTTAATGCATGGTAATTTCAGTCTCTACATTAACCGTGGGGGGCATGACCAGCAGTTTCTCGTCAGTTAATGCACAAATGCATAGTTTAACATGTGGTGCAATTAATGCAGGCACACCTAATGATACCCACAGAAGTATTCTTAGGTGCACCTGAGCAGATTGCCATACTGATGAACTATCCTTGCCCACACTCCACCCCTAACCCACCCCCTCTCTGTATTAGCATGCGATTGCCATTTAATGTGCATTATGATGGCTGTTAGCCGGCTTGCCCGCACACTAGCATTCACTAAGATCAGTTATCACACACTAAAATGTGCATTAACTGGTTAGTGGCATTTAGTAAAAGGACCCCTTAAGGAAGGTGACTGTGCTGTGAGTCGTTTTTCTTTCTCTAGATGAAGATGCCTCTGCCACAGTAACATGGCATCATAATTTCAGAGCTGCATGAGCTACGCGCCCTCCAGTTGCGAGAGGATGTGGCATTGCAGAACATAGAGCCACTGCATATAACTTTTGCACAATGACCATGGCTTCCTTCTCTCGGGGGCTCAGACATGCTTTCTGTTTTAAATATTTTTAGCCATACATTTGACATAATGGGGTGCACAAAAGGCTTAATGAGCTAGCTTTGGCAGTTACCTGTTAAACCTTTCCCATTTTAAACTGGCCCTTTCTGACAGGCCAACTTTAACTGGCTAAATCTGAATTTTAAAAAATGGGTGACCCTAGGAGCGAGGTTAGGTCAGGAGATAAGATAAGCAGTTAATGCTGACTTTTAAGGCTAACCACTGTTGAAGTGACTTAAGTTAGGCCTCAAATTTGTGCTAGTCCAAGCAATACATGACATTAGGGATGGGAATTGGGGTGGGAAAAAGTGTAAATGCTCTGAGAAATGTAACTGTCAAAACCACAGGCTTTGGAAAAACATGTCTGTCTCTTTTTTTGGAATTTAACAGCTGTGGAACTAATAAGGAAGTGTTTACTCTGCATTTGCTTTATAAATTTGGGAGCTAATATTTTAAACACTGCAGTCAGTATTGTTTTTAAATATGGCTGAGGTACTTAAATTGTGATCATATATTCATCACCACTATCTAGATAGTGACCGGAACCAACTAGAGAGAGGCAAGCTCTGCTATCTTCTGGATAGAGGCCATATTTAGTCTACTATCTAGATAACTGCAACTTGCCATGAACTTCAGAAAAAGGGTATGAGTTAAATCTATTTCCCTTTCTTCTTCTCCCTTTCCCTTTTCAGATAAATTCAGGACAGTTGTTTCGCTGTCCAAAGGTTATTCGGATAGTTTTCTAGAGAGTAGATTGAATATTTCTACTATCTGCAGGACCAGTGCAAAGATTGGAGGTGCCCTAGGTGGGCCTCTCCAGCCTGATGCCCCTCCACTGCCCTCTGCCCCCACTGACGCCTTTGCTGCCTCTTTCCGTGGCCTTCACTGGTGACAATGGCTCAGAAAATGTGGGGGAGTGCTTACCTCAACTTGCCAGCGCTACCCCTTGGTTTCTGTCCTCTACTATGTCTCTTCTGCCCCCTCCAATGCAGACTTTCAGTTTTGAAATCTGTGTTGGAGGGGGCGGAAGAAACATAGTAGAGGGCAGAAACTGTGGGGCAGCATCAGCAAGTTGACATAAGTGCTGCCTCACATTTTCTGAATCATTGCTGCCACTGCAGGCCCTGGAGAGGGGCAGCAGCAGTGGCAATGGGTGGTAGCCTCTGATAACATTTGGGAATGCCGACGTCCTACTGTCACCCTGCCCTGGCACTATTTGATTAATGCTATGGCAATCAGTAAGGATTTTCAGTAGCACTATCCATATATGTGCCACTGAAAATTAGTGGATAGGCCTGATCAGTGACACTTATCTGGATATCAGAGTCTGCTATCCAGATAAGTGCTTTTGAATATCAACACACTTGTAATTTTGCTGTGTAGCATTAGTCACAGAAATCTGGCTGTTGCAATAGCAGACCTAAATATGCCTAGATGTCACACAGGAACCCTCATCTATTTTTATTTTACTATTTTATTGCTTATTTATAAAAATATATATACTGCTTCCTTGGCAACAGCCATTCGAAGCAGTTCACAACTAAAAATACAACCATATATTATAAAAAAGTCAAAAATACAACAGAATCAAAGAGGAAAAATACTAAATAAATATAAGATGCATAATTTAGGGGAAGTGTCATTACTCCTACCCCTAAGATATCCTGGGTTCAAATTTTTTCCCAAATTTCAACAAGACCCTTTCAAACCATAGAAGACTTTTCCCCAACCACTGTTCCAAAAAAGACTGTTTCCCAGTCTTGGAACGACTACTGAAAAGGGCTATATCCCTCCAGCATTCCTTCCTCACCACCTTCACTGAAGGGACCATCAGCCTTGAGATGAATGCAGACTCCTTGAGGGCACATACCAGGACATTCAATTACTTTGCTCTCTACTGATGAAGCACCTTAAGTGTTTGTACCATAAATTTAAACTGACTTTGCTTTCATACCAATGAAGTTTCACCAGACCTAGTTAAGCTCGCTCTCTCCTCTTTGTATTTTGAGTAATTTTCAATCTTCTTAACAGCCTTTCATTTACCCATATGAAAAAGACTGTCGAAATAGTCAAGGATACTTAGTGAAGCTTGCATAACAGTGTCTAAAGCTCTTTCATTTAGGTTTTAAGCTACTTCACCAAACAGAGCTTATAGAAGGCATTTTGAATTACCGAAGCCACTTGACATTGGACCACCCTTATCCAGCAACACCCCTAGATCTCTAATAGATTCCCCCAACTGGGATTTTAACACCATCGTTTATTTGGTTTAGCTCATGCCTTTTCAGTAGTAGTTCAAAGCAACTTACATTTTGATAGGAATTTCACAGTCCAAAGAGGGCTTACAATCTAAAATTGAACCTGAGGCAATGGAGGATTAAAGGACTTGCTCAAGGTCACAAGGAGCATCAGTAGAATGTGAAACCTGGCTTCCCTGGCTCTTAGTCAGAATGGAGGGGTACCCTAATGATTAGAACTAATAGGCTAAAACCAGGAAAGTCAGGGTCCTGATCCTACTACTGCTCCTCGTGATCTTGGGCAAGTCACTTACCTCTCTATTGCTTCAGGTACAAACTTAGGGTCCTGTTTACTATAGGTTTTCTCCCATTTTGAAGGTATGGGAAAAATGCTTAGTAAACAGGAACCTTAGCTTGTAAGCCCTCCTAGGATAGGAAAGTACCTAAATGTGAGTTGCCTTCAACTCTTGATAAAAGATGTGAGCTGAATCCAATTCTCTTTCAAGAAACTACTCCCCCAGGCCCCCCAAATGCCCCAGCTGACAATAAAATAAATACAGTCTAAATTTAGAACATAAGATATGCCATACTGGATCAGACCAAGGTCCATCAAGCCCAGTATCCTGTTTCCAACAGTGGCCAATCTAGGTCATATGTACCTAGCAGTTTCCACAAAAGACACAGGTTCCACAATTCTTGTACTGGATCAAGCATTGATATCCTGGGTCCCTTCTTAATAATGGTTTATGGACCTTTCCTCCAGGAACTTGTCCAAACCTTTTTTAAACCCAGCTACACTAACAGCCTTTACTACATCCTCCGGTAACAAATTCCAGAGTTTGATTACACGTTGAGTGAATAAATATTTTCTTTTATTAGTCTTAAATAGTTTACCCTGTAGTTTCATTGCATGTCCCCTAGTCTTTCCATATTCTGATAACGTAAACAATCGATCTACGTTTACCTGTTCCACTCCGTTCATTAATTTATAGACTTTGGTGGCTCTTCTCTGAACCTTTTCTAATAACGCTATATCCTTTTTAAGATACGGCGACCAGAATTGCACACAATATTCAAGGTGCGGTCTCACCATGGAACGATATAGAGGCATTATAATATCTTTTGTTTTATTTTCCATTCCTTTCCTTATGATACCTAGCATTTTATTTGCTCTCTTGGCCACCGCTGCACACTGGGCCGAGGGTTTTAACATGTTATCCACAATGACGCCTAAATCTTTTTCCTGGGTGGTGGTTCCTAATGTGGAACCTTGCATCGTGTAACCATAGTTTGGGTTGTTCTTTCCTAGCTGCATAACTTTGCACTTGTCCACATTAAATTTCATCTGCTATTTGGATGCCCAGTCTTCCAATTTATCAAGATCCTCTTGCAATTTTCCACAATTCTCTTGGGTTTTAAGAACTTTAAATAGTTTTGTGTCATCTGCAAATTTGATAACCTCATTCGTTATTTTTCAGGTCATTTATGAATATGTCAAAAAGCAGCGGACCCAGCACAGATCCCTGGGGTACACCACTATTCATCTTTCTCCATTGGGAAAATTGGCCATTTAGCCGTACCCTCTGCTTTCTATCTTTTAACCAGTTCCTGATCCACAATAGTGCACTGCCTCCTATCCCATGACTCTTTAGTTTTGCCAAAAGTCTCTGATGAGGGACCTTGTCAAAGCTTTCTGAAAGTCCAGATACACTATACCAACTGACTCACCTTTGTCCACCTGTTTATTCACACCTTCAAAAAAACATAACAGATTAGTAAGACAAGATCTTCCTTGTCTAAAGCCATGTTGGCTGTCTCCCATTAGGCCATGACTATCTACATGCTGAGTAATTTTATTCTTTATGATGGTTTCTACCATTTTTCCCGGTACTGATGTCAGGCTCACCGGTCTGTAGTTTCCCAGATCACCCCTGGAACCCTTTTTAAAAATTGGCGTTACATTGGCGATCCTCTAATCTTCAGGTATTACAGATGATTTTAATGAAAATTCACAGATTACTAATAGCAGGTCTGCAATCTCATATTTCAGTTCTTTCAACAGCCTTGGATGTATACCATCCGGCCCAGGTGATTTGCTACTCTTCAGTTTATCTAATAGTTGTAATACATCTTCCCGATGTATCGATATTTCCTTCAATTCTTCCGCACCTTTAAATACCACTTCAGTCATGGGTAACATCCCTATATCTTCCTCAGTAAAGACCGAAGCAAATAATTCATTGAGTCTCTCCGCTATCACCTTGTCACCTCTTAGTGCCCCTTTAAACCCTCTATCATCTAATGGACCAACTGACTCTCTCACAGGTTTTTTGCTATGAATGTACTTGAAAAAGTCTTTATTTCACATTTTTGCTTCTGCAGCAAGCTTCTTCTCAAATTCTCCCTTTGCCTGCCTTATCAATGCCTTGCATTTGACTTGCCAGTGCTTGTGCTGTTTCCAAGTTTTGTCATTTGGCTCTTTTTTCCATTTCCTGAAAGATGCTTTTTTGGCAACAACAGCCTCTCTGACCTCACCTTTAAACCATGCTGGCAGTTTTTTGGACTTCCTTCCACTTTTCTTAAAGTGTGGAATATAGCTGGTCTGGGCTTCCAAGATAGTATTTTTCAACATCACCCAAGCTTGATGTAAGTCTTTAACCTTTGCAACTGGTCCTTTCAGTTTTTTCTTAACTATTTTCCTCATTTTATCATAGTCTCCCTTTCGAAAGTGTTGGGAAATTTGACTTAAAGTCTGCCTTGGGTCTGCTTATATATGTATATATTGGTTTTATATGACTGCACCCTTGCCTGGTGAAACTACACAGAAGGATGGATGGCACAGAAGACAAGAAGACAATAGCTATTTGAGAGTATATGCTTGCCATAAGATAATAGATGCGGCCTGCTATGGAGGATTCTGGGTAACCATATTCTGCATAGGAGTATGCAGAATATTGGGCCTAGTAATATCAGTAAGAAAATACAGGTCAAGCAAAGAATTCAAACTAATGAGCACAAAAGCACTCTCTCTAGCTCTGCACGGTTTCAATTAGTGCCAAGGAGGAAAAACACAGGAAGGGGCAGAGGTCACTGGCCATGCATAGATGAGCAGACCTAAAAGCAGATCCAGATGTATAAAGGTCACAGGCCATGCATAGATGAGCAGACCTAAAAGCAGGTCCAGATGTACAAATGTAAAGAGATTCTCCCCTGGGGAAAAGTGTTGCAGGACCCTGAGGCCCTGCTGACACCTAAGTAGTTATGATGGATTCATTGAAACTAATTTGAAGCAGACATTTGAGACAAGGAGAAATGTATATAAGGTGGTTATTTTGGGGGAAGGGTGGGCAGTGTTTTCTCCCCCTTTACAGAGAGAGAGAAAGTACTGTCTGCCATTTCTAGACAGGCTTTTGCTGTTCTGCATGACACTGCTATTTTGTTATGCTGAAATAAAAGTTTTTGTAATTAAAGCAACTGCCGTCTAAGTAATTCTTTGATTGGTGATATTTGGGCAACTGCTTGTAGGAACCAGAAGCTACAATAGTTAAAAGGTAGTACTTTGGATTTCCTTCCTATCCCTCCTCCACTATCAAATGCGACCATGCTATGATCACTGTTGCCAAGTGGCCCCAACACCCTTATCTCTTGCACTAGATCTGGTGTTCCAAAAAGGACTAGGTATAATATGGCTTCTCCTGTGGTCGGTTCATGAACTAGCTGCTCCAAGAAGCAGTCATTTATGTCATGTAGGAACTTTATCTCCCTAGCATGTCCTGCCGTGACACTGACCCAGTCGATACCGGGGTAATTGAAATCACCCATTATTATTACTGCGCTGTAATGTTTGTTAGCTTCCTTGATTTATTTGAGCATTTCATCATCCATTTGTTCCTTCTGGCCAGGCAGTCAATAGTACATCCCCACTGCCATCGCCTTCCCCTTTTTACATGGAATTTCAATCCATAGAGATTCTACAGCAAATTTTGTTTCCTGCAAAACTTTAATCCTTTCTGACTCAATGCCCTCTCTAACATAGAGCGCAACCCCTCCACCAATTTGACCAGCTCTATCATTACGATATAGTTTGTACCCAGGTATCATAGTGTCCCATTGGTTGTCCTCCTTCCACCATGTCTCTGATATTCCAATCATATCTAACCTCTCAGTGCTATATATTCTAACTCTCCCCAATTTCTTTAGGTAATATGATTCATATCTTCCCTGATGCTGTGAAAGTGATACAGGTGAAGAAGAAAGTTTTTTTCTTCAGTTGAAAGAACATGTCTGAAGATAGGGGGATCATTTTTTTTAATGTTCCCTTGCAAATGTGTAGTGAATCATTGTAGGAATAGATTTGTCTTTTCAGCTTCCTTAACCAAACAGCAGGAGAAAGAGGTCTTCCGCAAAGGGTACAGTAGAAGGAAGCGGAAGCCAAAAACCATGGCCAAACACAGTAAGGGTATACAAAAAACTTTATTAGCAGACCCAATTAAAAGGTTTTGGCCTGGGGCCTTCTTCAGGGGTCTAAAGACAGACACAAACATAAAATTAAAATATAAAATCATAATATAAGCCAACCAGAAGTAAACACTTTAAAAAGATTCAATAATACATAAAAAATATATAACACATTACCAAAGAAGACAAAATCAACGTCAAAAGGGTGGAACATACCACTCTTCCCATTCTATGGTGAATAAATAAATACAATAAATATAACATACTGAACATTCATAAAAATAATTCATATAATAAACATAAAAAATACATAAATGGATATAACATACGATGGGGTATGTTTACTAAGCAGTCTTAACGTGCGCCCGGCGCTAGTGTGCAGGCTGCCATAAAAGGAGTGGGCATTTCGGTCTTAATGTAGCAAAATGGGATTATCGTGCGATAACGTGCACTGCGCACATTATCATGCAAGAAGCTGCTAAGCACGTTAACGTGCGGTAATCTTAGGTAGGCGCACTGACATGCAAACATAGAAACAGAGGTATAGCACACTGGTTAATACATTGCCTGCTAATACAGAGGTGATGAGTTCAAGCCCCCAGTGGGCTCAGTAAAAAGGCTGTCTGAAGAAAACCCTTTTGCTGCTTGGAAGAGCCGGACACATCCCAACAATCTGCACTGCCAGCCAAAAAAGCCTTACCCCAGTGCTGCAACCTAAAGCACCTTTTAGGGTGCACCATAAGGCACATGATAAATCACCAAGGCAGGTCACACTGTGCCCCAGAGGGCAACAGGAAAGGTTGGCACCCTCCAAGGCAGCATATAAGGCACCCCATAAGCTGGCCAAACCTAAGGTGCCGTGAAAGATGGCCAAGGGATGCGAGTGGGATACAGGAGATGGTGCTCAGAGGCACAAAGGTGCCCCAAGGTCACAAGCATGAAATGTATGGCTCAAACACAGATGCTATTAATTGTTGCACAGGTAAATTAATTAATTAATTTATTTTTACACCATATCATTCTATCTTTTTGAGATCTCGTCCTCATCCCCCTCTTTGATCTCGTCTTTTCGTTTTTGTTTATTGATGCCGTTTATGTTTTGATGCTCTAGGCTCTCCTGTGTTTTCAGAGGAAGAGCAATATACAATAGTAAAATCACACAATATACAGGTATGTTTTTTAATGTACTGTCACATCCTTTAAGACATATACTTACCACAATATTTATTTGTCTATATACATTCTTATATATGTATGTTCATTATTTTAATTATCTTACATTTGTGATATGCCTTGTTGTTTGGTCACAGTGACTGTTAGATTTTATTTGTTTATGTATTTATAACTACAGTCTTTGCTTGATTTATAACATTATTTATTCTTTATTTATTGTTTTAATTGATTTTATGGTTATTCATATTAAGCAATCTATTTATATCATTTATGTATTTATTGATATTTATTAGCCTGTTGACCGTTTCTATTTAAGGTTATTTTGTTTTTGTGTGTTTTTTAGTTTTATTTATTGGCTGTACTGGAGGGTTGTCATACCCTTTGTGTTCTTTTATGTTTTTATGTTATACTGGCGTTTTTTAATGAGATGAGTATTGTTCATTCACGTCCTCAATGGAACAACTCATTGCTTATTATCATTAATATCATTATATTTGTTTTTATTTTAATTGTTTGCTTTCTTATATATATACATATGTATATTTTATGTGTTTTAGCCATCAATTGCCCCTGAGGAAGTTTCTTACGAAACACGGCCAGTGTTGGGCCGGTGGCTGGAGTTGAATAAAGAAATTAAAGTTTTTTATCTCACGTCTTTCTGTTGCAATCCACGTCTCTTACTGGGTTCCCTTGTGCACGTGGGATCGTGCTTTTGTTGTTGGGATCAAACACAGATGTAACCATAACACTGCACAGAGCACCAAGGAAAGACAATGAACAGGTGATGGGAGGAAGTAGATGACGGAGCTCATGGACCAGCCAAATCTGCATGTAGGCCATGTGGCAGCAGGTAAAGTGGAAAAACTGTACAGGGTGATGGTAATGTACAGTGCAACAATGACAGTGTGTGGCAGAGGATGGGGATACGTGTCCACCAGAGGAGGTAGAGTTGGCAGGAGAAGTGCAATGACAGGAGGACAGAGGAGAGTAGTGCCATGCACAGCACACACAGGAGAGGCAACCAGGGAGATCTGCAATGCAGAAATGTGTACCAGTGCAGGATGTGGGGTAGCAGCATGCACAGCAGGGTAGGATGGCATACAGCTGGCAGACACACATAGACGGACAGAAGGATGGTTTACAACTGTGATATGGGTACAATGTGCTAACAACACAGATCTGCACAGATATGGCTGTCACAGGAATCAAAAGTAGCTGTGCAGCACAGGCAAACAAATCAAAGAGAACAGAGAGGAATCAAACCTATGGCCATCAGCACAAGTGTCAATGCACAAACCGGTAGGCCATACCACCAACGTGAGCTCATTAGCAAAGGCTGCATACAAGAATACTGCAGGGCACCACACTAGACGCCTGCTGGCTGCCATGATAGGCAAACCTCCAACAGTAACCATGATCAAATGCACATGCAGATATGGTGTGTACAGATCAGATCACAGTCTGTAATTGGGACAACACCCAAATATATCTATATGCACACACAAAATCAAATGTTGTGCAGTGGAGACAGCATGCAAAAGAGGAAAGAACCTAAAGCCAAAGGGCGGGAGGGGATGCTCTTTGGAGCAGTGGAAAATATGGAACACAACAAGACAGAATTGAACCTGCAAACAGGTGTGCCACAGACCAGCTGAACTGCAGCAATGCCAATCCCCCAAGCGGACTGCCATGTAAATCCCATAGACATATGTAACAGCCAATATATCATGGATAGGCAGAACAGAGGGCATACTTTGGTGTACAGTGAAGAGATGGAAATGTGTGTGCATAGGTGATGAAGCTGCAGGTTCCAAATGGTCATGTTATCACAACAGAATCATTTTACAAAAGAAACCCATGTGGGGATTAAATCTGCAACCTATGGTGTTATAACACATGTCTGTAACCACTATCCCAAACAAGCACTATGACCATAATTCCAAAATAGTACCTCAAAGGGAAGGTGTTTATGGGAACCTGCAACATCCAGTGATGTGGTAAACGCCTGGATGATAGACAGCTGGCGCCGTACAAGGATGTGAGCACAGGTGGGCCATGGATATGACCATAAATTCATCAAATACAAGTGTCAGTGTGAGCAAGCAGCAGCCGAGACAAATGTATGTCAAACACGTATCTTTATTTTGGTTATTCGTCACAGATAGTGTAGATACCGCCATCATAATACCCAGGTGAGTGGATCCCAGCTGAAAGACCAAAGAAACATTTAGCAGGGCAGCAACCCACATCCTACGTAAAGGTCACTGGCACATCTACAAATGAGGGGCAGGAGAGATAATGTGCATCAGGTGCATGGTGGGCAGTATGCATTTGGCCCCCACCCCCCACATGCTGCTGCACGCCTCAAATGTGTTACTTACATATGAGTGCATGTAGACAGTAGGTGGTGCATGATGAGGGCCCAGCACACAGCAATCATGATCTGTACCTGAAAACATATCTATCTGGCAACACCGGAGACACACAAATGAAAACAGCATATGTTGTTAAAATGTTGAAAGTTTAAAAACATGTGGAAATTTATGTTACAGCTGCCACATAATGCCTCATGTAGGAATCAAAGCTGCAACAATGTAACCAGAAACTATGGTCAAATGCACAATGAGGATATGCCAACAGGTAGCAGAAGCATATGAACACAGAAACCAATACAAATAAACAACCTGCAGAAACATGCAGAGATAACACTATGCAGAAGGTCCCCTGCACTGGTTGGTGTGGATACAGTGTCTGTACACATATATCACGGCACATGGAATGCATAATTGAAGGAAGACAATGGACACTCACACTGCGACAGTCCAAATATAATGGTGCAATGTGAGTGTCCTTACCCCAGGGGATAAATAGGAGTGTGCAGACATGCAATGCAAGGTTCATAAATACATGTTTAGCGTCACGTCTGTACAATAAGCAAACCCAAAAACCAGTACATAGAGATGGAAAGTGACGGCAAATATTGTACAGTAAACCACACAGAAGCCATATTGCCACATGCTGTGTTTCCCCATCAAAGTCAGTCATATGCACGTTGTGATAATGCAGAGGGCTTAAACACCAGAAATAGGGGTTTAAAACAGCTTCTTTCCCCAAAAGCAGACAGCAATACAGGCAGGGAAAGGGTTAAAGCTTCAGCCCAGAGAAACTCTCTGCATAGAAAGTCAGTGAGAGAGCCACACCCCAGCTCCATGACAACCCCGGGAGCTGACGTAAGAGGCAAGGGGGCGGAATCAAAGCTGATAGGGCAGCCCCATGCTCTTAACCAGGAAGGAGATTCAGATAGAAGGAGAAGGAGAAGAGGAAGGAGAAAGGAACGAGGAAAGAAGTGGACAGAGTGTTGGACTCTGGCTCAGGTTCTGGTTCGGATTCAGATCCAGAGGGAGACCTGAGGAACCGAGGAAGCAAAGGAAGGAGCAACCATTACCAAGGTAGCACACGGTGCTTGGGGAGTTGCCAGCAAGACTGCTTAGAGAAAGAAAGGTCTCTGGAAAAGCGTCTGAGAAAGCTTCCTGTAAAGGAGAGGTATTACCACGGGCCAAGCAGCCGAGAGAATCAGGTCAGAAGTAACTTTAAACCTCGAGGGGAGAGGCTGGAAACCTTACCCAGGAGAGATAGGAGTTCTTCCCTGGAGTCTTCTCTGGAAGCTGTGGTTACAGGTGGGAGATTAGGCTGGAGTAAAGTTCCAGGTGAAAAACTGCAGAAACGTTCCCAGGGCAGGCAGCGTGTCTCTAGCTCAAGCTCTGAGAATAGCCCAGCTGCTCGTAAGCAAACAGCTGATTGTGTGCTATGGAAACGGAGGTTAGAGCCAGACCCTGCTGAGCAGTTTGCCACATGGGAGATAGTGAAGCAGTATCAGGACAAATACTTACCTTTCAACCAAACTGGGAAAGCCAGACATACCAGAAGAAAGGTGAGCCCTTTTTCCATTAATTCAGTTTTAAAGGAAGCTGGTAATTTTAATTCCTCACATATACCAAGAAGTAAAAAGGATTCTAAATGGAAACAGCTTAAAAGCTTACTAGAACAGTGGAAGCCAGTTACTCTGCAGAACCCTGACTATAACCAGGACCTATCAGACCGAACCAATGCAGACTGAGTCAGCTGTAATAGATAACAGTTATTCTGATATGGAAACAGTGTGCTTACTGTCATAAGGAGTGAAAGCTGTATAACTTTGTGCAAGTGATAAGTGCTGGAGAAGTCCAACTTCATGCAATTGAGCTTTTACACGGGGAGAGGCAGCGTACTGCCTAAGTGTAAAACTCAACCTCATTAAGCAACTGTGGAAAGCAAATGCAATGCTATTGAGTTATCTGCAAAGTAAAGTTGTTACATGAAAGTAAAGCCTCTAGTATGAAGAACAGACCTTGTTCAGAGCTGGAGAGAAGTTTGAATAACTTGTTTGGAACTGACAACCCTGAGAAGTATCAGGTGGACTTTGTTACATCTTGGACTTTATTTGGTTGGAGAAAGTATCCACATTTTGTTTCTGTTATTAGGGGTAGTAGATACAAAATTCCTGTGCTAACAATAAAGTTATTGTTACCCCAATTAACCTTGGCTGTTCGTGTCTTGGCCCACAACTACACGGAACCCAGACATCAGCACTTACAAGGATTTATAAATTTGTGGTCACGTCCCCCCTCTTCCAGGCAACCGCCTATACGGGCGAGGAGGGCGTGACAACGTGCAACATGTACATATCAACATGATACAGTGATGCCAAACATGCACGGAAACACCCTTGGTGAGTGACAACATCAATCTAAGCTGTTGGTGTGCAGCAAAGCGTTGTCGTGGCAAAAACTGTACCATGTCAAAGTGGAGAGTAGGTGGACATAGACAAAAGGACCTCTCCATTGCTCCCCCTATGCCACACGCATGGCTGTATGCTTGTGGTGAACCAAACAGATGAGCGTTTCCTGTGGTCCATGTCACACACATGGCCAAAACACAACATATGAGGAATGTACAACATACAGCAACAATGTAAGTCCTTGTTGCGCACATGGGGACCAGTACACAGTGTCCACAGGCAAAGTGTGTCTGCAATCCGACAAGTCAGGTCAAAACTGTCCTTGAAACCCTAGGCATGCATAGACAAGTGTCACATCCCAATATGCCAGAGTATTGGAAAGGTCATGTGTGTCTTCTGTGATGAACACGACACCCAGCCAGAGCATGGCACCAACAGTGTGTAGGATAGGTCTGTCAGGGCCAAAGTCGCACTCCAACAATAATACTGTTCATCCTAGGCATGTGTCCCACTCGCAGAGGTCAAACATCCTATGGCACCATTTCCCAGGGATAGTGCCGTGGTGGTGTGTCCCCCAACAGGTGGATGATGGTGACGCCGGATGCACTGTAGTAGATGTGTCTGGTTTGTCCACTGCCCTGTGTCAGAAGAGGATAAATAATGCATTGGTATGCTGCTTGCAACATCAGCACAAATTGCAGAGATTCAAACATGACTATACGCATAATAAAATGTCACACAGGCATACATGACATGAGCACAACACAGAACACACTGCATGTTGGTCAAATTTGGAATTGGAACTGCAGATGCGGCTGTCACATGGATATGTTAATGTCCATATCCATGCCCATGTTACACAGGCGTTTCACAGCTCCACCCCATGTGCACCAGTTTTTGTGAACACAGAGCCAACATGAAAGTCTATGAAACAAACCGTAAATCATGAACATGTAAAGGCTGATGTCATTCCCAAAAACAAAAGGTGCAACCTACCGTGTGCATTCAGCAAGTGTATGTCTTGGATCCCCTGAGTCACTCAAAGGCCACAACACGTCACAGTGAAGGGAGACAATGCCATCAAAATGTGTAGAATCAACATGTCACCATGTCAAGCCTCTGTTGATGCATGTCCACATTATGGCGATATCTGTGATACAAAAATGCTGGTCAACAGTCATATGTCACAACACAAGACACAGTTCTGCTCACCACACCCAACACATGTCCACAATGGTCACACGGTAAACACCAGTAAGGTAGAGATAGGACAGTCACCACTGCCCCCCAGGTTTACAGACCCCTCACACCACATGATAATGTAAAATGCCTGCACACTGTACAATCATACAGCCAACCCAAAGAAACACACCCACACAATATGCTAAGGTGAGCGTGTCAGCAGTAGCATATGGCTGGTATCTGCATAATTGGAGATTGGTGCACCTAAAGGCCCTGTGAAATACAATGATACACTGGTGTTGGCTGATGGTACAATGTCAGGGAAGGGTGTATGTGTAGCCCACCACCAAAACACCTAGGACCCCCACACACATGCAGCTCTGTTGGACGTGTCACAGAGACAGTGTTGAAGAAGAAAAACTTGACAGGATCACATGGGGATATGTGTGCCAACAGCAAGATAGAGGTTATGGTGTTGCAGGGAAAAGAGCTGAACGACAACATATGTACAATATGACACATCACTGAGGACATGTGTTTCCCCTGACTGTCGTCACAGACAATATAGCAGTAGGAACACCTACCCCAGACCACTGCATGTTGGATGACCTACAGTCACCTGCCAATGCACCACAGCATCAGGAGCTCCAACAGGTATGTTCTGTGGATTGGGAAACACAAGGGAAACATACATATGTCATGTTCCAGCTGTGCAACACACACTGCACCTTCCTGTCCACAGCTCCCAGACCCCCCAAGATCCTTTACAGACTGAGTGTTCACCATCACACTGTACAGATCTCTGTCATGTGAGAGTTATCTCTGAGGTTCGTTTGCAAAACTACAAGGGTCTGTACTGTGCCTGTCCCCTCCCACACCTCTGCGTTGCTGTACAAAATGATGAACAGAAGTGTTTGATCACTACCGTGTCCCTGCATCACTCCAAGGCTGCAGTAATATCCTGTGTCCCCCATATCTCTCCCAGTGCCCCTCACTGTGTGTCCTGGTGTCTCAATGTCGTCTGCTACCCCACTGTCAATTCCTGTAACACATGGAACTATGCAGGGGCACCTCCCCATCCTGTAACCATAGACATTTCCGTGGTGTGTATATCTCATACCTCTACTTACATTAACAGCTGTGTGATGATGAGTTGCAAATATATATCTGTCTCAACGGCTGAGGTATGTCTGCCAAACCACACCCCGATGTGTGTTTGTGACCGTAACATGATGGCTGCATGTCACCCTACTGTGTGAAACTCATCATGGCAAAGCATGGATAGCCTATATGTCCACCTAACCCCCCCCCCCCATCAGAGCCTCCATGTGTGTGTGGACATAACTCTCCTTCTCTAGAGTCCGCAATGTAGTTGTTCTCTTGGACCGCACTCTCCTCCTCTACACACCTAACCAGCTTGTATGTGAGTGCTGTGGTATATGTCTAGATGTCATCAGACAGATTTGCCCTGTTCCCCCTGAAAACACCACTAAGACCCAATTCCACCCCCATATTTAGCCCTCAGCTTGCCTACTGTAACCTACACCTTTGCTGATCTGGCCTGAATAATCTCTGTTAGTGTGTAAATATGCAACACTGCACTGCATGGCTATTCTGCATCCCACAAAATGAGGACAATAATACTCCACCTGGCTGGACACCTCACAGGTTCCCTATCCTTTCCCATATCCATGTGAGGGCTACGTGATGACCTTTACAGTCAGGCACACTGTGGTGTTGCAGTAATGTCTCTTATGGATATCACATACTAGTAATCCAAATACCACTGATCACGTAGATATTGCTACATATCACATGTCGCGCCATACAAAAACAACTAACACACAGACCCTGCACATCAGAGCATACCAACCTCACAATCAGCTCAAAACACTCAATGAAAAACACACACATCTAGACAACTGGCCCCATCCATGGCCTGCTCTCCCACTGTTAACACCATACCACATGCCTCTCACCTTGTTACACCCAAAGTATCAGAACTAACAACGTGTGGTTGCACATTAGCCCCTATTACATGCAGCCACAAACCAGGTATGTCAGCCCAACCCCTCCCACAAGCCTAAAACCCCCCACACACATAATCCACCTCCACCTGCTGTTGTGCCCTGCCCACATCTAATGTGTATCAGGCATCAGTAGATATGAAGCTGGTATGGCTAGCCAGCCTCAGTTACATGTCAGTGCAGTGCTGCATCTTACTGATATCGTAATACAAATGGTAACTAGTATTAGCAGTACACACATATTCAAACAAATGTAGGTGGGAACATATGCAGTACTTACATGAGAAGAGCTCTGCAATCAGCTGCCGCCTGACTGCTGTGCCGTCACGTGTGTCACCACGGGCATGCGCAGGGGGGCACGTAGGGTCATCCTCCAGATCCTCATTAATATCGACAGGGATATGGTGCCTGAGAGCAATGTTGTGCAGGATGCAACAGGCTATAATGATCTCTGCCACAGTCTGTGGTTGGTATTGTAAGGCCCTGCCTGTCCTATCCAGACACCTGAAGCGACTCTTTAATATGCCAAAGGTGCGCTCTATGAAGGAGTGGCTGGTGGCATGGGCCTGATTGTACCTCCTCTCTGCACGTGTCCGTGGTTGACGCACAGGGGTCAGCAACCAGGGGCAACACCCATATCCTGCATCACCTGCAAAAAAGAAATGTGCGACGTTAAAGCAGGAGCTCATGTCCACCCAAATGTACTCATCCATCAGGCAATAGCAGAAAGACAGTAGGCCTGGAAATGCTCAGCTGCCCCCCACCACCATCTGACATTCTCCAGCAGCAAGCACAGTGAGTCACCAGTCACTGCACCCTGCAAGGTGTTCCAGCATACACATATAACTGCAGGCAGTCTGCTAGCTAATCCACAGTGCATGTTCCTGGAGAAAACGTGTGCACCCAAAACTGGGACGTGAGCACACCCACCAAGCAGATAAGTCAGTGATTAGGCCCCAAAAAGTAGAACCCATACATTTCACTTGAGAAAAATACAATAAAGCACTATGGGGGAACCCAGCCATGCCGTGGTCACTGCTCAGTCAGGGTGAGAGTGACCTCCAAGTAGGACATGCTGTGGCCACCCTGTCTGTGCAGGTTGTAGCCGGGCACTACAATGTCCGAGCCATTGCCCATGCCCTGTGCAGATGCATCCTGGCCAGGCCACCCTGTCCGGGCTATACCCATGGTACCTTGCTCCTCATTATGCACATTGGCAGGCCAATACTGGCAACAGTGCTGGCAGTGTGGGCTGTGGAGGGTGTTTGCAGCCACCACACACTGGATAGACAGACACACACTCCCACACCTATGCCAGCATTGTGCAACCATAGAGGCTTTTGGCAGCCCTGGCCATCGCACCAGTCCTGGGCACAGTGCAGGCATGGCTATGGTACGCAATATTGTTGGGGTCACTCCCCAGGGTGGTAAACACTGTTAGACTCCAGACCTGAAACACACTCCACAGACATCAGAGAGGTTGCTATGATACAGCTCAATGAGCAGATTGTGCTTAACCTAGGGATTGCTATCTGCCAGTAATCATAGCAACCTTTTGATATATGTGTACCGTATTCCCAGGTTTAGGGTGGCAGTGCTATGGTATGCAGGTGCTAGTAATGGGAGATGGTGCTGCACGCAGGGCCCAACATCCTGCCTCTCCTGGCGGCTTTGGATAATGGCGCCTGTGGGTGCGGGTGTTTCTGCCCCTGTTGGCCGCTGCTCAAGGGCAGAAGTTCCCAACTCCGTCCTGGTGGGCCAAACACTGTTCGGGTTTTCATGCTGTCCCTAATGAATATGCATGGATACATCTGCATATCATGGGGGTGACGCATAGAAATGCAGCACAGGCATCTTTATCAGAGACCGTTTGACGCCTGGATTGAGTTTGGCCCTCCTGGACTGCATTTGTGAAACTCTGCTCTAGGTATTGCACATGTCTATGGTGTCTGTGCTCTGTAGGGTAAAATGTAGATGTTTGAGGCATGTTTACGTTATCTGCAATAAAGGTTCCCTCTTTATTACCACGGTTTAGTACTGGGTAAAAAAAGGGGTGTGGGAGCCACAGGTGGGACTTGAACCTGTGACCTTCTGCTTTTGAACACACTGGCTGTGTGTACTACACCACACTGTTGCCACAGGAACAGTTCATGCCCTTGGGATACCATGACTGTTCATCAGACAGAGCCTGTCTGTTGCAGTGCATGGCACCCACCTAAACAGGGCTAGGCCATGGTCTGCTGTGGGCAGCTGCCACTGCCCCCTCCACCACCAGTACCCCTCTGCCACCATGCTGACATGCCCTTCTGCTGGTGGTGCTGGTGGTGCGCAGTCTCAGGCCATCCAGTGTGCCAGTAGGCGGCTGCCTATGGTGTGGGTTCTGGGGTAGGGGTGCCTGCATTGATGTCCACGCTTCCCCCCAGCACCACCTGCCAATGTTCTGGGCCCTTGGGGTTACCTGCTGGGTACTATCCCCTGTGACTCTGTTGGAAACACACTCGTGCCCATGTTGGGCTCTCATCAGTTGCTGTCTGGCTGCTCTACTGTTTCAGCATTCCTATGGGCTACCTAGGCATCACCCTGGTCCGCACTGTGGCCCAACTGCACCACAGCATGTGCCGCCTGCAGCCCTCTGTATTCCCTTTTCCAGCTTCTGTCCAGTTGCCCGTTCCAACATGCCCACCCTGCTGCTGCAGAACATGTGCATGCCATAGGAAACCTGTCCAATAACAAGGGAAAACCCTGATCAGCGCTATTTCACTGTGGGATCATTCACCTTGTATAGGGACAGAGCATAGACCCTTCCAAAATTAATATCTTTTTTTTGGAGCTTTCTCGGTAGTGTTTTTTGCTGTTTCCCATTAATATCACAATTGGCCAGCTTGATTATGCTTTTTTTACATTTTGTTGAGGTCGTTTTCAATGTTTATTTGCCCTTTTGTCCGTGCACATGTATCACAATTGTCACTTTTTGTAGGTTTCCCTGGCTTTACTGTACATTGCTGACGGAAATGGTTTCTCTTCCCTTTAGATCTGCTCTAACGCCAGGGTTTTCAGGCCCGGAATCCACAGCGTTAGTGTGCAGGGAGCCTCTCCCCTCCCACTCTCCACCGATTGACCCTCTCTCTCCACCCCTGGGGAGCCTTCCTCCACCCTCCGGGAGCCTTTCTCCACCTTCAGCGCTCGTTTGCGCCGCTGCACACGTTATTGCGTGCTAAGGTACCCTTGCACCCGGTAAAGCGCCATTATCACGCGATAACGTGCCTTATCGCCCGATAACGTGACAGCAGCGCAAATAGCGCCCTTTAGTAAACATACCCCTATATGTCATATATACAAATGATATCTTAAAAGAAGTGCACGATGTTGTTGATTGTTTTTAGACAGTTATACTGAAATCCTTCGTTTCCATTTATAAAGATCTTTTTTCAAGGATTTGTTTTTAACAGACTGTCCTATGTCCTTTTCTATGATCATATTTTATCTACAATATTTGTTATGGCAATTCTATTTATACTGCATCCATAGGTGTTTGGGCAACATCGATTTTTGGTACCTTGTGTTCTCTCTTATGTTGAGAAAGTTACACTGACTCATCGTCGTTTTTATTGTTTTGCTTCATACTCGTATCCTTTGGTGATTGTGTAAAAGCCTGCAATGCTATTTTGCTATCAGTATATTTTTTTAAAGTTGTGTGCTTTTAATTGTATTTTACTGTATCTTTTAAATAATTTTTTATTATTTTTGCTCTCTATATTATTTATGAATTGCACTTCTTTTAAGATATCATTTGTATATATGAGACATATAGGGGTATGTTTACTAAACCTTCTTAATGTGCTCTCTGTGATGGTAATGAGCTTCACCTGAAAGCACCTCCTGTCTTTTAAGATGTTTAAGTACCTATAAAGCTACTATTATCCCAGGGGTGGGTGGGTGGGTGTGGGGAGGGAGGGAGGGAAATAACACTTATTAAAAGAGGGCTGCTACACAGTACCCTGTCTTGTGCTGCTGAGGTAAGCTATATTCTGATTTGATTTAAATTATAGCTCTTAGCTGCTGCTAGGCTCTAACTTCTTATGAAATTTAAACTACAAGCTCTCTGCTGGGTTCCAAATTTAACCAGAAAGCTCTCACGTAACCCTCCATTGCCCATGCTCCCTGTAAAATAGTTATCTCCAAGTTATAATGCCCTGTTCAATGTAATTTCAGTTTCCTCAATGTAAACCACCTTGATATCATGAAAGGCGGTATATAAGAAACGTTAAATAAATAAATATATTCCTTACCGAAAGAAAGTGTTGGCCGGTGTACTGCAATTCTCTCTGGCTGAATCTCAACATATGGATATATTTAACATTTTGAATACTTTGGAATTGAGTGATATTGATAATTTGGTGCCATCTACATTGTTGTTAACTCTTGCCTTAACATCTGATCAGGACTGTCTTAAATTATATTTTAAGATGTGCTCCCTGCCCTTTAAAGATCTATCAGTGCGTATTTATCTGGATCTGACCCGAGAGACCCAGCGGAGACACAGGGAATTCCTTCTTCTTAAGCTGAGGGTGTTACAGCTGGGGGAGGGATGTCTTTTTCTTAAATTTCCTTGTAAGGGCCTTATTAGGTTCCAATCTCTTAGTTATGCATTTCATGACCCCTCCCAGCTGGCCGCCTTTATTAATTCTGTTCCCCAGGTTACTATAAAGTAACAAATACAGTGACGTTTGTTGTGAGGCTGCTGATTAGGCTGACTGTGTAAGCTTTCTTTACATGTATGGTTTTTCTTGGGTTTTCTAATGTTGTTGGGCTAGTGAAATTGGATATATATTGATTTTAGTGTGTTTATGTTTTTATTGAATTGTATTTGGTATCCTTTTATTTCCTGTACAAGTAGTCTGCTTGGAATTTATTTATAAACTGACAAATACAAAATAAAAATAAATAAATAAATAAATAAATAAAATAAAAATATGTTACATTCTGGATGGCCCCGCCATTAATGCAGTATTGTTGCCAGGGCTTTGTTGCCCTGTATTAGTCTGCACTTGGCCAATCTCAGAAGTTAAGTTAGAGTTTGGTCTGGCTAGTACTTGGTGGGAGAGCACATTGAAATACCAGGTGCTGTACACTTATTGTTTGGAAGAAATGCAAAACAATCTACTTACAATTACACCTCACTAAGAAACTCAAGGGCAGGGTTAGCAGCAGCCAGCATTGACTTCAGGGCATATGCTATTGCCAGGGGCATGCTGAATGCCAAGTTTGGCTTAATAAAATCCTTGGGGGGGGATAGGAAAAAAGTTGGGAATAGGGGAGACTGGATGGAGAGACTGGGCTGTGAGTGATTTTTGAATATTTTTAAATACCGAGAGGATGGTATGGGCCATCTATGCAGTCTGGCAATTTCTTTTTTATTTTTAATACTGTGTGGGAGGGAGGGAGTTTGGGAGGGAGAGAGGTTCCATACTGTTTGGTCTTTCTTTTTTTATCAGGTTTGAATGGAATCGGAAGGGGGAAATCACCAGCTTGGTGATGATTTTTAAGGAGGACATGACTAGTTAGTGCTGATTTTCAGCACTAGTCGGCTAAGCTTGTTAAATTCAGCTGAACGCCTAGCTGGTTAACTTCAACTGGAAATTTGAATAAAGGTAACCACTTAAACTGAATTGTTTGTCTTTACCAGCAAGTGGCTATTTGAAAAATGATCCCAATGTGATCTGTTTGCCACACTGCCTAGCACCTCATTGCTTTCCTTTTCCCCTGCCCTGTAAAAGAACTGACTATGAAACACAAACAATTCACTATTACTTTATGTAGTACATGGAGCAGTGGAACATGGTTTCTCCAGGAACAACAGGAAGTCAGTCCTCACATATGGGTGACGTTGACGTCGACGGAGCCCCCATGTGGAGCAAATCCCCAGCTTTTGAAGAAAGCCTTTGGGACCCCACCACGCATGCACGGTCCCCTTCCCGCCCAAGGGTGCCATCTTGCTCAGTCTCCTTTTTTCTGCGGAGCCCAATGGATGTCGTCCTAGTTTCCCCGAGAAAAAAGTGATAAAAGTTGCAAAATTATGTTTTTCTGCTTGCCGGTTCGATGCCGGTTCCCTTTCCCGGCTACGACTCGGTACACCAGTATCAAGTCCGGTCTATTTTTTTGTTTTTATCCTTAGTGACTAGCGTTCGCGCTCTTTTTTCTTTTTAGCTGGCAGCCTGGTCCTTTGACCTTGCAGGGGCCCTTTTTCCCCCGATGGCTGCCAGCGGGTTTAAAAAGTGTGATTGGTGCACGAAACTAATGTCTCTCACTGACACACACGACTGCTGCCTCCAATGCCTCGGGCCCGACCATGACCTCGTGGCCTGTGACCCGTGCAAAAAGATGTCTTCCAAGTCATTGAGGAGCAGGCAGCAGCAGCAACATGACAGGATTTTTACTGAGTCCGCAACCGCCCGGGCCCAGACCTCGTCAGAGGCCTCTACCTCTTGGGAGCTGTCTGATCCCGAGCAGCGTCGGGTGTCCTCTGAAAGGGGGTCTCCCTCATGGGAACACTGGAGGAAGAAAAAATCCGTGAGGGCGGTCTCGTCTGAGAGCTCTGAATGGCCTGGTCCCTCGCGGGCTTGGTTGCAGAGCCCGGCTCATCGTCCCGGATCCTCGGAGTTGGAGAGGCCTGCAAAACTCGGCATCGGGGCAGTTGAGACTGAAGCCCTCGAGGCCGGAGCCGATCAACTCCTCCTCGGAGTCCTGTTGGGAGACAGAGGATGAGGAGTCCCTGGGTACTCACCATACTAAGTATGTCCCGTCAGACTCCCCGGGATCTGAACCTCGGAGACGGTCACCCCCGGAGGACACCCGGTTCTTGGAATTTGTCTGGGACATGGCAAAGGCTTTGTCATTCCCGGTGGATGCCGAGGAGGAACCTTGAGCTGAGGAGCTCGAGGTCCTCCAGTATGACTTTCCTCCAAAGGAAGCCCTTACTGTACCGATGCCCCCCATTCTGGAACGGCTGATGCTCCGAATGTGGGAGACACCAGCCTCGATGCCGGTCCTCAGCAGGTGAATCGATTCCATCTATCGAGTTTGCAAGAGCCCTGGGTTCCAAAAGGCACAGCTGTCGCACAACTCCATGGTTGTGGAATCGGCCATGCGCCGGCTCAAGAGCCAGAAGATGCACTCTTCAGTGCCTCCTGGCCGGGAGGCCCGCAACATGGATGCTCTCGGCAGAAAGTTCAATGCTGTCATGCCGAATCCAAACGTACCAGCTGTACATGGGCATGTACCTGCGAGACCTGGCAAAGGAGATTGTCGGGTTCTCCGCTGGTCTCTCCGAGGGACCTTTGCAGCGCTTCCAGGTTTTGTCCACTGGGATCCGAGAGTGCTCTAAGTTTATGACTCGAGCAGCCTATGACGGCTTCGCTGCTTTGGCCCGGGTAGCGGGGTCCGGCTTCGGTGCATGACGCCAGGCATGGCTACAGTCATCAGACCTGGAGCCATGGGTTCAGGACAAGTTGGTCGATGTCCCTTGCCGAGGTGAAAACCTCTTTGGCAAGCCCATGACTGAGAAAGCTGCCGAGATCGAGTCCAAGTACCTGACCCGGACAAGACTCGAGAAGAAGACTTCTGCCCCTTCTAAGAAGAAGGGCTCGGGTAAGAAGCCCTTTTTCCCGAGGAAAGGATCAGCTTACCGAAACTACCCCACGTATCAGGCCTCCCCAGCTCCCAGCAGGGGCAGCAGGCCAAGGGACAGGGACAAAGCCTGTGTAAGCAAAAAGCCCCCAAGCTCCAGGCTCCGGCTCCGGCCCAGTCTGGAGGGGGCTTTTGACTCCCAGAGCATAGTCTCTCTCCCAAAGGACGCAAGTACCTATACAGGGGGAAGGCTGACCCTGTATGCCCACAGATGGCCATCTATTACAACAGACACCTGGGTTCTTCAAATAGTCCAAATGGGCTATCGGTTACATCTCAGCCAGGTGCCTCCCTCTTACTTTCCAGGGGAGCCTCTCAGACCCCCCTCTTCACAGGGACCTCCTCTTGCAGGAGTTAACAGGTCTTCTCGAGGATCAGGCAGTAGAACCAGTGCCTCACCACCTACAGGGCACAGGCTTCTACTCCAGGTACTTTCTGATTCCAAAGAGAACTGGGGACCTAAGACCTATCCTCGACCTACGAAGCCTAAACAAGTTCCTGGTGAGGGAAAAGTTCAAGATGTTTTCCCTTGGAATATTGCTGCTTTACCTCTGCCAGGGAGATTGGCTATGCTCCTTAGATCTCAAAGATGCATATACACACATCTTGATTCATCCAGACCACAGACAATATCTAAGATTTGTAGTGGGAGGAAACCATTTTCAGTACAAAGTACTGATCTTTGGCCTAGCCTCGGCACCCAGGGTATTCACAAAGTTCCTTGTATTGGTGGCGGCCTTTCTAAGGACTCAAGGGATATTTGTCTTCCCCTACTTAGACGACTGACTCATCAGAGCCCAGTCAGCTCTAGAAGCCCAACAGGCCACATCCCGCACTATTCAGTTGCTTCAGCACCTGGGCTTTGTGATCAACTACACAAAGCCCACTCTGATTCCCACTCAGGGACTGGAGTTCATAGGTGCAAGGTTAGACATCCTTCAGGCAAGGGCTTATCTACCAGAGGAAAGGGCTCAAAGACTGGTAGCCCCAGTGCAGCAAGTGAGTTGCAGATCCTGCATCTCAGCAAGACACTTTCTGCGCCTGCTAGGTCACATAGCCTCCACAGTGCATGTGACACCCAATGCTCGACTTCACATGAGAAAAGCTCAGTGGTGCCTCAGGGACCAGTGGACACAAGCCACAGGCAGACTCAGAGACGACATCAAGGTGTCCCATTGCCTGATACAGTCTTTGAAATGGTGGCTTCAACCTCACAACCTTCTGGAGGGAGTGCCTTTTCAGCCTCCCATGCACTCAAGGGTGCTGACTATGGATGCATCCCTGCTGGGATGGGGCGCGCATTGCCAACAGGTCTGCACTCAAGGTGTGTGGTCTCCATGGGAGAGCACACAACAAATCAATCTCCTAGAGCTTCGAGCGATCTGCCTAGCTCTTCGGACCTTTGGTCAAACCCTGGCTTATCACTCTGTCTTGATTCAGACAGACAACCAAGTAGCGATGTTCTATGTGAACAAACAAGGGGGCAGAGACTCTCGCATCCTGTGTCAGGAAACCTTGGACCTATGCTCCTTCGCAGTCTGCCAGGGCATGTTCCTCAAGGCGGTTTACTTACCAAGTCAGGAGAACTTCCTAGCAGACAAGCTAAGCAGAATTCTCCAGCTGCACGAGTGGCAACTGGATTCCAACGTAGCCCAACAACTCTTCCAGTGCTGGGGGCGACCAGCCATAGATTTGTTCGCGAGCCCTCAAAATCACCAGTTGCCCCGTTTCTGTTCCAGACAGCTGCACCCACACAGGGTTGCTGCAGATGCTTTTCTCATATCCTGATCGGTGGGCCTCCTATATGCGTTTCCTCCCACACCACTGGTGGCTCGGACTTTATTCAAGATCCTTCAGGACAAGGCCTCGGTCATCCTGGTGGCCCCCAGGTAGCTGAGACAGCCTTGGTTTCCGCTCCTCCTGCAACTGGTAGAGGAGACTCTGGGATTTCCGCCCAATCTCCTGTCGCAGGATGGGGGCTCACTTCTGCATCCCAACCTCAGGTCCCTCAACCTGATGGCATGGATGCTGAAAGGGTAGTCCTTGCACCACTTCTCCTCCCAAAAAAGATAGAGGATGTGCTGCTGACCTCTACGCATTTAAGTGGCATCGGTTTGAGGTATGGTGTACTCAGCAAAGTGAGAACCCATTCTCTTGCCAGGTGGCTGTGGTGCTGCAGTACCTGCTTCACCTTTCCGATTTAGGCCTCAAGTCAAACTCGGTCCTAGTTCACCTCAGTGCTTTATAAGCATACCATTCTCCAGTGGAAGGGCAACCTCTCTCTGTACACCCCTTAGTGTCCAGGTTCCTGAGAGGTCTGCTTCTGCTGAAACCCCCGGTTCGCCCCCCAGCGACTGAATGGGATCTGAATGTGGTCTTGCAGCAGCTTACTCACCCACCCTTTGAGCCGATGGCTGCTTGCCATCTTTGCTTCCTTTCTTGGAAGACGCTTTTCTTGGTGGCACGCACATCGGCTAGATGAGTGAGTGAGCTGCAAGCTCTGGTATCTGATAGACCGTTTACATGGTTCTATAGGAACAGGGTGGTACTTTGTAGACATCCCAAGTTCCTACCGAAAATGGTCTCCTCTTTCCACCTCAACCAGGAGGTGATGCTTCCGACTTTCTTTCCCAGGCCCCATGCCAGTCAGGCAGAAGCAGTTCTGCATACCCTGGACTGTAAGAGGGCGTTAGCCTTCTACTTGGAGCGTATGCGGGGACATCAAAGAGCTCCTCAGCTCTTTGTCTCTTATGACCTCAGTAAGCTGGGAATGCCGGTCTCCAAGCGTACGTTGTCCACCTGGGTGGCAGATTGCATTGCCTGGGCATACAGGGTGGCTGATCTCCCATTGCAGGGTCGAGTCACGGCCCACCGGGTCAGGGCTAAGGCCACATCAGTGGCTCACTTCCACTCTGTTCTGTTGGCAGACATTTGCCGGGCTGCAACCTGGTCTTCAAGCCAGACTTTTGCAGCCCATTACTGCCTGGATAGGGAGTCCCAATGGGACAGTGCTTTTGGCCAGGCTGTACTCCATAATTTGTTCGAGGTTTAGGCAACTCCTGCCCTCCCACCCTTTGGTGTCAGGCTACCGGAGTATTACGTTCTCGGTTGAACTCCTATCATGGCTGCTGTGGCTCTTCTAGAGGGAGCCTATTTTTCAGTTATGGGTTCTCGGTAGCCTATAGCTAGGGAGTCCCATATGTGAGGACTTATTCCTGCTTGTTCCTGGAGAAAGTTACTCATCTGTAACACGTGTTCTCCAGGGACAGCAGGAATAAGTCCTCACAACCCTCCCTCCTCCCCTGGGGTTGCAGTCCTATTATTAATTTTATTAATTTTTCCATCTTTTTAGCTATGTCATTTGACTGAGCAAGATGGCATCCTTGGGCGGGAAGGGGACCGCGCATGCATGGTGCGTTCCCAAAGGCTTTCTTTGAAAGCTGAGGATTTGCTCCACATGGGGGCTCCGTCGACATTGACGTCACCCATATGTGAGGACTGATTCCTGCTGTCCCTGAAGAACACCTGTTACAGGTGAATAACTACGCTGCCCCATGACAGAAAGTGTCCTCAGGTATTTTCTCCAAAAGGGTTAGTTATGCGCATGACATGACAGTCATGAACCTCATTCCTAAGCCAGAGTTGCAAGGCAGTAGGATTAAAATGTTTTCCAGGGCCTCATTTGTCTAACTCATGGAGCTGCTTCACTTAAAACAACTCTTAGCCGCACCGAGAGAGGGAATTTCCAGACACATAAGTTATGACTTGCATAAATGTCTTTGAAATTGTCTTCTTAGGGAGTAATTTCATAACAGGACACTCATAAAAAGTTTGAAAAATGTGCCTATTTGATAAAGCCACATATGCATGGATGTGTCTTTATATAATAGGCTCCTAAAACGATGCCAGTAGGCATGAATGGACCCACAATAAGTGATAGCTGCTCCGAGGCAGTGTGCATTCTGTGCAGGTGCACATACATTTTATAAGTATTTGTATACCTTACAGCACCACCCCAGCTCCACCCAAATGCCACTCGCCAGGATTTCCTAAATGCCATCTGTGTAGAAGTATGCATACTCCTGTTAGCATATGTACCAGTGTATACACGTATATACCCATGTAATTTTATGAAGCCCATTTCCTGAATGTAAAACATGCTTTGCAAATGGGAAATCAGTTATAAAAGTACCCTTGAGATCCATATTTTGTAATGAAAATAATAACTAATACAATCTTTCAATTCTGCTTTCCGCTTTCCTGTTTTCAAGATGATGATTAGAGCTAAAAGTGACAGGAAAATATTTTTTTCATATTATTCTCCATTTTTGCTCCTAATTTACCCATCTGTATGCAAATAAAAGCAAATTACAAAGCCTTGACAAACTCTATTTTAATATAGAAGAAGCTCTGTAATCATAAAACCCACTAATGACACATCATGATAATGGCTGATATTCAATCCTGCAAGTAAATAATGGAACCTTATATCAGATTGTTTAATGAACGCTTTGATTATAATTTGTGCAGATACAGTAGCATTAAATATCTTTAAATCAAAGTCTGTAGCCTGTTCCACTTTGCCGTTTTAAACTATTGCCATTTTTTACACTGAGAAGTAATCATTTCAGTATACTTGTCTGGCTTTTACACTTGTAAATAGTGGCGCTGACATGTAAATTACCAGCGCATGTAAATAGCTATTTTAGAAACCACTATTTCTAAGTGTAGAGCTGCAGCATGCACAGTTTCCAATAGGTGTGTTGTGGGCAGCCTGGAAAAATATATGCATTTCTAGTTTTACAGTGGTAATACATACATACTTTTGAAAAAATCTAGGCGTCAGCATTTACACTTGCTCCAAGATAGGCATAAATGTCATAAACTGCTTGTTTGAACTTGAGGTTTATATGAGTGATAGAGGGAGCAACTGTGCTTACCTTTGTGGTATTTAAAAGCATTTCAAAAATGGAAAAAATGTATATTTTTTTGCTCGCCTTCTTTATTAGCTCTTCCTAGACATCCAGTTTTGTAAAAATTCAGCACCAGTGTGTGTAAGTGCTAGCGTGTAGGTACGCGGTTTGTAAAATTGGCACTTACGTATTCAAAACCCTGCGTGATGCCACTCTTTTGCATGTGTATGTCTGCACCTTTGTACATATTTTAGAAAAGGCTCCATGGAGGAGTGGCCTAGTGGTTGGGGCAAGGTACTTCAGGCCAGAAGGTTGGGGGTTCAAATCCCACTAGAGGACAGCAACCTTGGGCTGGTAGGACTGGGGTTTCTAGTCCCACAGGTGCTCCTTGTGGTCTTGGGCAAGCCACTTAACCCTCCATAGCCCATGTTCCCTACAAAATAGTTATCTCCAAGTTATAATGCCCTGTTCAATGTAAACCGCACTGATGCAGAATAGCACGGTATATAAGAGAATGTAAATAAATTCAGTGAGCCTTTTGGAAAATATTCTGGAAGTTATAAATAGAAAGTGGCCCAGTGTTAAATGTCTACTTTAGACAAAAATAAGTCATTATTTTAAGAGGTTTTATTCAATATTGTTGTACATAGATATTAGTTAAGTCTGGCCCAATCCAGAGTGCAGTGATAGTTCAGCTTGAGGTTCTCACAAACCCAAGCAAAAACCAAGTTATATAAATTTGCCCTGGCTGAACATAAAACAAAAAAATCTGATTCACAAGGGTCCAGAACACTTTGAGGCATGTTTACTAAAGAGTAGTAAGCACCTAGCATGGGTTTTAGTGTGTGCTAACCGTTAGTACTGGTCTGAGTGCAGCCATGCTACCGGCAGCCTGGAAGTGCGGCCACTGCACATCTACCCAATGCCAATGATGAGGTGGCTGTGGCAGTGCCTCATCACCCCTGCCCCAGCACAGTATGCCTTCCCAAGAATAACCCCACTAACACAAGGCACCCCTGTCACAGACCTCCCTCTCCAACACAAATCCCACATGGGGCATACCCACCAAAAGTGCTATCCCAAAAAAACATATCTAAATCCTTAATACAGCCCTCAAAGGCCACCACTCCCAAACAGATCCCCCTCCTGCAAGAGCCTAACACCAACCTTACCCAGATCCTAACACCAACCCTACCCCGTCCCTCTACTTCTCTGGGTCTTATCTGGGGAATCTGAGGTAGTCCAATGGTCTTTAGGACAGGAGTGTTCACCCTCAATTCCTGCTCTGGCTGCTGGGGGTTCAAAAATGGTAGTGGTAATTGATAGGTTGTCCAGCCAGAAAATGCATACATGCATTCATATATGACTGCACAGCACTTTTCCAGCAGCTGTGTATGTGGGCACACACAATGTGCCAGCAGCTACCTAAATCACACATTTACATGTGTCATTGGCTATTTGCAGGCGATGTCAGACAATTGGGAAAAATAGATAGATGTAAAGATTAAATAAGTCTCAGCCAATGCCAGTTTCTTCTCCTAGAAGATCTCTAGTGGCAAAAGAGGATGGTAAAGAAGCAATAAGAACTTTCATGGAGCAGCGGTTACAGCCCTAACTTGACCACATCAGCCTCCCAAGGAAACATTGGGATAACCTGCATGAAGAGGCAGATAGTGCCTTAAACAACTATAGTTTGACACATTGGGTTCTAAGATGGTTGGGGTAACCTGCATGGAATGGCTATGGGTAAAAACCAAACTTCAATGAGCACAAGAAGACAAGGTTTGTTGTCTTTTTAGAACAACATAATTTTGATGGCTATGTGGATTATTAAATACCTTGGTAATGAGACATGGAAAGAGCCTGGGTGCTAGATTAAGTATTAGTCTTGTAAGAATCAAAGTTAAATAAGACAAAGCCCAAAATGGGCATATTTTTCTCCTTAAACCAGTAATATTGACTCCCTGTCTTCGAGGGCTGCAAATAGGTCAGGTCTTCAGGACATCCCCAATGAACATGTTTGAGCAAAACCTGCATACAATGGAGGTATTATGCACACAAATCTCATATACTTTTGAGATATCCTGGAAATCCAACCCACAGGCGGTGGCTGAGGATCAGGAGTGAACCCACTATCTTAGACTAACAGTGAAAGAAAAATTGGTTTGGGGAACCTTCCATCTGCATCTTCTTCACCAACATAGTGACCTATGAAGGTTTTTGTGCTCTGTACTCCTGGCATTTTGAATTCAACATCCTCAGTAGTGTATGACAATTGTTGGCTCCTTTGACACTTGTAGATGTAGATGTCACCCTGCATTTGGATCAATGAGCATCCCTGAATCTACAGTCCACAGTATATCCAAAAGTGTAGCAAAGGATGTAGAGAGGGACAACAAATATGGTGGGGTATGGCCCAACCCAAGCCACAGTTCACCCCCAAAAGAGGTAAATTCCTTTAGGAGAGATCCCCATTCACGTCTGTTCCACAGATGTCATCTTGACGAATGGTGTCTCCTCACCACTAGAATTATGTTGGTGCCATTTTGGAATACAGAATGAGTGAAACAGGAGGATGTGGGGTCACTCCTGCCCCAAGAAGAAGACCCATATATGGGATAAGATGTAGGAAAGGAGGCAGATGGCTACAGCTAAGCCCAGGTTATTGCTTTATTGAATGAAGATTTGCAGGAGATTACTATATGGCTACACAGCAGCAGATTGACATGAAATCATATTTCTGAAATGACATGGTATAGTAGAGGAGGTCAAATGCTGATGGTGAAACTGAATTAGAAGAGATGCCTTTGGAACATATAAGGCATGTATTTGAATTTTGGGTATTCGAGTAAATGGTCAATTAAGCATGGATAGGCAAGTGTGATGGGTTGTATGCAGTGCATTCTCATTAGTATGGTGAATCTGCAAATTGCATCCCTTTTTATTGATAAGAAGGATTTTTTGACAGTTACCCATGCTTTGGTAACATGTATAGATTACTGTAATGCTGTGTATCAGAGCTAGCACCACATGGGTTAAATACATAAATACTGGTTCTATTGATTGGTTTTATGAGTATAAAGGAGAGGCTGTATAGTACATGCTTTGGCATTTTTTGACAGAGCTTGATGCATTGTGAACCGTGGGAGAGAGTTGTAACAGCTCAGTGAGCTGCAGTTTTTAAGGGTGATTTTATAATTTGAGTCTATCCCCAGTCTGATTGTGATGTGTTTATTGCTAAAGATTCCCTGAAGAAGCCAGTGAGGCGAAACTGTGGTCCATAGTTGGAGTGATAGTCTTTATGGAGCACGGAATGCTTATGGAGAATTAGTCACAGAGTGCGATGTGGATCTGCCTGGTATAACATTTTTAAGCGTTTAGCCAAGTGGAAAGTACAAAACATCAATCTCGCTGGGGTTCCCACCAGGATTTATATGCAGTTTGAAGATGGACACTGAGAGGGACAGTTTTCGGTCCTGCGGATGTGTGAAAATCAATTTGGAGCCGTTTTTGGACCTTGAGTAGAGTAAGAAGAGTGAAGGAGACGTGGTATTTTCGTGTTGAAAGGAATGTCGAGAGGAGTCATCAGACATCCCTGGAACTATGTAGCAATTATACTGGCTACCAATAACAAGCCACCTGAAATATAAAACTTTACTGCTTACATTTAAAGTACTCCACAGCCTATCCGCAGCTTCCCTCTCAGCCATCATACACATGACTCCTCAAAACAGATCAAGGAGAACTGGAATGGCTAATACAATCATAACCCCTTCAGCAATAACAAAAAGAACTCAATCTGCTAAGAACTGGGCATTTGCATTATGTGCACCAACACTATGGAACTCTCTTCCTATCACGATCCAAACAGTTTCTGACATGTCAACTTTCAGAAAGGCAATAAAGACTCATCTGTTCCACTTCTAATATGACCATATAACATAGCCAGATACTCTCAAAAGCTGGCCAATCTCGGCACTAATTATCCTTATGCTAAGCCCCCAGGAAACAGGTTTTATTATGTAACATAGTTCTCCCAGTTGCTATCCAAGTTAACACCTCTGATAAATGTAAACGTTAAATTCATGTTCTAGGTAAATCACACTGATTTCTAAAGAGTGTGGTATATAAAATTAATTAATTAATTAAATAAATAACTGTATATGCCACAACTGCTTTGAGATACTTTGAGATACTTCTGATTTTAGTTTGAGACAGTAGCTGCTTTTGGTGGGACATGTGGGGTGTTTGATTTGATTTGAAGTCTGGTGTTATCTAGGCAGATATATGTGTTTTTTGGTTATGTATGTGTGTAGTTGTGAAGGGGATTGAAGACTGGGTTGGGCTGGTAATGTTTTAAATTACTATTATATTGGATTATGTACTGAAAATTAATGTACATTTGATATTTATGATAGATACTTCTGAAAAAAAATTGTAATTTTGAGATATGTGAATTAATAAAGAAATATAAACATACAGAAATGACACATATAAAGAAATTTCTTTGGTTGTAGTTTTTACCCTTATAGGAGCCTTTAATATCTGGATAGAGATATTGAGAGGATATGGCCTTTTAAGACTTAGGGGTATGTTTACTAAACTGCGTTAGTGCGATTCGCGTTAGGAGCCGCAGTAGAGACAGAAACCCCAAATAAGGACATGGGCGGTACATCATTGCCGAGAATGCGCCGAGAACACGCGCTACAAGGCGCCATAAATGAACGAGCGCTACAGGGCACGTTACCGCGCGTTAATCTTAAGAAGACTCGCAGGCATACAATCACAACAACAGAGCTGTAGCACAATGGTTACAACACTGACTGATGGTACGGGGTCATGGGTTTGATTCCCCAGTGGGCCTAATGTATAAGGCTGGCTGAGGCAGCACCCTTTACATTTAAGTAGTGATTGTTGAGGCATTTGACATGTATTTTAATTTGTGCTGCCAGCAAACACACCCTCACGGTGGCATAACCTAAGGTGCTGCATAAGGCACCCCATAACGCACTCCATAGGGCACATTATAAAGTGTACTGTCCGCCAAGGCACCCTATAATGTCCCCTATAGGACACCTTATAAGGCTGTGAACAAAGCCCTGGCTGGCTGCAGGACTGCATGTCACCACACAAACTGTCTGCTGTGGTTACCAGGATAGGGTTAACCCACCCGTACCCATGATGCACTGCACATGCAAATCAGCAGTCGAGAGATGGGCACAAGATTGGGTATGCACCCCCACAGCACCTCGGCCAGGTAGGGGGAACAGACCGTGTGCGGTACTGCCACAGAGTAGCCACAGACAATCACATTGTGCGGGTACTGTGCCCACTCTGAGGTTGTGTACAATATAATGAGAATTAATTGGACATATGCCATCATTCTATTAAAATATTATGTTCAAAGGTATATAACAAAAAAAAGATGTCTGTGCAATTTAGGCATAGTAATTTCTGAGACAAATACAGATTATGACCCCGACAGGATTAATGGCACCCTTCACTAATCTTTGGTTGTACAGCCCAAAGATTAGTGGAGGAGTGGCCTAGTGGTTGGGGCAAGGTACTTCAGGCTGGAAGGTCGGGGATTCAAATCCCACTAGAGGACAGCAACCTTGGGCCAGAAGGACTGGGCTTTCTAGTCCCACAGGTGCTCCTTGTGGTCTTGGGCAAGCCACTTAACCCTCCATGTTCCCTGTAAAATAGTTATTTCCAAATTATAATGCCCTGTTCAATGTAATTTCAGTTTGTTCAATGTAAACCACACTGATGCAGAATAGCGCAGTATATAAGAGAATATAAATAAATAAAATAACCCTTAGCAGTGATGACAGCCTCCAAACATTTCTGGCAGCAATCTATAAGTTTCGTACATCTGTCTGCTGGTAGTTTTTCCCACTCTTCAACTGTGATTTTTTTCCAGCTCATGAATGTTTCCAAGATTCCTTTTATCAATGGCAGATATCAGCTCTTTCTAAAGGTTCTCAATTGGATTGAGATCAGGGATCACTGCTGATCAGTTAAAACAGATTTATTTCCTTTATAACCATTCTTTTGTACTTTTTATTTATTTAACTAGGCTTATATACTGCTTTTCTACCAGTCAAAGTGGCATTGAATGTATGTTTTGGGTCATTGTCCTGCTGGAGGACCCATATCTAGCTTCGTGACACTAGGGGGCATGTTTACTAAACCGTCTTAATGTGCGCTCTGCGATGTTATCGCGCGATAAGGTACCTTGTCGTGCAATAATGGCACTTTATCAGGCGCACAGGTACCTTAGCGCATGATAACGCGCGCAGCGGCGCAAATGAGCGCTGAAGGCGGGGAAAGGCGGAGGAAGGCTCCCCAGAGGCGGAGAGAGAGGGTAAATAGGCAGAGAGTGGGAAGGGAGAGGCTCCCCGCACACTAACGCTGTGAAATCCGAGGCTCAAAACTAACCAGTGAAACCCTGGCGTTAGAGCCGATTTAAAGGGAAAAGAAACCAGAGGTCATATGGGGCTCATTTGTGGGGCCAGAGGTCATGGGTTCAAACCCATGGTGGGGTTATTTGATAAGGCTGTCCGAGGCATTGTCTACTTTTAATGTACATTAGTGCTGCCAGCAAAAACACCCTCAGTGTACTGTAACCATAAGGCGCCCTATAAAGCGCCTTATAAGGTGTCCTCTAAAGCGCCTTATAGGGTGCCCTATAGGGGACATTATAGGGTGCCTTGGCAGACAGTGCACTTTATAATGTGCCCTATGGAGTGCCTTATAGGGTGCCTTATGCGGCATCTTAGGTTACGGCACGTGAGGGTGTGTTTGCTGGCAGCACTAATTAAACTGCAAATAAAATGCCTCAAAAATCAATACTTACACGTAAAAGCTAATGCCTCAGGCAGCCTTATGGATTAGGCGCACCGGAGATCAAACTCATGACCCCTGTACTATCAGTCAGTGTATTAACCATTGTGCTACCCCTCTGCTTCTGTGTTTGCATGTCTGCGCGCCTACTTAAGATTACCGCGCGTTAACGTGCTTAGCGGCATCTCGCCTGATAATGTGTGCAGCGCACTTTATCACGCGATAATCCCGTTTTGCTACTTTAAGACTGAAATGCCCACTTCTTTTATGGCATCCTGCACACTAACGCCGGGCACACATTAAGACGGTTTAGCGGCGGGAGGAGCAGCGGCAACATCCTGCCCAATCGGGGCGCATCACAAAGGGCTTTAAAAGTTTGCGCCAGCCAGCGCGTGGTCCTCTTGCCCCCACCACATCATCGGTTCTCCTCAGTCCGGGGATCGAGCCTCCAGCGGCGGGAGGAGCAGCGGCAACATCCTGCCCAATCGGGGCGCATCACAAAGGGCTTTAAAAGTTCGTGCCAGCCGGCGCGTGGTCCTCTTGCCCCCACCACCATCATCGGCTCTCCCCAGTCCGGGGATCGAGCCTCCAGCGGCGGGAGGAGCAGCGGCAACATCCTGCCCAATTGGGGCGCATCACAAAGGGCTTTAAAAGTTCGTGCCAGCCGGCGCGTGGTCCTCTTGCCCCCACCACCATCATCGGCTCTCCCCAGTCCGGGGATCGAGCCTCCAGCGGCGGGAGGAGCAGCTGCAACATCCTGCCCAATCGGGGCGCATCACAAAGTGCTTTAAATGTTCGCGCCAGCCTGTGCGCCCGCACCTGGCGGGCCCACGCCTGAGGGCCTCGCCAGTGGGCCCTTTGGCGTGGCCCTTAGGCGTGGACCAAGGGAAGGCCACGCTAAACTGTAATCCACCTAGCTCCAGGAAACGTTCACCAACAACAAGGAATCATGCACCAACCGACAAGCTCACCCCAGCCACATACGATGATGGAACACTGCAACTTTGAACCACAGCACCACCTAAGAAGAACAATCTAACCAGGGATACGACCTTAGCCTTCTGAGGTACTGATCTTCATAGCCATACATTCCATTACCAGTTGGATCCTTCGAGGTGGCACACACTTTCACATGTAACCTGTTAAAGTATGATCTCCTTAGCACATCATTTCATTATTGTATCATCTTGGCATTGTTCTAATGTTTAATCTGTTAGTATAAAACCAAGGGAAGAAGGGGTATCCGCAGGCGTGGGTGGGAGAACCAGAAGCGGAACCCAAGGACCAGGCCTACACGTCAGTATATGGCACAAAACAATTTTATTGAGGGACCCTCAATAAAATTGTTTTGTGCCATATACTGACGTGTAGGCCTGGTCCTTGGGTTCCGCTTCTGGTTCTCCTAATCTGTTAGTATACCCGCATTTACTCCTCATATGTGCTTACTTATCTGTTAGTATTCTTGCTCCTCATATGTGCTTATTTCTATTGTGCATCGTATGACTTCATTACCCCATTACTGCATGTCTGCATTGCAATAGTATAACTGCACTACCCCATTACCACATGTCCCTTATTGCATAATGTTCCTCATTAGTGCATGAATTCTCTTCCCACGGTGCTGTGTAAGTTGCTGTGTGAATCTCTGTGCGAGTTATTTCTTCACCATATCCCAATCACACACTCTCTTAATCACCCAATATGGCCTCTCACTTCATTGCCTTTATTAGCCTGTATCTCCTTACACATTGGATTGGAACCTCCAATGCCCTTTCTCAATCTCAGAATCATATCCCCATCTTGATTAACCATGGAAAAAGATGGTCTGGACCCCAGTACTCCCACCCAGGAAGCGACACTTACACGCGCCGCTCCCACCTGATACACATAGCACTCCAACTATCCAGGACACCCAACCAGGAGAAACTTCAGATCGGCCATAGCCTAAAATGTGCCATAATAAAGGTGCGTTCCATACGTAAGAAATGGCCGGTTATCCTAGACATGATATCCCTTTATGACCTGGATCTACTTATGATCACAGAAACCTGCTATCCTCAGAGGACAACGTCCTCCTCAACCAACTCCTACCACCTAACTTCTCTTTACACACAAGACACAGAGAAAACAAAAAAGGAGGAGGAGTACTAATTCTAACCAAATCAGATCTTCACTTCCATATAACTGACTCCTCTAGTACAAGCAATCTGGACTTTATATCCATTACAAACCAGCAATGTACCATCAATCTATTATACAGAACGCCGTCTTCATCTCCAGATGACCTCCCCACCATTATTGACCTTGCTGCTAATGCCCACAACCCCAATACACCAACCTGGATTATGGGTGATTTCAATCTCCCATCACTACATCAAAGCCATGCAACTGCCTTCCTCAATGCCATTGAGGACCTGGGTTTCAAACAAATCATCAACAAACCCACACATATAAAGGGTAATATTCTTGATATGGTGTTCGTGCCTCAATCAGTCCTCGAGCAAAACCACAACACAATGATGTCGGTTATTGATGTACCCTGGTCGGACCATAAACGTATCACTTTCCAGATACCCACCAGCGATAGACAGCGGCATAGTAACCGAAAGTTTAACTGTACATCTCGAATATCAACAAGAAGCTTTCGCCCTTTTAACAGAGAATTCATCCTCTCTGAGACCCATTCTCTCCTCAGCAAAACCACATCCGATCCTGAAGAACTAGTCTCCTCCTGGAATCTCAACCTCAATACCATCTCACAATGCCCACAATCCAATAACACATCAAGGAGAATAAGAAGCGCTGCCCCATGGTTCTCTCATGATCTGAGATCTTCTCTCACACATCTACGCAGGCTTGAAAAGAAATGGCGCCGATCGCTCTCCACGGAAGATCTGACCGCCTACCAACTCCACCTATCAATGCACAGAGAAGCAATCACAATTAAAATGAAACAATACCACACCGACACTCTGAAGAGATCCCTGAACAAACCACGGGATCTTTTCAACTTGGTCCAATCCCTTTCGAAGGAACCATCTCCTGAACAACACGAGGATATTCACCCACAAAAATTCGCTGATTACTTACAATCAAAGATCGTACAGACTGACAAAATCTCAACAGACTCGTTTCAAGAACCAACCGGTTTAACCCCCCTACTTAAGTTCTCCACACCATCCATAAAAAGTATTGAAGATACAATAGCCTCTCTCAATACCTCCACAGCGCAAACTGACCCTTGCCCAGCTTTTTGGGTTAAGGAACTACGCAGTGAGTTCAGTCCGTTCATCGCAAAACTGATAAACCTTTCCTTCACAACTGGTTCCTTCCCCACAGCACTCAAACAAACCTCCATTAGGCCCTTATTGAAGAACCCCAAACTAGACCCCCAAAGGGTCGATTCTTACAGGCCAATAGCTAGTATTCCGCTCCTAGCAAAGATAATTGAGAAAGAGGTTCAAAGGCAAATTCAGGATCATATAGACTCCGCAGCTCCCCTAGATCATTGCCAACACGGGTTCAGAGAGTATCATGGAGTTGAGAACCTTCTCACCTTCCTATTCAACAATATAATCACAGGCATTGATAACATCTGACAAGGCTTTGTGCTCATCTTCTTAGACATTGCTGCAGCGTTCGATTCGGTACATCATGAGCTTCTCCTCGGGCGACTGAAAGAGAAGGGAATCTGCAACACTGCGCTCGAATGGTGCAAGTCCTATTTAGATGGACAATGGCAATATGTAAAATCCGGGTCAGAAGAATCAAAACAATTCCATCAAACACAAGGTGTGCCTCAAGGGTCCTCTCTGTCATCTCTCCTATTCAATATATACATGCAACCCATCTGCAATATCATCAGATCATTTAACGTGAGCTGTCTGATATATGCGGATGACATACTCTTATACATGCCGTTCTCGACAGTTCAAAAGGACCTCACGCCACTGGTAGAGTGTTATAATGCAGTATCAGATTGGTTACAATCCCAAAACCTACGCATCCAGCACAAGAAAACGGAGGTGCTGTTCATCTCGAGAGACCCCGACTTTACTCCGCCATCCCATGTAAAAGTCAAGGAAGCGGAATTGCAAACCAAAGAAACAATAAAATACCTTGGTGTCACCCTAGACCAACGTCTAGACATGAAATCTCACATAAGCAACATAGTCAAAGCTGTTTACTTCAAAATCCGTTCACTCAGGCATCTGCACTCCCTACTGGACCCTGATGATTTCCGAACCATATATCAAGCACTAATCTTACCCCACTATGACTTTGCTAATTCCATCTTACAAGGTCTCCCTCAATCTACACTGAACCCGTTACAGCTGGCCATGAATGCCGCAGCAAGGGTCCTCCACGGAGCCTCTAGAAGTGACCATATGACTCCTATTTTAAAACAGCTTCACTGGCTCCCTATACACGGAAGAATTACCTTTAAAACTTTACTCCTCTCATTCAAGGCCATCAATCGCCTCTCTTCCACAGCACTTACGGAACTCATTCACACAGTGCCCCCCAACAGATCAAGAAGGGCAACAGCCCTAAACCTGCTAATAACCCCGAAGGCCTTGACCAAATGCAACAGTACAACTGCAAATAGGGCCTTCAGTCTCTACGTCCCCAAATGCTGGAATGCACTACCTCCAGACATTCGAACCATTGTAGACCTATCTCAATTCAGGAAGGCAATCAAATTTCACCTCTTCCTCCAATACTACCCAGCCAGCAATGGAATCTAAGTAACCCCACCTAAGAAAATATCCATTCTTAGGGGCATGTTTACTAAACTCCGAAATTGTGCGTGGCCCCGTTAGTGTGCGTGTGCCATATAAGGAGTGGGCGGTTCAGGCAGAAAGAAGAAAAAAACCCGACCGTACGTGTGCGCGTCGCGCTAATTTGCGGGGCCCACATTAGCGCGTGGGAAGGCTAAGCGGGGCGCTGCTGAGCACATATCAGAACAGAGCTGTAGCACAACAGTGAACACACTAACCAATGGTGCAGGGGCCACAGGTTTAATCCCCCATTGTGCGCAACAAAAAGGCCAGCTGAGGCAACACCTTGAATGTGTAAAAGTGGTTCAGGAGGCAAAGTACTTTTGGACGGCATAAGGCAGCACACTGTTCATTTTGTACGGCATAAGGCGGCGCACTGTACTATCTGGGCGGCACAAGGCGGCGCACTGTTCATTTTGGGCGGCGCAAGGCGGCGCACTAATTGTGGGCAGCAGGAGGTGGCGCGCTGATGGGCATAAGGCGGCGCGCTGATGCCAAAGCAAAGGAACACAGCCACAGCACAATGGTTAAGACACTGACCAATGGTGCAGGGACCAGGGGTTTGATCCCTCACAATGCCCAGTGAAAAAGGCTAGCTGAGGCAGTATGTTATGTGCTGTAGGAGGCTTTCTAATTTTATTTTATGATAACTACTAGCAAACGCACTCTCACAGCATATTAATATAAGGCGGCCCATAAGGCACATGTTACAGTGCACTGTCCGCCAAGGCACCCTAGAATGTCCCCTATAGGGCAGCATGTATGTTGCGACACAGGATAATGTATAGTGCACCCTATATGGCTGGCAACCGTAACGTGCCCTATAGGGTGCCCCATAAAGCACCCTCAGAGGCACCTTATGGGTACAGTACGCTGAGGGTGGTATTGCTGGCAGCAACATATGTACAGTAAATTAAAATAATTCTGTGGACACCCCTATCACATAACCCCACTGTGGGTTTGAACCCATGACATCTGGCTGCACAGGCAGTGACGTAACCATTGGGCTACAGCTCTATAGCTGTTAGCAGCCCCTGGCTGGCTGCAGATAGCCTGTACGTCACCTCACTGACAGTCTGCTGTTGTGAACCACCCGTACCCATGATGCACTGCACATGCAAATCAGCTGTCCACGATTGAACACAGGATGGGAAATGCACCCCTAAAGCTCCCCGGCCTGGTAGGGGGAAGTGTCCGTGTGCACCCACACAGCACCTCGGCCTGGTAGGGTGTCCTGAGTGGGTGGACAAACGGCAAAGAGTAGCTAAACACCATCACATTGTGCGGTTACTGTGCTCACCCTGAGTGTGAGATGTTGCGCCCAGGACCAGGTCCACAACACCAGGCACGGCCGAATGCGGCCATGTCAGAGCTCCAAAGCAGCAATAACCTGTGGAATAGGTAGGTGCTGCATAAACATTTTGGAGATCTCTGTCTGGCTCAGTTAGTGGGGGACCCCCACCCCCATGGACCCCCAGGAGGATAAAACAGGGCTTCCCCTCAACAGATCCCCACCCCAATGGCAGTGGAGTGGACCATCAACCCCAGTCCTGCTAGGGAACAGACACCCTACAGGGCAGTCCAAGCAGCTCCACACACATCCATAACACAATATCAGACAGACATTAGGCCTGGATATTCAAAGATGCACCCCACCACTATCTGCTATTCACCTGCAGCAAGCCATCAGCCACTGCACCCTGCAAGGCACTCCATCACAACACATATCAGCTGTGAACAGTCTGCTGGCTGGTCCTGATGGACATGCATGCACCCATAACTGGGGTGGCAGCACACACAGACAGATAAGTCCATGAAGAGGCCCCCACAGGACACCCATACATATCACATGGGAGAATCACAATATAGCACTATGGGGGTGCCTAGCCATGCTGCCGTCACTGCACACTCAGGGTGAGAGTGATCCCCCAGCAGCACATACAGAGGTCACCCTGTCTGTGTAGGTGGTGGCCGGGCACTACCATGCCCCTGCCAGTGCCCTATGCCCTGTGCAGCTGCATCCTGGTCAGTCCACTCTGTCTGAGATATACCCATGGTCCCTTGCTACTCATTATGCACATTGGCAGGCCAATACTGGCAACAGTGTTGGCAGTGTGGGCTGTGGAAGGGGCATGCAGCCAACACCCACTGTATAGACAGACACACACTTCCACACCTATGCCATCATGGTGCTACTATTGAGGAGGTAATTAGCCTTGCCCACCAAACCGGTGCTGGGCACGGCAAGGCATGGATATGCTACACAGTACTGCTGGGGGTCACTCCCCAGGGTGGTAAACACCGTCAGAGGCAAGGGCTGGAGCACGCACCGCAAACACCAAACAGATTGTTCGGATGGGGTCAACTAGCAGTATGTGCGTAACGTATGGATATCTATCTGCCAGTACTCCTAGCAAGCGTCTCAGAGCTGTGTACCGTATACCTCAGGTGTAGGGTTCCATTGCTAGGGTATGCAGGTGCTAGTATTGGGAGATGCACGCAGGGTCCAATGTTCTGCCTCTCCAGGAGACATTGGCCAATGGGGCCTGTGGGTGTGGGTGTGGGTGTGTCTGCCCCTGTTGGCTGCTGCTTTACGGCAGAGATTCCCAACTCCAGTCCAGGTGTGCATCACACTGATCGGGTTTACCTGCTGTTCCTCATGAATATGCATGAGCTACATCTACATGCCATGGGGGTGGTGCATAGATATACAGCACAGGCATTTGTATGAGTGGCAGCATGGGCCCTGACTGGTGTGTGGCCCACCAGGACTGCATTTGGGAGATTCTGCTCTAGGTACTGCCCCTGTACATGGTGTCTGTGCTCAGTGGGGTAAAAGATAGACGTAGTACCATTGCATATGTCCTCGCCATGAAAGGTTTGTCCTTACTATCACTGTGTAGCTGTGGGAAAAATATGTGGGAAGGATTGGTGGTAGCCCCAGCTGGGCTTTGAACCTGTGACCTTCTGTTCTTGTATGCACTCTCTGTGTGCGCTGCACCACCTTGTAGCCACAGATTGGCTGGATTCCCTGGAACGTCCATGCCTGTGGATCCGGCAGGGCCTGTGTGTTGCAGTGGACTGTGCCAGCCTGCACATGGCTTGGCCTCTGTCCTCTGTGGCTAGCTGCCACTGCCCCCTGCACCACATGTACTCGTGCGCCAACATGCTGGCATGAGCTTCTCTCAGAAAAAGCAGATGACCTGATTGCAATGTGGCAGTACGGGACTGCATTTGGGGGACTTGGCTGTAGGTATGCCCATTGATGTGGTGTGTGTGCGGTGTTGTGTAAAATATGGGTGTTTTCCCCATGCTTATGTTCCCTGCAATACAGGGGTGTCTGCGCTATCTTTGTTTAGTGGTGGGTAAAATATAGGGGCTGGGCTGGCATGTGCCCCAGCTGGGATTTGAACCTCTGACCCTAGAGGTACTGGCTCTGTCTGCTGCACCACACTATGGCCACAGAGACAATGCAGCCCCTGGAGGTAGTATACCTGGCAGGATGGAGTCACAAACCCTGCTCTACGCATTTTTACTGTGGGCACATGCACTCTGTCTGGTGACAAACGTGCACATAAACCCCAGAAGTGACCACAGACACTGGGGGACAATATATCACCACGCTGGGCAAAAGTGATATTAATGGGCAACCATAGCAAACACTCCCAGGAAAGCTCCAAAAAGGACATTTGTTTTGGATGAGTCTCCGCTCCGTAGACCCTTCCAATATTCATTTCTTCTTTCTGGAGCTTTCCTGGGTGTGTTTTCTATATTTTCCCATTAATATAACTGTTCCCCAGCTGCATTACTATTTGTGATATTTTTGTTGTGGTCACTTTCTATTTTTATTTTCACTTTTGTGCTGTGCACATGTATCACACTGCTCACGTTTTTCAGGTTTCCCCGATTTTGCTGTACATTGCTGACGGAAATGGTTTCTCTTCCCTTTAAATGCCCTCTACCGCGAGTGTTTCACTCGCGCTATTTTTACATGCAAATTCTGGCCCGATAATGTGCGGGGAGCCTCTCCCCTCCCACTCTCCACCCATTGACCCCGTCCCTCCGCCCCTCCGGAGCCTTCCTCCGCCCTCCGTTAGCCGTTCCACACCTCTATCGGACATTTGCGGGCCCGCATTTGTACGGGGCCCGTTAATGTGCCGCGCACCTCTGCGGGGGTGACACGCACGATTGCGGGGCGTTTAAGCGCTCTTAAATACCGCTTTTAGTGCGCTATTTTGCGGCGCGCAAATTAGCGGTTTTTAGTAAACATGCCCCTTAGTGTTGATATATTCCTAACCTCCCCCCTGCAGATCATGCACATACCTTCCTCAAATGATTATTGCATTTGACATAGCTCTTTGTAATTATTATTTCATGTAAATAGTTCAACCCTGTTAGCCAAGTTGATAATCCTGTTCCATGTAAAACCAAACAGACTGTTGTCTTGGTCGTTCTGTTATATTGTAAACCGCGCTGATATCGAATAGTGCGGTATATAAGCAACTGTAATAGATAATAATAATAATAAACATGCCCCTAGGTAGCACATTTTGCTTCAAAATACCTTTGTAGTCCTCTGACTTCATGATTCCTTTAATACGTTCCAGGTCTCCATTTCCTGAGGCAGCAAAACAGCCCCACAACATTATGGAACCTCCACCATATTTAACTGTAGGAAGGCTGTTTTTTCCTTATAAGTTTCATTTCTTCACCTGTAAATGTATTGCTGGTCTGCATTGACAAAGAGTTCAAGTTTGGTTTCATATGTCCACAGAACATTTTCCCAGAAGGATTAGGTTTCTCAAGGTGGGTTTGGGCAAAGATCAGATGTGCCTTTTTATGTCTGTCTTTGCCAAAACCCACCTTGGATCCTCCTTGGCCTTTTCCCATGAAGTCCTTTGTTGTTTAGTGCAAGGCGTGTAGTGCGGATTGAAACCACCAGATCACTCCAGGTCAGCCGTAAGCTCTTTGGATGTTGTACATGGTGCTTTTTGAACAGTTTGCTCTAACCTTCAAAGATTTCTTGGATTAATTTTCCTCTTCCCATCATGTCCTGGGAGGTTCATGACAGTTCCATGAGCAGAAAACTTCTTAATAACACTGCGAACTATAGACACAGGAATCCTGTGTTTTTTGGAGATGGCCTTGTATCCCTTTAAAGTTTGATGTTTGATGATAATGGCTTTTCTGATGGTCTCAGGCAGCTCTATTGTCTTCAGCATTGTAAAAATGGAACAGGGAGTGAATGTGGCCATTTTAAACATTAGAGTCGTCTTTCATTGGTTGATTCAAGCCATGTGAGTACTGGCAATTGATCACAGGTTCGTCTAATTTTACTGCAGTGAGAATGTGGTTCTTCTGTTCAAACTGATTTGAATTGTTTATAAGGGTGCTAATAATCATGTCTTCTATTCAAAAAAAGACCACCGTTCATCCCACAAACAATAATAACATTACCAAAAAGAGATAAACCTTTTTGGTAATGTTAATAATCATGTCCTGGCAATGTCCCGGTTTTTATATTATTTCCTTTTTTTAATTGGTCTTGTTTTATTTGATTCTTTAACGTGTCAAATATGTATACATATATAGTCCAAAACCATTTCACTGGCCACATTTTTTTAGGAGATATTGGACATTAAGGGTTGAATTGCAAGGGTGCAAATAATGTTAACCACAACTGTAGATTGTCAGGCTTTTCTTCTGCACAGTGGGTTAGGTTTATTAAGTGGTGCATGCACGGTATATGCACCGAGGTCCCATGTTATTCAATGGATTCTCGGCACCGATACCCTGCATGTATTGCTAATGCCACTTAGTAAACCTACCCCTGTAAGCCTACAGCATCTGGTATTCCAAGGTGGCCTCCCATTGAAGTACTAGCCAGGCCCAACCCTGCTTAGCTTCTGAGATCAGACAAAATTATACTCATTCAGGGTGGTGTGACTGCTGTTGGCTTTTCCTGATATTGCTAAATCAACGCAAAGCAACAAAAGCAGTTTCTGTTATTGTGACCAAGAGTATTACAGACAGGTGCTCTTTCTTTTTCTTAAGTTCTCTTGTAAGTACATTGTTGAATATAGGAATGTGAAATATGTTTACTTTGATCCCCCTCAAGTGACTTTTTTACTCGGTGATAAAATCGTTCCATCTGCACCTGCACCAGAGTCTCCCCTGATAGTTGAATCTGTAGGCTAAGCTGTGCATTCTGTTAGTAGTTTGCCCTCCGTTTGATTTCTCTGTTATGATTGGAATGTATTTCCTCTTTCCTTTGTCTTTGGATGGTACTGTGGTAGGCGAAGGCCTATGATCCATGATCTGCCGCTACAGTACTATTCACCCTATATTGTGGACTTTATAGTGATAACTAGTGTAATTATTGACCTTTATATTAGTTTTTGAAGGATGGATCTTTTTTGGGGTTTATTATCTCTGACACTACACAAGTGTAATGCTTGATTTATTATTGTTGATATTTATAAATTAAAAATTAAAAAATAAAATTGAATGGGGATATAAATGGTGTCAAAATCTAGGCACTGGCACTTATGCCTGTTCTAGGGCAGGTATAAATGCCTATGCCTGGATTTTCCAAGTAAGTGTGTAAGTTATAGTATTTAAAACTCACATGTAAACTTAGGCTCCACCTATGCTTTGCTTAAGCTCCATCCCTGTGCATACCCGGAGGTATGCACATCGCATTTACTATGCAACCACCTAAGCGTGTGCCTAAGTGCTCATTTATGCGTGTAAGTCCTTTAAAATAGGAACCTACTCACATAAATGGCATATGTCTTTAGGCAGCTGCCTTATAAAATCAGCCCTTCTGTGTGTAGCGCTCCCATGGGTGGCAGTTGGGTAGAAATACAAGACACCTATGTATTTTAGAAACTAGGGGGTATGTTTACTAAGCAGTCTTAACATGCGCTCTTCCACGTTATCGCATGATAAGGTACCTTATCGCGCAATAAATGCGCTTTATTGGGCACAGAGGTACCTTAACGTGCGCAGCGGCGCAAATGAGCGCTGAGGGCGGAGAAAGGCTCCCAGAGGGCAGAGGAAGGATCCCCAGGGGCGGAGAGAGAGGGTCAATGGGCGGAGAGTGGGAGGGGAGAGGCTCCCTGCACACTAACACTGTGAAATTCGAGGCTAAAAACTAACGCCAGTGAAACCCTGGCGTTAGAGCTGATTTAAAGGGAAAAGAAACCATTTCCGTCAGCAATGTACAGCAAAACCAGGGAAACCTACAAAAAGTGATAAGTGTGATACAAGTGCATGGAACAAAAGGGCAAATAAACATTGAAAATGACCTGAACAAAATGGAAAAAAAACATAACCAGGCTGGGCAATAGTGATGTTAATGGGAAACATCATAAACCCTCCCCCCCCCCCCCGAGAAAGCTCCAAAAAATGATATGACTTTTGGAAGGGTCTATGCTCCGTCCCCATACAAGGTGAATGAGCCCACAGTGAAATTGCGCTGAGCAGGGTTTTCCCTCTCCATTGGGCAGGTGTCCTATGGCGTGCGCATGTTCCACAACAGCAGGGCGGGCATGTCGGAACGGGCAACTGGACAGATGCTTGAAAAGGGGACACAGAGGGCTGCAGGCGGCACATGCTGTGGTGCAGCTGGGCCACAGTGCGGACTAGGGTGATGCCTAGGTGGCCCATAGGAATGCTGAAACAGTAGTGCAGCCAGACAGCAACTGATGGGGGCCCAACATGGGCACGAGTGTGCTCCCCACAGTGTCACAGGCGATATTACCCAGCAGGTACCCCCAAGGGCACAGAACATTGCCAGGCGGTGCTGGGAGAAAGCGTAGACAGCTATGCAGGCACCCCTACCCCAGAACCAGCACCATAGGCAGCTGCCTACCCGCACACTGGATGGCCTGAGACTGCGCTCCACCAGCACCACCAGCAGAAGGGCATGTCAGCTGGGTGGCAGAGAGGTACTGGTGGTGGAGGGGGCAGTGGCAGCTGCCCAGAGCAGACCATGGCCTAGCCCTGTGTAGGTGGGTGCCATGCACTGCAACACAGTGGTGTAGTGCACACAGGCAGTGTGTTCAGGGAGCAGAAGATCACAGGTTCGAGTCCCAGCTGTGGTTCCTGCCAACCCAGCCCCCATATTTTACCCACTACTAAAACGTGCTAATACAGACAGAACCTTTATTGCAGATGACTTAGACATGCCCAAAACACCTACATTTTACCTTACAGAGCACAGACACCATAAACATGCGCATTATCTAGAGTAGAGTCTCCCAAAGGCAGTCCTGGAGGGCCAAACACCATTCAGGTTCCATGCTGCCTCTAATAAATATGGCTGTGCTGCATTTCTATGCACCGCCCCCATGGTATGCAGATGTATCTCATGCATATTCATTAGGGACAGCATGAAAACCCGAACAGTGTTTGGCCCTCCAAGACTGGAGTTGGGAACCTCTGCCCTAGAGCAGCGGCCAACAGGGGCAGACACACCCGTACCCACAGGCTCCATTATCTGAAGCCTCCTGGAGAGGCAGGATGTTGGGCCCTGCGTGCATCTCCCAATACTAGCACTTGCATACCTTAGCAATGCCACCCTAAACATGGGAAAACTGTACACAGCTATCAAAAGGTTGCTATGATAACTTGCAGATAGCAATTCCTACGTTAAGCACAATTGGCTGATTGAGCCGCATCATAGCAACCTTTCTGATGTCTGTGGAGCAGTGGTTCTTAACCAGTCCTCCTTGAACCCCTAGGCCAGTCGGTTGTTCAGGATAGCCCTAATGAATATGCATGACATATATATGCATTAGAGATATCCTACCAACCTGACTGGTTTGTGGCCCTCTAGGGCTGGATTTGGAGGCCCCTGCCTTACACCTCTGTCATTTAAGATTGTGAGTGGGCAAGGTGCAGATGTCCTAGACATCAAAAGGGTAGATAGAATGTGTCACATGCCTCCTTAATTCTCACCACCACCAAAAAGTTGTCTAATAGACAATATTTTGGTGGTGGTGAGAAGCAAAGAGGCATGTGACAAATTCTATCTAACCTTTTTGATGTCTTGGAGATCTGCACCTTGTCCACTCACATTCTTAAATGACAGAGATATAAGGCAGGAGTCTCAGAATCCAGCCCTAGAGGGCCACAAACCAGTCAGATTGGCAGGATATCTCTAATGCATATATATCTCATGCATATTCATTAGGGCTATCCTGAATACCCGACTGGCCTAGGGGTTCAAGGAGGACTGGTTAAGAACCACTGCTGTGGAGTGTGCCTCAGGTCTGGTGTCTGACAGAGTGACCCCAACACAGTGGTTCTGAACCAGTCCTCCTTGAACCTCTAGGCCAGTCGGGTGTTCAGGATAGCCCTAATGAATATGCATGAGATATATATGCATTAGAGATATCCTGCCAACCTGACTGGTTTGTGGCCCTCTAGGGCTGGATTTGGAGACCCCTTCCTTACACCTCTGTCATTTAAGATTGTGAGTGGGAAGGTGCAGATGTCCTAGACATCAAAAGGGTAGATAGAATGTGTCACATGCCTCCTCAAGTCTCACCACCACCAAAAAGCTGTCTAATAGACAATATTTTGGTGGTGGTGAAAAGCAAAGAGGCATGTGATAAATTCTATCTAACCTTTTCGATGTCTTGGAGATCTGCACCTTGCCCACTCACATTCTTAAATGACAGAGGTGTAAGGCAGGGGTCTCCGAATCCAGCCCTAGAGGGCCACAAACCAGTCAGGTTGGCAGGATATCTCTAATGCATATATATCTCATGCATATTCATTAGGGCTATCCTGAACACCCGACTGGCCTAGGGGTTCAAGGAGGACTGGTTCAGAACCACTGGTCTATCCAGTGTGTGGTGGCTGCCAACACCCTCCACAGCCCACACTGCTAGCACTGTTCCCAGTATTGGCCTGCCAATGTGCATATTGAGGAGCAAGGTACTGTGGGAATAGCCTGGATAGGGTGGCCTGGCCTGGCTGCATCTGCACAGGGCATAGGGCAATGGCTTGGACATTGTAGTGCCCAGCCACCACCTTCACGGACAGGGTGGCCACAGCATGTCCTGCTGGGAGGTCACTCTCACCCTGACTGAGCAGTGACCATGGCATGGCTAGGTTCCCCCATAGTGCTATATAGCATTTTTCTCATGTGGTATTTATGGGTTCTCCTTTGGGGCCCAATCACTGACTTATCTGCTTGGTGTGTATGCTGATATCCCAGTTCCGGGTACATGCATCTTCTCCAGGAGCATGCACTATGGACTAGCTAGCAGACTGTCTGCAGTTAGTATGTGTCTGGCTGGAACACTTTGCAGGGTGCAGTGGTTGGAGGCTTGCTACTGGAGAATGTCAGATAGTGGTGGGGGGCAGCTGAGCATTTCCAGGCCGTCTGTCTGCCTTGCCTTATGGATGTGTACAGATTGGCATTGACTGCCATGTAGGGTGTCTGTTCCCCAGCAAGACTGTGGTTGATGGTCCCCTCTACTGCCACCATTGCAAGGAGGTAGAATGTGGATCTGTTGGTGGGAGATCCTGTTTCCCACCCTGAGCCACAGAGGGTGGGTTGGGTGGTGGTACATAATCCGCCTATGGGTCCAAGCACCCCCCTTCACCTACATCATGTGACCATGGCGCCAACACAGGACATGCACTATTCTGGGTGCATCATAGCCCATAAGGGCTAGACATACAGATGTATCCTATTGTGTCTGCAGGAACTAAATATCATACATACACTAGCACTGATGGGGACCCGCAGCATGGCATATATCAGCCATGACAGGTGCTGTGGACCTGGTGCTGGGCGCCCCACCTCACCCTCAGGGTGAGCACAGTACCTGCACAATGTGACGGTCTGTAGCTACTCTGTGCCAGTAACACACACGGTCTCTACCCCCTACAAGGCTGAGGTGCTGTGGGGGTGCACACGGTCAGTTCCCCCTACCAGGCTGAGGTGCTGTGGGGGTGCATACCCCATCTTGTGATCATCTGTAGACTGCTGATGTGCATGTGCAGTGCATCATGGGTACGGATGGGTTAACCCTATCCTGGTAACCACAGCAGACAGTTTGTGTGGTGACCTGCAGTCCTTCAGTAGCCAGCCAGGGGTTTGTTAGCAGCTGTAGCCCACTGGATACTTCACTGCCTGTGGAGCCAGAGGTCATGGCTTCACACCCACGGTGGGGCTATTTGATAGGGCTGTCTGAGGCAGTCTATTTTTAATGTACATTAGTGCTGCCAGCAAAACCACCCTCAGAGTACTTTAGCCATAAGGCGCCCCATAAGGCGCCTTCTACGGTGCCTTATAAGGTGTCCTATACAGAGCCTTATAGGGTGCCCCATAGGGGACATTATAGGGTGTCTTGGCGGACAGTGCACTTTATAATGTGCCCTATGGAGTGCCTTATAGAGTGCCATATGTGGCACCTTCGGTTACGGCACGTGAGGGTGTGTTTGCTGGCAGCACTAATTAAAATATACATACCATGCCTCAAAAAGCAATACTTACACGTAAAAGCTAATGCCTCAGCCAGCCATATGCATTAGGCACACTGGGGGATCAAACTCATGACCCCTGTACCAGCAGTCACTGTATTAAGCATTGTGCTACACCTCTATTTCTGTGTTTTCATGTCTGCGTGCCTACTTAAGATTACCGCGCGTTAACGTGCTTAGTGGCGTCTCACCTGATAATGTGCGCAGCGCGCGTTATCGCGTGATAATCCCGTTTTGCTACATTAAGACCGACACGCTCACTCCTTTTATGGCAGCCTGCACACTATCGCCGGGCGCACGTTAAGACTGCTTAGTAAACATACCCCAAAGTGTCAGGCACAATTCAGTTTTCATGTGCATTTTTTCAGAAGGGCTTGAAAATGTGATGAGCATGTTCAAAATTTCAGTTTATTTCTTCACCCTCCTCAACAAACTTACTGTTCTCAGCATACATCCAAGAAATGTAATTATCAGACAGAAAATCTCTGAACACTGAATGTGAACATTTTATTTAATAAGAACAATATAGAAAGATAATTTGCTTTTGCCATTGTTTGCCTAAGATACTATGTCAGTTTTTGTAAATGGTTTAGGGTTAAAAAGTATAACGCTTAGGAAATCAAGATTGCTTCTACTGTGTACATGTTAACACATTTTCATTTTAAGTCAAGTGAACATTGAAATCTGTTGTTTTGGCATGACTTATACAATTACATGTACAAAGCACACACGGCTCCTATGACATGTTTATAACAAATAATGGGTTATAGCAGTGCAGTATAAATTTTCCTATAGTCAAAATATATAGACATGACATTTTCCTAATAAAATGTATTTTTCAAAATGGACAGACAGACATTTTTTCTAGTAATTTAAAGTCGTGTATGTATAGGGGAAAGGTGAAAAGAGAGAACTAGAAATACGATGCTACAGGAATTTAAAGGCCAATAATTTTGCATGCATTATGCATATTCTGTTTAGCTGATCTAGTGGCTAACAAAAGAAGATTTATATTTCCAGAAAGAAGAATTATTATTTCTGCTTTCATTGCCTAGGGCGCAGGAGCCTCTGCAGCCGGTCAGCAGGGCTTTTGTTTATCTTATTACCTTGACAAGTCAACATTCAGATTCTTAAAAGAAATAGCTCTCAATTCCAGCAAGCAAAGGAAATTCAAATAGATGCAGAGAAATGAAAGAAGACTTTGCAGAAATATTTGAAGAAAACCAAACCACTGTTGTATGAGGCATTCTCATGTTCTCTAGCACATGCAGGGCCGGCCCATCCACTAGGTGAACTAGGCGGTTACCTAGGGCAGCAGATCCTGATGAGCGGCATGGCGACCCCTGACACCAATTCAGTGCCACTGCAGGCATTAAACACCCAGACACGTGTGCAGTCACAGTCTTCATTCCTGCTCCCCTCTGACAGGAAGTTGCGTTGGGTGGGGGGGATGTCATGCCATGAAGGCTCGCACATGTGTGGGTACTTTAAGATCCACCGTAGCACTAAAGAGGCAGCTGTGCCACTGATCCAGGCAGGATCCCTTGTGCCGCCCCCTCCCGAGGTGAGAAGATCGATGCCAGAGGGGTGGAGGGGGAGGACACAGGGGGGCCTACCTGGGGTAGCAGATGCCTTTGGGCCGGCCCTGGTCACCTGTGCTGTTCATAGTGAAATTTTATAAAGGATTGTTTGCATAAAATCCATGTTTTATGCACATAAAAGGCCTTATAAAATTATACCCTGGGTTATGCACACAAACATACACACAGAGCCTGATTCCGAAAGGGGCACATCCTGTTAGGACCCATTCTGGACTGCGGGACCAAAACGTTTCCGCGGTACACAGAATCAGGCTCGAGGATGGCCCAGCGTGCCCCTGCCTGCCTGCGGAGACGGTCTCCCCGCAGGCGCCTCCGACTCCTGCAGCTTAGGCCCCTCACTTCCCCACCACCCGACCACAGCTGGCCAGCTGCGGCCTGGATCAGGAGGCGGGGACCCCCCTGCACCCAGCCCCAGCCCCAGAAGGGGTTCCCCGGACACGATTGCCATGTCAGTGCTGATTATTCCACCTTTGAGGTGGAATAATCAGCATGTCCCCTCTGACCTGGCAGGACATACAGGGCCGCCCCCACTCTGCCCAGACCTTGTCCCTTCTTGCCCCCTCTGGCTCTCTCTGCCTTGCTGCTCTGGATGTGCAGGGAGAGCCAAAGGGTTAATCGGGCCAGGATGGATTTATGCAGCCCTGCAACCAGCATCTATGCATCGGGCCCACAGTGACAAGGTGTATACTTTTACATGACCCATATGTAGGCATGTTCAGGAGTATAGTGTGGGTAGAGTCACCAAGTACACACACAGGTTATGACATATGCCTCCATGCCCGTACTTCGTCTATATACATTTATACCTGCTGCCAAGCAGATGCAATTGTATACAGGGGCATTTTAGCAATGGGTGGGCAAGATCTGTGAAGCTATTATATAAAGGCATAAGGGCACCTATCAAAGAGCTTCAAAATAGGCACTTACTTGGACTTCCAATCTGGGCAACCTGTTATAAAATTACCCACATGGACAGTAATTTTATAAACTCCTGCCTGAAGGAGTGCTGAGACATCAGTCTCCAATTGTATTTCCCTCCTGGGAAATTGTCTTGAAGTTTGGGAAAAAGGAAGTTTGGAATTAAACTAAAGCTCTGTGTCTATTTAAATATTTAGATAAGACCCAGTTCTGCTTGTAAGTGTTTGATTCCCACCCACCCCAGGTTCATTCTTTGATTTATAGTCTGTTAAACGAATTAAGGGCATAGAAGGATTTTTTTTCACTTTAAAGTTTAATTGCCCATTTTCATCAGCATGTTATATAAACCTTACGAATAGATTACTTCTAGATAGTTCAGTTCATTTTGAAGGTAACATAAAATAAATAGCATACAAGACACCATATAAGCTTAAAGGATTTTATATTAGTTGAGATTTTCCTACTCCCTTAGCCATATGCATGATTATCTCCCAATTTGTGAGAGGTTGCATTTATGCAATCGGTGCAAAAATCTCCTAGCTATCAAAGAATGAGTTCTATCTCTGGAGAAGCTGAGGTAGACAGAGAGATTTATAGAGCTCTTCAAAAATATAGTAGAAAAGTGCCACCTCCAGTTTGGCAGCCATGGAAGAGGAAGGACACCCAAAAGAAGAATATCACCTAGGTATGGCAGGACCTGTCCTCTAAGTAATGCAATATCCTCTTACACTGAGGATGTGTCTCCAGGGGCAGGTGCTCAGGATGGATTGGTTAGAATGGCTGTTGTAGATGATGATTCAGTCAATAGGCATGTAGATGGCTGGGTGGCTGATGGACTTGAGGATCACTCAGTAACTTTCCTGCCTTGTGCAAATTTAGTAGACCTCACACATCATCTAGATAGGGAAGAAGCCAGCTGTCTTGGTATATGTGGGTACTACTGACATAGGAAAGTGGGGGTGGGGGGATTCTAATAGCCAAATATAGGCTTTTAGGTAGAAAGTTGAAACCCAGAACTTCCAGAGTAGCATTTTCAGAAATGCTCTGCATTCCATGTGCAGAATTGAAGAGGCAGGTAGAGCTCTGGAGTCTCAATGCATAGATGAGATGATAGTACAAGGAAGAGGGATTTAGGGAACTAGGCGACATTCCGGGGAAGGAGGTTCTAATCTGAAAAGATGGGCTCTGTCTTAACCAAGCTGCTGGTGTTAGCATTTAAAAGGAAGATAGAACAGCTTTTATACTAGAACCTGGGGGAAAGTACTATTAATATATAACACTACAAGGCATAGCAGCACTGCACATATAGATGTAAGACACAGTCCCCGCTCATCAGAGCTTACAATCTAAGCACATAGTTTGGAGTGAAGTATCTTTGAAGTATCAAAACAGAAAAGATAGGGCACTTAATAGAGAGGTTGCAATAATGGCAAACGTAACCCAGGAGCCTCTAAGTAAGGAGTAGACAGAGTTGAAGGACTGCAAAGTACCCCTGTCAAATGCTAAGAAAATATAAACAACAAAATATACTTTGAAATGTTTGTACCGAATACTAGAAGCCTAAAAAATGGGAGAATTAGAATATATAGAATTGAATGAAGAAGTAGATATAACAGCCATCTCAGAGTCCTAGTGGAAGGAGGAAAACCAATGGCACACTGTGATACCAGGGTACAAATTATAATGCAATGATAGGCTACATAAAATTAGTGGAGGGGTAGAGCTATATGTTAGAGAGAGCAGTCCAACAGAGTAAATGTTCTGCAAGCAACAGAAGGCACCATGGAATCTTTAAGAATGGAAGTTCCATGTGTGAAAGGAAGAGAATAATGGTGGGGATATACTACTGTCCACCTGGCCAGAATAAACAAACAGATGATGAAATAATAACAGAAATTAGAGAAGCTAACAAAATTTGTCAACACAATAATAACGGGTGATTTCAAATGCCCTAATGTTGACTGGATAAATGTCACATCGGGAAATGCTAAGGAGGTAAATTTCCTAGATGAAATATATGACTGCTTCATGGAGCAGCTGGTTGAGAAAGTGATAAGAACAGGAGCTATTTTAGACATGGGGTATGTTTATTAATGGGCATGCCATTTACATGTGATCAGGGCCTGGAATTAGTGAGACAGGCTATGTTAACTGTTGGGGGTATGTCCCCCTACAGTTAGTAAATTGCAGTCATGTGGCACCACACTAACCAACACGCACTTATCGCCACTCCTTAAGGAGGAAGTAAATGCATCCACACTAAGGGCAAAATCATGGCTAGCATGCACCAATATCTCCCCATGTATTGAGACTGCCCATGTTCCGCCCATAACCCCGTCCAAGATCTTCTGCTCTATGAAGACATCCTGTACTGCTGTAGATTGTTTCACCCCAAAACTAAGCAAAGATTAAGGTACAGAACTTTTCCCCTTCCTCCTTATCATTATTAATATCAGCCTTTTCCCCTTTTCCTGGAAACATGCATTAATTTATCCTCTCTTCAAGCAAGCATCCCTTGAAGAATAACTGTCCTATTTCTCATCTGCTCTTTCTTTCCAAAATTCTGGAAAAAGCAGTCCACATTCAACCATCTTCTTTTTTGGAGAAAATCAACAGTCTACATCGGTATCAATCTGAGTTTCATCTGGGTCATTCTACTGAAACACTTCTCCATCTTTTGAATGATTTAAAATGCAGAACTGATCTTCACCAAGTAGCCATTATCATCTCCTTAGACCTGAGTGCAGCCTTTGGCATAGTTAATTGCTCTATCCTCCTTTGGCAAATGGCAGACATAGATGTCATTGCATTACTGGTACAGTCCTTCACCTGGTTCTCTTTCTACCATCAAAACCACACCTTCACAGTCTGTAGTTCCTTGTTACCCTCCATGATTCACTCACTTCTTTGTGGTGTACCCCAAGGCACCATACTTGCACTCACCTTATTTATCTTTTTCCTGGTTCCCCTAGCAACTATCTTTCAATGTTTTGGTTTGCACAGATACTTCTTTGCTGGTGATGTTCAAATAGTTTATTACAGTAACTCTTCCACGCTGACATTCTCTGCACTCTATACAGGACGTATGGTCACTGCATAGTGGCAAGAGGTCCATGGTATGACATTGAATCCCAATAAATCAAAAGCTATGTGGGTCTCACATCAAAAACCTTGCCTTTCCCTCACCTCACTTATTTACAACCAACCTGCTTCTCTTTCTGATTATCTCTCCATTTTGGATTGCAAATGGGATTCCTTCCTCACCTTTGATATGCAGATTTCTTCTTTTGTTTAATTATATTTTTTACTGCGGCAGTGGACATGTAGAGATATTGCAGTGGTCATCACACTAAGGAGGGAGACCTAGGAAGGCAAAGGGGAGTTACTGGGCAGGGGAATGGGGATTAGGGAAACAGAAAATATATATTGAACACAGGGGTACATAGGGAGATTCTGGGCATAGGGATAGGAAGACTAGGGAGAGAGAAGGGAGATATTGGACATTGGTAGAATAGGAAGATGGAAGGGACATGTGGGACATGAGGGGCTCATACAAAAATGGAGGAGAGGTGCTGAACTCAGGGGACATAAGAAGGGGTGGGGGACATAAGGATATAAAGGGAAGATGATGGACACAGGGGGCACTAAGGAGATCAAGGGGCAATGCTAGACATGGGGGAGAGGGAGACAGAGGTGTGATACTGGACATGGGAGAAATAAGGGTGATTGACATGGGGCATAAGGAAATGGAAGAGTGATTTTGTACATGAGGGAGTGGGCACAGGGAAATGGAGGGGAGATAGAGAGAGAGAGATGTTGGACATGGGAGGGATAGGGGGAGGGAAAAGAGAGGGGGGAGATGCCAGACATAGGGGGAATGGAGGAAAGAGAAGGGGGAAGATGCTAGACATGGGTGTGATATGGAGAGAGGGGGGGGATGCTGAAAATAGACTGATATGGATAGAGGGAGGACATGTGGGATATGGGGGTGATAAGGAGGGAAGGGGAGATGCTGGACATCGGAGATAGAGAGGGCAAGGGAAGGGAAGATGTTAGATGGAATGAAAGAGAGAGAGAACAAGAGGGAGAAACACTGGATGGAGTGAGAGATAGGGGGATAAGCTGGATGGGGAGAGATAGACATGGGGGACAGAGAAAGAGGAGAATTAAAGAATGGGGAATAATGGACTGGAGAAGGAGAAAGCCAGGGAATGGAAGGGCTGGGGTGAGGACTATAAAGCATTAGGTAGATGGAGTAAAAGAGGGGATTGAAGATTGGATAGTAAGAAGGAGGAATGAAATCTTAGTAGAGAGAAAAAATATTAAATGGAAGAAAGCTGAAAGGAAAGCTCAATATCTGAGATAGAAAGAAGTAAAGAAGACAGGAAGAGAGGATGAAAGTGGCAGATAGACTGGAGACCCTAGAAAGAGAGATGATGAGGAAAGCAGTAACCAGAGACTGGGACCAACATGATTAAAAAATAAAATGGCCAGACAACAAAGGTAGAAAAAATAATTTTATTTTCAATTTAGTGATTGAAAAATGTTGATTTTTGTACTATACATGTGCTATATTTACATTTATATGGATATCTTTCTATTTTTCTAGTGTTGCATTGCATGCACAATCTATCTTCTTGGGGTTTCAGTTTAATTCTTTTCTACATATTTTTTATTTTTTGTTTGTGGTCAATTATTCTGTACTTGGTGAGAATCACTATGTAGCAAGAGGATGAAATCAAAGCAAACATAAATAACTTCATAAATAGAGAGGGGTAACCTACCTGGAGCAGCAAATATAACCTTAAGCAAAGGTATAGGGGGCGTAGTATCTGCACAGAGAGGCAGATGCAACTCTGGACATCTTACTGGGCAGACTAGATGGACCATGCTGGTCTTTCCTAGCATCCTTGTGTGACTTTTGCAAGTTAGTGCTTTTATGAAATGGTAAATTTACTCTATAGGTCTAGAGTGACTTTTGTAGGGTTTTATATTAGTTCACATTATGCCTGGTACTGGAGAGTGTTTATGTTGCTGTTACATGATGAAATCAGAATCAATTTTTTTGTACAGTGCCTTGTGAAAGTATTCATCCCCTCGGTGTTTTTCCTGTTTTGTCACATTACAACCTGGAATTAAAATTGAGATTTGGAGGTTATCACCATGTGATTTACACAATATGCCTACCACTTTGAAGGTGCAAAATATCCTTTATTGTGAGACAAACAATAATTAAGGCAAAAAAAAACCACCCAGAAATCAGGAGTGTGCATAGGTATTCCCCCCCCCCCCCCCAAGTCAATACTTTGTAAAGCCACCTTTTGCTGCAATTACAGCTGCAAGTCTCTTCGGGTATATCTCTATTAGCTTAGCACATCTAGCCACTGGGATTTTCACTCATTCCTGAAGGCAAAACTCCTCCAACTCCAAGTTAGATGGTTGCATGAGTGTACAGCAATCTTCAAGTCATGCCACAGATTCTCAATTGGATTGAGGTCTGGGCTTTGACTAGGCCATTCCAAGATATTTAAATGTCTCCCTTTAAACCACTCCAGTGTAGCTTTAGTAGTATGTTTAGGGTCATTGTCCTGCTGGAAGGTGAACCTTCATCCCTGTCTCAAATCTCTGGCAGACTGAAAGGTTTTCCTCAATAATTGTCCTGTGCCATCCATTGTACCTTCAGTCCTGACCAGTTTTCCTGTCCCTGCCGATGAACAATATCCTCACCGTATGATGCTGCCACCACCATGTTTCACTGTGGCAATGGTGTTCTCAGGGTGATGGGAAGTGTTGTGTTTGCGCCACACATGGCGTTTCCCATGATGGTCAAAAAGTTCAATTTTCATCTCATCTGACCAGAGAACTTTCTTCCATGTGTTTGGGGGGTGTTTTCTTATTTCTTTCTTTAAGCAATGGCTTTTTACTGGCCACTGTTCCATAAAGCCCACTCTGTGGAGTGTATGGCTTAAAGTACTCCCATCTCCACTGTGGATCTTTGCAGCTCCTTCAGTGTTATCCTTGGTATCTTTGCAGCATCTCTGATTAATGCCCTCCTTGCCCGGTCTGTGAGTTTTGGTGGGCGGCCCTCTCTTGTCAGGTTTGTAGTGGTGCCAAATTCTTTCCATTTTGTTATAATGGATTTAATAGTGCTCTGTGGAATATTCAGAATTTGGGATATTTTTATAATCCAACCCTGATCTATACTTCTCCACAACATTGTCTTTGACCTGTTTGGAGGGCTCCTTGGTCTTCATGTTGCTTGCTTAGTAGTGTTGCAGAGTCAGGGGCTTTTCAGAACAGGTATAGTTATACAGGCATCATGTGACAAATCATGTGACACTGATTGCACACAGGTGGAACCTAATCAACTAATTATGTGACTTCTGAGGTTAACTGGTTGGACCAGATTTTATTTAGGGCTTCATAGCAAAAGGGATGAATAGATATACACTCACAACTTTTCAATTTGTACTTGTTTTTTTATATATACAAGGTATTTTATTATCATTCCACTTCACCAATTTGGACTGCTGTATATTGTTAGGTCCATTACCTAACAATCAAAAGAACTCCATTTTCATTCCAGGTTGTAATGCGACAAACAGGGGCGGCCCAAAGGGGGTACAGGGCCATGTGCGGAGACTCGGTGCGGGGCCTCATTTGCATAATGTTACCATACACTAACTTTTAGTAAACATGCCTCTTAATTAGTGTATGGATAAAGAAAGACTAAAAGATTTCTACATTACTATAATCCAGTGCCAACCGCCAGGCACATTAGGAACTACTACAAACACTGCCCATTTAGAACCCATAGCAAACCCGCTGTATCCTAACAGCACTACCAGGACTCACAAAGCACCATACTCTACCTATCAAAAGGCACCACTGCAAATATTAAACCAATACATTTCAGAGAATAACAATACATGACCTACTGGGGAAAGAGAACAAGTGGCAATGTCAAATAGGAATTATATAAACAGAATACCTCATCTCAGTTACACATGCAGAACATAGAACATCACCAAACAAGGAATCGCAATTTAGAAACAGGAAGACAATAATTAAACTGGGAACCCCAAAAGCCAAACTTGGAATGTACTATAACTACAAACCCAATCACTCAGTATTCCTAATAATCCACAGCCTTTGAGTGTCTTAATAGTAACTGAAAACCCCAATAACTGATAAATATAATGCTTATATGTTTTCTATTTTTTGTCGGAGGTTTTTGCCGTGAGTGATTACTCCCTCTCGAGGCGTAACTTCCCTTTTAATTAAAATTTTTTGATAAATATGTAGTGTGAAATAATGGCACTAACATTTAGTGCTATAACACAACCACTCACGATTTGATGTACCGACTAACGGCTCAGCTTCAATCATGCAGATTAACTACGAACACAGTACTGCATTTAGAGCTTCAAGTCCTCTTCTGGCCCTGTTTCAACGCTTTCACCACTGCAAAAAAAGGAAATTATCCATCTTCTATAGTCCTTCCGCTGATGGAATAGAAACTAATTCCTCCAGCAACATATTCCGGAGGGACTATTGTGTCGAAATGAGACAGAAACTCAGTCCAACTTACTGACCATCAAGGAAAAAACCGCGGAACTAAAATCCAAGAATAAACCAATCAGCAATTCCTTCATCACAGCAAACTCAGCCAATCCAGCTCCAAATTCAAACCATTAGGTTCCAATGATGTCGTACGGAAGATCCAAGCTTGTTCCAACCACTGCAAACGTTGCTCTCGGTCACCCCCTCTCGGGTTATTTGGAACATGATCCAGGATTCTCCACCGGAGATCCGTAAACTGATGATTAAAGGTTATGCAATGTTGAACTAGAGGGGCCGATTGAACTGAATGTCGAATTCTGGAGGCATGTTCTTGTAATCGTGTTCTAATCTTTCGTGTTGTTCGACCAATATAAATTTTCTCACATGGGCACACTAATACATAAACTACATAGATTGAAGAACATGTAGTCATCCAATGTGCTCTTTGTCGTATAGATGTATTTGGGATATCCCACTCAACCCCCTCAATAGTTTGCTGACAAAGGTCACATCTCAAACAAGAATAGTGTCCCACCTGACTCCCAACCTGATCTTGTGGAAGATATTTGTTGTTGTTGGTTAATAAATTAGCGATGTTAGGTCCCCTCGTGAATGCTATTCGGAGTGGTTTTTGAAAGCAAGAATGCAGTGTTAACAAATGCCAGTGTTTATGAAGAATATGCACCACCTCAGAAACTTTAGACATATAAGGCAAAATGCCAGTGATACAGTTATTATCTTTTGCTTGTGTCGCCGTTGTAGAGGCGTCATCCTGTAGCCACTCCCTGTGAGTGAATCTCGCTCGAGTCCAGGCTTGCTTAATTAAAGCCGAAGGGTAACCCCGATGTAATAATCTCTGCTGAAGATCAGCTGCATGGCGATCAAACTCACGAGTAGAGCTACATATCCGGCGTAGTCTTAAAAATTGGCCATATGGTAATCCTTTCTTAAGAGCTAATGGATGGAAACTAGAGAAATCTAGCAAAGTGTTCCTTTGCACTGGCTTCCGGTATAAAGTAGATTGCAATCTACTTATCAGTTAGATCAAGTTTATACTTGGGCAAAAAAATCTTCATCACAAAAAAAATCAGTCTCTTTTACTACATCCTCTGAAGAAGAGTCTGAAGAAGGAAGTTCTGTTGAACGGGGAACTAATTGGCGTGATAATATGGGTTCAGGTAGATCCTCCTCTTACCAAGAGCAGGTTTTTCGCCAGGCAGGAGAGGCAGAGGCCGTCGGCGAGGCTATCAACCCGCGGAGGAATTTCCGCTCCCACAGATAGATCAGATGCAAGGCCCGATTACCAGAATGCGGGCGAAACCACAGTCATAAATATTTCTGGGGTCTCTTTATCCCCGATGCAGGAGGAGGTATTGAATAAAGGACTTCCGACAAAAAATAGAAAACATATAAGCATTATATTTATCAGTTATTGGGGTTTTCAGTTACTATTAAGACACTCAAAGGTTGTGAAACTTGGAATGTACAACAACACTGTAGAAATAAAACTATAAATTAATTTCCTCTTGTACTAAACAAAGAGCAGACGTTAATGATGCACATTTCCCAGAGCTGACATATTCCAGTTAATAAATTCAAAATAAAGAGATATTTTTCTATCGTTTGTGCATTTTTTTTCAGTTGCAATTGCTCCAGCCACTTTCTTTTGGTTTCTTCGTGTCTTCTGCTAACTCTCCATCGTCTGCTGTCCATTTGTCCTTTCTTCTCGCTTCTAGTTTTTTTCCATTCTCTCTCTACATCTGCTTTAACATACTAATCTTTCTCCTTTTGCTCTTTCCTCATTCCTATTTCATCCACTCAAATTGTACCCCTCCATCCTCAATCCCCACTTACTCTCCCAATACCCGGCCAATTGTAGATTTGTCTTCCCTCCCACACAAAATATTTTTCCCCTCTCCATTTCACTCTCCCAGCTCCATCCCATTTAATCCTCCCCAACATCAGCTCCCTTCTAGTTCCAACCCCACCCAGCATCCGCTCCCTTCTAGTCCCCGCATCGACCCATTTCCAGTCCTAGCCCCCCATCAGCCCATTTCCAATCCTATCCAAGCCCCACCATCAGCCCATTTCCAGTCTTAGCTCCCCCATCCATTTCCAGTCCTATCTGAGTCCCTTCATCAGCTCATTTCCAATTCCAGCCCCCCATCAGCCCATTTCTAGTCTTTCCTAGCCCCATCATCAGCCCATGTCAAATCCTAGCTCCCCTCCACTCAGCCCATTTCCAAGCCAAGCCCCCCATGAGCCTACTTCTAGTTCTAGCCCCCCCATGAGTCCATTTCAATCCAAGCCCCCACCACAGCTCATTTCCAATCTTAGCACCCCTAACAGCCCATTTCCAGTCCTATCCTAGCCCCTCCATCAGCCCATTTCCTGTCCTAGCTCCCCCCACTCAGCCCATTTCAAGTCCTAGTTCCCTCCCCTCACAGCCCCTTTCCATTCCAAGCCCCCCTCCCCATCAGCTATTTGCAGTTCAAGCCCCCCTTCCACTCAGCCCATTTCCATTCCAAGACCCCGTCCCCATCAGCTATTTGCAGTTCAAGGCCCCCTTCCACTCAGGCCATTTCCAGTCCTAGCAACCCCCCCAGCCCATTGCCATTCCTAGCCCCTCCCATAGCCCATTACCAGTCCTAAGCCCCCATCAGCCCACTTCCAGACCTAACCCCCATCACCCCATTTTCATTCTTAGCCCCCCATAGCCCCTTACCAGTCCTAAGCCCCCCATCAGCCCACGTCCAATCCTAGCCCCTCCATCAGCCCATTTCCAGTCTTAGCCCCCCCAATAGCCCATTACCAGTCCTACCCCCCCATCAGCCCACCTCCAGTCCTAAGCCCCCAATCAGCCCATTTCCAGTCCTAGCCCCTCCATAGCTCATTACCAGTCCTACCCCCCATCAGCCCATAGCCCATTACCAGTTCTAACCCCCCTCCCCCCATCAGCCCAGGTAGATTAAAAAAAACTGGCTGCTGCTGCTGCTGCCACTGCCACCGTGGCAGCAGCAGAATCAAGTGTCCCGTGGCCCTCCCTGCAGTATCAGTTCCATCAACGTGGGCTTTTTAGAGCCGCGAAGGAAGAGTTTCCCTTTCTCACGGCTCTGTTAAGCCCGCCAGCATGCTAAGCAGATTTGTCCGTCCCTGCAAATGCCTGTTTCCCATCAGCACCAGTGGGCTTAACAGAGCCACAAGAGAGAACCTTTCCCTTCGCGGCTCTGAAAGCAAGGTGGATGGTGTTTTGTTAGGGTTGTCAAACACTCACAATCTAAGTAATAAAGTTCCAGATCTGCAAGCCCTAATAGTAAACACAGCTTAGATATTGTTGCTATTACAGAGACATGGTTTAATGAGTCCCTTGAATGGGAACAGCCATAGCAGGCCATGATCTCTTTAGGAGAGACAGAGATGGCGGAAAAGGTGGAAGACTGGCACTGTATGTTAAAACCAGCATTAAAGTGACTGCAATGCAGGGGGTTTGGGGAAATGAGGATGCAATATGGAGCATCTTGAAAAGAGAAGATGGAAGATTTCCATCTGCATAAGTGGCATCTACAGCTCTCCAGCTCAGTCAGAGAAACTTGACAAAGACAATCATTGATATTCTAAAGTTGGAAAAGCAAGAGGAGGTGCTGTTGTTGGGAGATTTCAGCTTGCCAGATGTGGATTGGAATGTCCCCTTTGCAGAATCAAAAAGAAGTAGGGAGATCTTGTCCACCTTTCAAGATGCTCTTCTCAGACAAATGGTGCAAGAACCTGCAAGTGAAGGGGCACACTAGATCTACTACTTAAAAATGGAGAAAGTGTGTCTAATGCCTAGTTGAATACCCACTTGAGCATCTCCCATGCAAACAGCAAGTTAGCCATTGGTGGGGGCCGAAGCAGACAGCTCCACAGTGCCAAAGTGTGCAGGCAGGCCCGTACCTAGCCCTGTGCGAGTGGTGCGGCTGCACAGGGCGCAAAGGCTTAAGGGGCGCATTTTAGCTGTCTGCCGTTGCCTGCCGCTGCCACTTTTTCTTCTCTCAGCAGCGGCTGGCAACGACAGACAGCTAAAATGCGCCCCTTAAGCCTTCTCGTCGGCATGCTAAGCAGATCTGTCCCTCCCTGCAAGAGCCCCATGATGCATACCTGCAAGAGCAGGGAGGGACAGATCTGCTTAGCATGCCGGCGACTTGCACATCGGGTACACCTCTTCTCTCCCACCGCGGGGAAAGGGGCGCGTGCCCGATGTGCAAGTCACACAGGGAGCAATTTACACTCGGTACGGCCCTGTGTGCAGGTATGCATCATGGGGCTGTTTCAAGTCATTGCTACCACTGAAGGTCCCAGTGAAGGGTGACTTTGGTGGCAATGGATGCCCCCGGAGGGCCAGCACTCTAGGTGACCACCTAGTTCACCTAATGGTAGCGTTGGCCCTGGATACAGGCCTTTAAATACTTCAAAGGTATTAATAGACAAGCAAACCTTTTTCAAAGACACAGAAGCTATAAATCTAGAAGACATGAAATGAAGCTACAAGGAGGTGGATTTAAAAACAATATCAGGAAGTACTTGGTGGAGGTAATGGGGATAAAAATAGTTGATTGAAATCAAAAAGGCATGGGATAAGCACCCAGGATCGATATATAGGACGAGGAGCATTCTGATCAAAGTAAAACTTAAATGACTTTTCCACTTCAAAAAGAGGCACAGAATGGATGTAAACTGCATTGAGTGGCAGTTACAACCCGAAGTAAAAGCACAGAGTAGGGGGGTAACCTGCATGGAGCGGTAGTTACCAGTCAAAGTAAAAGCACAGAGCGGCAACCAGCTTTCATGGAACGGCACTTACAACCTAAGGGAAAAGCACCTTACTGGGTAGACTATAGGCCCGCGCTAGTCTATCTACTGTCATTTTTACTTTATTTTCGTCAGTCTATAAAATCCTGAGTGGAGTGTAATGGGTAAATGTGAAGTGATTGTTTACTCTTTCAAAAAATACAAAGATTAGGGGATAGCCATAAAGTTATGAAGTTGTGCATTTAAATTGAACAGGAGAAAATATTTTTTTCAACACGTAGTTAAGCTTTGGAACTCATAAAAGCAATTAGTTTAGTTGGCTTTAAAAAAATTGGAGAAAGTCTGAAAGAAAAGTCCATAAACTGTTATTAAGGTATACCTGGGGAAAACTCTACTTATCCCAGCAGATAAGTAGCATGGTATCTAGCTACTTTAGGGATAATGCCAGGTACATTTAACCTGGATTGACCACTGCTGGAAACGGGATAATGGGCTTGATGGATCTTTTGGTCTAATCTAGTATAGCTAGTCTTATGTTCTTAAGTTCTTAAGATGCATTTTTATGCGTGTATTTCAAGCCTATTTGATAAAGTCAAGTACCTGTCTTTATAAACTACTAGCATTAATGGCTAATTTAAGGTACGCTCATGTCCCCTATTTTTTCCATGCCAATCATGAACACCAATGCCCCTTGAGCCCTGTGTTTGCTGTGCAGTATCTTCAGGGGAAATGCTGGGAACAGCCCCTACAGATACCACGGGACATTGGCAGCTAAAGCTGTCTCTCTGCAGCTATCGCTCTACATTAGTTGCAAAAGCCTAACACACCTTATTAAACATACCCCTGAGTGCTCCCAATATCGATCACATAATTATAAACTCACATTAAAAAGTTTTAATATGCAGACAAAAAAGTTATTAAAATAAACACAAGAAATTCACTGAAAAAACCCTAAGAACTGAGAAAAATTCTGAAAAATTCTGAAAAATTCAAAAATGAACTTTTTTTGACCATGCACATCCCTGCAAGTTCCCATTCTTACTAGTGGCCAACCGTTTCATACTTTTTGCCATCAGACATCCTCGTTAAACTCTGCAACTTCAGGATGTTGAAGCTCTGTTTCCTATGTTCTCATTACCTTATGAACACCAGTTGTATATTGTTATGTGAGCTAAATGTGTCAGAGTTATAGGACAGTAAAAAATGCATCCGTGCCCCAATTTCTGGTGCCTGTGACATTGCTTAAATATTACTATTTAAATGTGGGGAATGGAGCACCTATGCACTATTAACCATCTAGCTGCATTTCTTAGTTGTCTGCAATGGCCACAAACTAAACATAAACTACTTTTCTCTGTAATTACTACTACTACTACTATTCAGCACTTATAAAGCGCCACGCATGCAGTGCTGCACAGCTAACCTACAAGAGGTAGCCAACATATAAGAGACAGTCCCTACCCATCAGAGTCATGCTCATCAGAGTCATGCTCAACAGAGCTTACAATCTAGTTAAAAGAACACAGTACAGTCAATTAGTCAGTTCTTCACAAGGTACGGTGTGGTACAGTTTGGTCTATAGTTTGGTCCTGAACGTTGATGGGGGTTAGGGTAAGATGAGGATGGAGTCAGGATCTAAATGCAACGGTGAAGAGGTGGGTCTTTAACCTGGTTTTGAAGAGGGCCAGGTAGGCTGTTCCAGGCATATGGTGCAGCAAGGTGAAAGGAGCGCAGTCGGGAGTTCGCGGTGCGGGTGAAAGGAATTGATAGAAGTAATTTGTTAGCAGAGCGCAAATTACAAGAGGGGACGTGGGGGAGATAAGAGATAAGAGGTATTGAGGGGCCATAGAGTGAATGCATTTATAGGTCAACAGGAGAAGCTTGAGAAGCTTCTCCTGTTGTAATACGAGGCAGACCTGTTTAAGAGCATAAATATTTTTGGAGAAAAACACATAATTCATGAAATTGCTTAAGACGGATCTTCTAAACCTTTTATTACAAGCTCAGCATAATTTGGAATAAACAAACAGGCAGCAAATGGGCACATCTCAGCAGAAGTTTGCCAGCTGTGTTAATTAATTGTGGCCAAGGGACTTGCACTGCTCCACTGACTCAATATGATTTCCCAGGATACGTTGCAAAATGAGTTGACTCTTCTCCAGAGATTGCTTTCTGGCTAAATTGTTTTAAATAACTAAATTAAAAAGAAATTAGGCCTAACATACAGTACGATCTGCCAGGTTAGTGTGTCTATGTTATATTTTAATATAGAAACGCAGAGTATAACTGCAGAAAGGGAACGAAAAGCCCATCTAGACTTGAAATAACAGTATTCCAAGAACTGGTGCCTGCATTTGCCACATATTTGAATCATCCAACTTTATTTTTTATGTTAAAAACAGTGTGTTAAGAGTGGGTTTATAAACAAGTTGATCTGACAAACTGAAATAAAAGTGTAAGTGAAATATATAAGTATCAAGAATAGCTATGTGAACAATTTCTGCCGTAAGCCATAACTATATTTGCGCTACTGTTTGCACTGCATCAGATAAATGCCTATTTCTAGGACATGAGTACACAAACTATATCTATCTCTTTTTTTAACACAGAAAGGTTAAACAAATGATTTCTGAGCGCATTTGTAAAAATACATCTCAATAAATGCTGAAGGAGCGGATGCTTCAACTGGCATTTTGCTAGGATTTTGACCTTTGAAAGGAGGATTTCTTAATTCCTGATCCAACCCCATTGCGGAAAGATCTTTTCATGAAGGACTTTTCCAGGAAAGGCTTCAAGAAAGTCAATTCTTCACTTTGGTTGGCCTCAGCCAGGCAGCTGTTCAGCAGGATCAGACAGTTATCAGACTTCCAGGAGAGCTGGAAGAAACAGAACCAAGGTTATAGCTCCGAGCATCAGCCACATTTACACCAACATTTCTTTGCCGTTTGGCTAAGGTCCAAGTGTAGGGTGCTGAGTATCTGAGCCCAGTCCCTTCTTGGTATTTTGGCTTAGATTAGCAGCCTATACAAAATTAGGGGAAGGAAGGTTAATACCCTGCCACAACCCCGCTGGGGATACATTTATATTATGACTTTAACCAAAGTAGGAAAATAAAACCTTTCTGTTAAAAAATTGTATTAAGGTGGGATTCGTGGATTTAAAGGAGATATGGTCTCGGCATGATATGTGCGGGTCTTCAAAGTATGGGGGTTATTTTAGAAGCATTCCCAAGTCTAAAAAGTCGTATTTACACATATGGATTGGCTAACACGTGCAAGTGTCAAGTAGTAACAGAAGAACGTACAGGCAAACACCATCCCACAAAGAGAAAGCAGCAAGTGGTTTATTCACGACCAAAGACCGGACATGGCCATGTTTTGGCAAATTGCCTGAGTCAGGGACAATAAATAATATAAAGGTCTTATACAGACTTGTACATGAACTGTATAACCACTATCATCCAAAATAAATGTTAATCAGGTATGAGCATATGTGTGCTGACACGTGCTGCTTTGTTTAATTAGCATCTATTCTGGATAGCAGTGGTTATCCAGTTCATGGAGGACTTTGTGATGCTTCTTTGGTCATGTATAAATCACTTTCTGCTTAACCCCCTGTTGGGTTGGCGTTTGTATGTGTGTTCCTCCGCTACTTCTAGAATACTACGCTGCTTGAAGGTTTCCCTTCTTTGTGCAGTAACTCATATAAATGCTATTTTAGCCTTGGCAGCTGCTTCAAATTAGGCATGGCATCCAGGCCCGCTAAACACCCGGATCACCCTGCCTGCAACAGAGCTCCCCGCGTGTAGTGCTGGTTTGTACGAGGAGCTCTGTTCGTGGGCAGGAGGGGGAGAGCTGTGGGAAGAGCGAGGATGGGCGGGGGGTGGTGACTGAGCCTGGACATACAGGGCTGATGCTGAAGTAGACCCTGTACGTCTGGGGTCAGCCACTTAGACAGGGGACTTATTCCATCTCGGAGGTAGAATAAGTCCCTCTGGATGTCAGGGGACACAGGAACCGGGGGACAGCAATGGTGCACAGGGAGATCCCTGAAGCTCGACCCTTACCATTGGAGGCTGGATTGGCTGCGGGGAAAGCAGCATCTCAATTGCAGCTGGGGAGCGCAGCCCCTGAACAGAGCCGCGGTGCCATGGCGATGAGACGCAATGCACTGCGGCTCCATTCAGGGGCTTGGCTGAGTTAGCTGGGCATGTGGCTGGATGTGTGGCCGCTCAGAATCGGGGCCCAGCCTGCACGTACAGACCGTAGACTTGATTCTGATCACACAGGCATGCCCCCCTTAGTGTATAAGGAAACCAGACCTGTATAAAATTGTTAATTAACAAGATTGCCCCATCATATCTATCTACATTGATACATAGCCCCCCTGAGAATAGAATGAGAAGAAGTGGAGAAGTGGAGTGGAGGAGTGGCCTAGTGGTTGGGGCAAGGTACTTCAGGCTGGAAGATTGGGGGTTCAAATCCCACTAGAGGACAGCAACCTTGGGCCGGAAGGACTGGGGTTTCTAGTCCCACAGGTGCTCCTTGTGGTCTTGGGCAAGCCACTTAACCCTCCATAGCCCATGTTCCCTGTAAAATAGTTATCTCCTAGTTCAATGCCCTGTTCAATGTAATTTCAGTTTGTTCAATGTAAACCACACTGATGCAGAATAGCACAATATATAAGAAAATATAAATAAATAAATAAGAAGAAGGAACCTTAATACCATTCTAGTACCAGAATCAATAAGAAAGACATAACAAGCAACAGTGCTTTTTCCTATGTAGCACCTATTCAATGGAATAATCTCCCAGTCCAATTAAGGGAGATAAAAAACCTCCAAATGTTCCGAAGGGAAGTAAAAACATATTTATTCACGTTTATTAAACTAGATAATAGGGGAAAGCCGACAGTCGCACAAGAGCGCATGGTTCGGAAGAATGTATCTTTGAAGGATACTACCAAAAGTAGAGAGGTTCCAAAAAAGAGTAAAGTAGCCCAAATGCCCTCGAGTATGGAGCAGACAGAGCTTAAAGATCCCAAATTACCCATGTCTACCAATAGCCAGATTAATATTAATAAAATACAGTCTCTATAATGCTTGTATGCAAATGCTAGAACTCTAAAAAATAAGATGGGAGAGTTAGAATATATAGCACTAAATGAGAGGTTAGATATGATTGAAATATCAGAGACATGGTGGAAGGAGGACAACCAGTGGGACACTGTGATACCTGGGTACAAACTATATCATAATGATAGAGCTGATCAAATTGGTGGAGGGGTTGTGCTCTATGTTAGAGAGGGCATTGAGTCAGAAAGGATTAAAGTTTTGCAGGAAACAAAAATTGCTGTAGAATCTCTATGGATTGAAATTCAATGTAAAAAGGGGAAGGCGATAGCAGTGGGGGTGTACTATCGACCGCCTGGCCAGAATGAACAAATGGATAATGAAATGCTCAAAGAAATCAAGGAAGCTAACAAAAGTTACAGTGCAGAATAATAATGGGTGATTTCAATTACCCCCGTATCGACTGGGTAAGTGTCACAGCAGGACACGCTAGGGAGATAAAGTTCCTAGATGAAATAAATGACAGCTGGTTCATGAACCGACCAGAGGGAAAGCCAAATTAGACCTAGTCCTTAGTGGAATACCAGATCTAGTGCAAGAGATAAGGGTATTGGGGCCACTTGGCAATAGTGATCATAGCATGATCGCGTTTGATTTAATTAGTGGAGGAGGGATAGTAAGGAAATCCACAGTACTACCTTTTAACTTTCGAAAGGGAGACTATGATAAAATGAGGAAAATAGTTAAGAAAAAACTAAAAAGAGCAGTTGCAAAGGTTAAAGACTTACATCAAGCTTGGGTGTTGTTGAAAAATACTATCTTGGAAGCCCAGACCAGCTGTATTCTACGCTTTAAGAAAAGTGGAAGGAAGTCCAAAAAACTGCCAGCATGGTTTAAAGGTGAGGTCAAAGAGGCTGTTGTTGCCAAAAGAGCTTTCAGGAAATGGAAAAAAGAGCCAAACGACGAAACCTGGAAACAGCACAAGCACTGACAAGTCAAATGGAAGGCATTGATAAGGCAGACAAAGGGAGAATTTGAGAAGAAGCTTCCTGTGGAAGCAAAAACATGAAATAAAGACCTTTTCAAGTACATTCGTAGCAAAAAACCTGTGAGAGAGTCAGTTGGTCCATTAAATGATAGAAGGGTTAATGGAGCACTAAGAGACGACAAGGCGATAGCGGAGAGACAGAATGAAATCTTTGCTTCAGTCTTTACTGAGGAAGATGTAGGGATATTACCCATGACTGAAGTGGTATTTAAAGGTGCGGAAGAATTGAAGGAAATATCGATACATCGGGAAGATGTATTACAACTATTAGATAAATTGTAGAGTAGCAAATCACCTGGACCGGATGGTATACATCCAAGGGTATTGAAAGAACTGAAATATGAGATTGCAGACCTGCTATTAGTAATCTGTGAATTTTCATTAAAATCATTTGTAATACCTGAAGATTGGAGGATCGCCAATGTAACGCCAATTTTTAAAAAGGGTTCCAGGGGTGATCCAGGAAACTACAAACCGGTGAGCCTGATGTCAGTACCGGGAAAAATAGTAGAAACTATCATAAAGAACAAACTCAGCATGTAGATAGTCATGGCCTAATGGGAGACAGCTAACATGGCTTTAGACAAGGAAGATCTTGTCTTACTTATCTGTTATGTTTTTTTGAAGGTGTGTATAAACAGGTGGACAAAGGTGAGTCGGTTGATGTAGTGTATCTGGACTTTTAGAAAGCCTTTGACAAGGTCCCTCATCAGAGACTTTTGGCAAAACTAAAGAGTCATGGGATAGGAGGCAGTGTACTACTGTGGATCAGGAACTGGTTAAAAGATAGAAAGCAGTGGTAGGGCTAAATGGCCAATTTTCCCAATGGAGAAAGGTGAATAGTGGTGTACCCCAGGGATCAGTGCAGAGTCCGCTGCTTTTTGACATATTCATAAATGACCTGGAATGTGGAATAACGAGTGAGGTTATCAAATTTGCAGATGACACAAAACTATTTAAAGTTGTTAAAACCCAAGAGGATTGTGGAAAATTGCAAGAGGATCTTGATAAATTGGAAGACTGGGCATCAAAATGGCAGATGAAATTTAATGTGGACAAGTGCAAAGTTATGCACCTAGGGAAGAACAACCCAAACTATGGTTACACGATGCAAGGTTCCACATTAGGAACCACCACCCAGGAAAAAGATTTAGGTGTCATTGTGGATAACATGTTAAAACCCTTGGCCCAGTGTGCAGAGGCAGTTAAGAGAGCAAATAGAATCATAGGTATCATAAGGAAAGGAATGGAAAATAAAACAAAAAATATTATAATGCCTCTATATCGTTCCATGGTGAGACCGCACCTTGAATATTGTGTGCAATTCTGGTCGCCGTATCTTAAAAAGGATATAGCGTTATTAGAAAAGGTTCAGAGAAGAGCCACCAAAATGGTAAAGGGGATGGAAGGATATGCCTATGAAGAAAGGCTAAAAAGGTTAGGGCTCTTTAACCTGGAAAAGAGACAGCTGAGGGGAGATATGATAGAAGTCTATAAATTAATGAACGGAGTGGAATGGGTAAACGTAGATCGATTGTTTACGTTATCAGAATATAGAAAGACTAGGGGACATGCAATGAAGCTACAGGGTAAACTATTTAAGACAAATAAGAGAAAATATTTTTTCACTCAATGTGTAATCAAACTCTGGAATTTGTTACCGGAGGATGTAGTAGAGGCTGTTAGTGTAGCTGGGTTTAAAAAAGGTTTGGACATGTTCCTGGAGGAAAAGCTTATAAACTGTTATTAAGAAGGGACCCAGGATATCAATGCTTGACCCAGTACAAGCATTGTGGAACCTGTGTCTTTTGGGGAAACTGCTAGGTACGGATGACCTAGCTTGCCCTTTGTTGGAGACAGGATGCTGGGCTTGATGGACCTTGGTCTGACCCAGTATGGCATATCTTATGTTCTTAGCACTATTATAACTTAGATCATAGCTCAAATCTAGCCCCCCCCCCCAGCACGAGTTGACAAGCCCTCCAGAATACCCTTCCCATACAATAACAGTCTTATCTCCACTGTATCGCTGTCAAACATTATCTCACCTCATACAAAAAGTATTTAACCATGCCCAATCCTGAACCCTAAAGTTATGATGAAAGTAGTAAATAGTTACTAAGTTTATGACTATACTGTTTTTTGTAAATAGTTGCAATGTTATAATGTTCTATGTATGGTTCCATTGTTCTATGTAAACCGCCCCTGATCTTGGGAAGGGGCAGTATATAAAAGTTAAATAAATAAATAAATAAATTCTCCTTTCTTAGCATATATAGCTGTGCTAACAAAGCAGAACTTATTTTAAGGAAAGACATAGAATATCTCTATGAATCTAAATGCCTTTTAAGAAAATCAAACGAAGCAAGTTTCTGCAAGAGTGCAGATCAGTAGCAAGCGTGCAGAATGAGATTACCTTAGGGTAGTTACCTCACAGGTTCTCCGGCACATCTAAATATATTTCATCTGTATCAGGGGCAACTCAATGCAATCTGCTGCCTGAGGGGAGAGATGAGATGGTGCCCCCCTCTTCCCTGGAGTGGGGTGGAGGAACTTTCTCAAAACTCCAGTCAGGGACTGAACCAAACCGAAAAGCTGATTAGATAATATGGAAGAAATGCAAGATGTTTGCACACCAAGGAACTAATAGAAAGAGCAAGAACAACAGCACAGTTTATAAAACTAAATTATAACTCATTTTTATTTTGTTGTTATAAACTGTGTTATGGTTCTTGCTTTTTCTTTTTGAAAATATATTTTGCATCCATAGAACTCCCTCCCTCAACAGTGGGTGCAGAGCAAAACTAGGACTTTCACACACAGAACTCAATATCTTAAATTCTGATCATCTCACTAACAACAACAAACATTCTCCAGTACCATATATACTGTGAACTAATACAAAATTCTACAACAAACTGAGGATATATAGAGCAAATCTACCATATCATACCAACACATAAGAATATAAGATATGCCATACTGGGTCAGACCAAGGTCCATCAAGCCCAGTATCCTGTTTCCAACAGTGGCCAATCTAGGTCATACGTATCTAGTAGTTTCCCCAAACTTCCGAAACTCACATAAGGAGGCCATCCAAAAAAAGCATCACTGTAAATACTGCAAGTGAGCCCTGAAACTTCCAAACACCTATCTGAAAAGCTGAACAATTCAGATTACTACAGTACAGATCCCTACATATAAACTTCATGATAACAGAACACCTGGCCTTGGTCACACATTCAGAACACAGACTCTCACCAAGTACAGAATAAGTGGCCATAACCTAAAAATAAACATATGTAGATAAAAATTAAACTGTAACCTCAAGAAGCCAGATTCTGCAAACAGTGCAATACCAGAGAAATAGAAAGAGATGCATTTCCCTGCACTTTAAAAACTATAAAGGTAGTATCAAGTCCAATCATTAAATTGAAAATAAAATTCTCTTCTACCTTTGTTGTCTGACTATTTTATTCTCTGATCCTACTGGTCCCATTCTGAGGTTTCTGCTGTCCTCTAACTCCCAGTGCCCCCCCGTCTGCTTCCCCCCCAGAGGCAGCATGAAGGTGATGTAGAGCCATGTGTGGAGATTCATTGTGGCATAATTTGCATATATTTAGTATACGTTATTTTAGAATGTATATGCCACCCATCTAAAATCCTAGGTGGCTTCCAAACATACACATGCTATTTAGTAAAACAGATGTTACAATAAAACAAACATAGTAATAAAACATTAAATTTGATTAATGAAAAGCCACTTACACAGCCCCGACGCCCCCAATCAAACCATTATAAGTATCTGCACATCAGATTTATTTTGCTATGACCAGATTATTCTTGAGGAGGGAACATATAAAATGAGATAAACTAATACTGGTAGCCATGAATTCAAATGATGGATTGGATTGTGCTAGAGCTAGAAAAGTCTGAAACTCAGCAGCGGTGAAGCTATCAGGCTACTAAACAAAATTAAACTGAGACGTTCCCTTAAAAGTTGAAATTTCCTTGAATCTGAATTGACAAAATATTTTACATTTCAGTCTGGCCACTATTGGAAACAGGATACTGGGCTTGATGGCGCTTAGTCTGACCCAGTATGGCATTTCTTATGTTCATATGCTATCAGTGCAAAGCCTAGGAAACATGCTACTAAATATGCCAAACAAGCGGGGCTCAAGAGCACCCATGCAGCATCTCCCACAACCACAAAAACAAGAGCGATTTGGCACTCCAACACAGCACTTCCCACCCTCTGAAAAACAAAAGAGGCTCAGTGGCCCCTATACAGTACTTCCCACCCTCTGAAAAACAAGAGGGATTTGTGACCCCCAACACAACACTTCCCACTCCATCATAAGCACCAAGAAGGGCTTAGCAACCCCAACATAACTCCCGAAACTGCGCACTGGACCAGCATGGTGTTAATGTAAATATATATCACGTAAAAAACAAAGGAAATGCAAGATGCATGCACACCAAGAAACTAAAAGACAAAGTGAGAACCACAGCACAGTTTAAAAGACCAAATTATAACTCATTTTATTCTGCTATAAACTGTGTTATGGTTCTCACTTTTTCTTTTGGAATATATATTCTGCATCCACAGAAACCTCTCCCTCGACAATGAGTGCAGAGCAGAAGTAGGACATTCACCCACAGAACTCAATATATTAAAAAAAAATCGGATTCTGGTCATCTCACTAACAACAAACATTCTCCAGTACCAGGCATATTGGGAACTAATATAAAACCCTACAAAAGTCACCAAAGATCTACAAGGCCAAATCTACCATACTATACCAGCATAAACCTCCAAAACTCATACATGGGCCTACCCAGAAAAAAGCAGACTATAAATACTGCAGCGGGCCCTAGAACATCCATACATCTATTTGAAAAGCTGAACAAGTCAAATTACTATAGTTCAGATCCCTACGTACGTGTTAACAGAACACCTGATCTCGGCCACACACTCAGAACACAGACCCTCATGAAGTACAGAATAAGTGACCACATACTAAAGTAAAAATAAAAATATGTAGACAAAAATTAAACTGAAACCTCAAGAAGCCAGACTCTGCATGCAACACAACACCAGAGAAATAAGAGGTGCAGTTCCCCATACTCTGTAAAATATAAAGATAGCACTAAATTGAAAATAAAATTATTTTTTCTACCTTTTGTTGTCCATCCATTTTATTCTCTGATCATGCTGATCCTGATCTAAGGCTTCTGGTTTTCTCTGTCTTAGCTTGCTTTCTACAGTCTCTAATCAATCTGCTATTTTTTGTTTCTCCTTTTGGTTTTTTCACTTCCTTCCATTTTTGATATTAATTTTCTTCCTTTCAGTTTTCTTCCATTTATTTTTCTCTCTCTGTCTGCCCAGATTTCACTACTCCTTACTATCCAGTTTTCAGTCTCCCTCTTTTTTATGCCATGTACTTACTGCTTTTCAACCTTCAACCCAGTCCTTCCATTCCCCAGCTCTTCTTTCCTGGTCCATTATTTCCCAGTCTTTTGCTCACTCTCTCTTCCCCTCCATGTCTAACATTTCTCCTCCCATCATCCAGTGTCTCTCTCTCTCTCTCTGGCTCTCTTTCCCTCCATCCAGTACCTCCGCTCTCTCTTTCCTTCCATGTCTGCCCTCTCCCTTCCGATCCCCCCTGCAACCAGAATCTTCCCTATCTCCATACCATACCATACCATACCATACCATATCTTCTCTATTACTTTAATGTCCAGCGTCTCTCCATCTCTTTCTCAATCTATTTACCCCATGTCCATCTTCTCCCCACTCTCACCCCCGTGTCCTACATCTCCTTCTCTCCTTATTGCTCCATGTCCAGCATATCCCCTCTGTCCCCCTCCCCAAGTCCAGCATGTTCCCATAGGGGAGGGAGGAGTGGCCTAGTGGTTGGGGCAAGTTGCCTCAAACCAGAAGGCCAGGGGTTCAAATCCCACTAGAGAACAGAAACCTTGGGCCAGAAGGACTGGAGTTTCTAGTTCCACAGGTGCTCCTTGTGGTCTTGGGCAAGCCACTTAACTCTCCATTGCCCATGTTCCATGTAAGTATTAGTGTATGTGTCTCATATCCCCTCATGTTAAGTGTATCCCCCAATTGTGTTGTGACCACTTTGATTGAAGGATAAGGTGGTATACAAAACTGTCTAAATAAATAGTCTCCCTATAACCCCCCAGCCAACATCACCACTCCATCTCCCATCCTTGCTTCTCACTTTGCCCCTTTCTATGTTCAGTATCTCATTTAACTCCTTATCCCCCCACCTCAATCTTATCCTCACTGCCTCCCTATCCCCCCCCCCAACATCCTACCTCTGACCCACTGTGCCTATCCACATCCACCTCCTAATGCCCCTTCAGGTCCACCCCTTCTATGTACAAGGGGCAGAGCCTGCCCACCGAGCAGAATTAGTGGACAATTCAAAAAAGCATGGGACAAACACAGAGGATCTCTAAAGGCAAAAAGTGGACTGTTGTAGTTGTTATGGAAGGATAGACTAGATAGGCCATGTGGTCTTTTTCTGTCGTCATATTTCTATGTTTCTATGTCCCATGGACAGGGGCTGTGCAAGTAGTGATCCCAGGCCAGAGAGGCAGGGTACAATTGGCCTTGCACAGCCCTTGCCTGCAGGACATGCTGCTCCCACAGGCAGGTTCTGATCTCTGGGCCAGAATCACTGCCTCACACACCTTTCTGTGCAAGCCGTGACTGTGGCCCTGAGAAACAGAGCCTACCGTCAGGAGTGCGTCGTCGCTGTCCACCCACACCCACTCAGGATGACCTGCAGAGCACCAGCAGCCTAGAGGAGAGCCTGCAATTGTGGCCTCTCACAGCTGTCTACCCAAGGGAGCAGTGTGTCCTGCAGGCAGGCTCTCCACTAAGCTACTGGTGCTCTGCAGGCCATTCTGAATGGGGAGTTGGAGGGCAAGAGACTAGCCACAACACTCCTGACATCAGCACCTTCCTGCCTCCCTGCCTTACCCAGCTTACCGGGTAGCACCGGCTCTGGTCCAGCATTTGTCTTCTTGCTCCCTCCTTCTGTTGCCCAGCACTTATCTTCCTGCTTCCTCCCCGTGTCCAGCATTTGTCCCCCCCCATCCAACATTTGTCTTACTGCTTCCCCATGTATCCAGCATTTGTTTTCCTTCTTAACCCTCCCCCCGTTGTCCAGCATTTGTATTCTTTTTTCCCCCCACTATTGTCCAGCATTTGTCTTACTGCTTCCCCCTCCTTGTCCAGCATTTGTCCTCCTGCGCCCCTACCTTGTGGTCTAGCATTTGTCCTCCTGCCCCCTCTCATTGCCCACTATTTGTCCTCCTGCCCACACCCCTGTTGTCCACTATTTGCCCTCCTGTCCCAGTGAGGCAACTGTTTTGGGGGCATTTTTTGCCACCCCTAAGGCTTTACCACCTGAGGCAGCCACCTCATGCCGCCTCATTATAGAGCTGCCTCTGATCTGTATTCATTGTTGAGATCCTAAAACCTTCACTGACTGTAGGGTCCCCAGGACAAGTTTGGGAAGCCATGTCTTTCAGCAAAAGGATTTTTATTGTTCTGGTATCTCCTTCTGGCTGCGTATTTCAGTGATGGAAGGCTTTTTATTTGCCTCCAAGCACTTTTTCAACAATTTGTGGATCTGAAGGTTTGTTGCCCTATGGGATACATAAAAAATGGAATTCTTTGTAGTGTGTGATATTTTTTATTGGACAATTCAGCATAGACACTACTATTGTATATAGTGGACTTTCACCAGCATCCAGAGATTGAACAGTTCAGGCCCCAAAACATAGAAGCAATAGCAACCATGTATATAAAATATTTTTAGGAAAACAACAGAAACTATCATAAAGTCCCAAAGTACTCTATTTAATAAACTTTGCTTATATTTTATGACCTCTAACTTAAAGTATAAGTAACTTGAAACACAGTTTCTTTTTTTAAGACTCTTTTTCTAGTCTGGGCAATTCTATTGGCAACACTGAAGACATCCTAAAATGCTTAGAGAAGAAGATTTAACCTTTACGATCACTTATTCTGTGCTTCTCTGGTGCTTAATCCAAGCCAAGGCTCTTGCCACAGCATTACAGAGCCTTTCACCTCCAGGTCACAGGTGCAAATCCAGCTTAGGCTAGTAAGCACTTACAGTATGTGGCCTATGTCAGCGCAGACCCCACAGCCAGTTTTCAGAATCCCTCAATGAACAGGCATGGAGTAAAAGAGTAGTTACTCACCTGTAACAGGTGTTCTCCAGGAGCAGCAGGAATCAGTCCTCACATATGGGTGTCATCGGCGCTGATGAAGCCCCAGCGGAGCATTTCCCCAGCTTTCTATGAAAGCCTTTGAGAATGCAGGCACGCATGCGCGGTTCCCTTCCTGCCTAAAGGTGCCATCTTACCTCAGTCAAATGACATAGCTAAGAACAGCACACAAAAAACAAAAATAAACTATGTACAACTGCAACTCCAAGGGGAGGAGGGAGGGTTGTGAGGACTGATTCCTGCTGCTCCTGGAGAACACCTGTTACAGGTGAGTAACTACTCTTTCTCCAGGACCAAGCAGGAAGTCAGTCCTCACATATGGGTGACTCCCAAGCTCTGGGCTACCGAGGAACCCAGGCTGAACAAGAGAACTCCCTCTAGTCTCAGCAGCAAAGAAAGGCTTTTCAAGGACACAGCCTCCACCTGTAGCCCAACAGAGGGCAGGAGGGCAGGAGTTGCCTAAACCTCAAAGAGATTCCGGAGTACTGCTTGACCAAAAGCACTGTCACTACAGGACTCCCTTTCCAGACAGTAATGGGCAGCAAAAGTCTGTCTTGAAGACCAAGTTGCAGCCCTGCAGATGTCTACCAAGGGCACAGAGTGGAGATGAGCCACTGAAGCAGCCATTGCCCTGACACGGTGGGCCGTAACCCGACCCTGCAAAGGGAGGTCAGCCGCCTTGTAAGCCCAGGTGATACAGTCAGCCACCCAGATAGACAAGGTACGCTTGGACACAGCCAACCCCAACTTATTAGGGTCAAAGGAAACAAAGAGCTGAGTAGCCCTTCTATGTCCTTGCATATGGTCAAGGTAGAAGGATAAGGCCCTTCTACAGTCCAGGGTACGCAGAACTGCTTCAGCCTGGCTGGCATGAGGCCTAGGGAAGAATGTTGGAAGAACCACCTCCTGATTGAGGTGGAAAGAGGAGACAACCTTTGGGAGGAATTTTGGATGAGTCCTGAGGACTACCCATTTCCTATAGAAGCGAGTGTAAGGCCTATCACAGACCAGGGCCTAAAGCTCACTCACTCGCCTAGCCGAGGTAAGGGCTATCAGGAAGAGAGTCTTCCAGGATAGGAAGCGCAGTGGACAAGTAGCCATCGGCTCAAAAGGTGAGCGAGTCAGTTGCTGTAAGAGCACATTCAGCTCCCACTCAGGGGCAGGAGGACGGATTGGAGGCTCGAGCAAAAGCAAGCCCATGAGAAAGCGGGACACCAAGGGGTGAACCGACAGAGAATGTCCTTCCACCAGTGAGTGGTGAGCTGCTAGAGCTGAGAGGTGGACCCGAACAGAATTGGACTTGAGTCCTTGATTGGACAAGTGGAGTAAATACTGAAGCACTACTGGTACAGTACAGAAAAAAGGATCCTCTGTAAGTAGCTGACACCATACAGAAAACCTTCTCCATTTGAGAGCATAGGTTTTTCTAGTGGACTGTTTCCTAGAGGCTAGGACAACCTCCTCAACTTCCTGAGGTAGGCCCCAGGGAGCCAAAACTACCCTTGCAGCCTCCAGGCCATCAAATTGAGAGCTTTGAGATTGTGGTGCAGAAGGGAACCCTGATCCTGAGAGAGCAGGTCGGGTTGCAACCCCAGAGGCAGTGGGGGATCCACCGCCAGTTGAAGCAGAAGTGGAAACCAAGGCTGTCTCGGCCACCTGGGAGCCACCAGCAGGACCGAGGCCTTGTCCTGAAGGATCTTGAAGAGAGTGCGGGCCACCAAGGGCGTGGGAGGAAACACATACAGGAGGCCCTGAGACCATGGAATCAGAAAAGCATCTGCTGCCATCCGCAGAGGATGCAGTTGCCTGGAGCAGAACTATGGCAGCTGTTTGTTCAGTGGACTGGCAAACAGATCTATCCAAGGGAGACCCCATTTCAGGAAGATCTTCTGAACTACTAAGGGATGCAGCTGCCACTCGTGGGGCTGCAGAATCCTGCTCAACCTGTCGGCCAGGTAGTTCTCCTGTCCTGGAAGGTACACAGCCCTGAGGAGCATGTTGTGCTTTAGGGCAAAGGAACAAAGGTCTTGAGCTTCCCGACAAAGGAGCCTGGACCCAGTCCCGCCCTGTTTGTTCACATAAAACATGGCCACCTGGTTGTCTGTCTGAACAAGGACAGATTGATGAACCAGGGCAGGAGAGAAAGCTTTGAGAGCTAGGCAAATAGCCCTGAGTTCCAGGAGATTGATCTGCTGTGCCGCCTCCCAAGGAGACTACAGGCCCTGGGTGCACTTGTCTAGACAATGAGCTCCCCAGCCCTGCAGGGAGGCATCGGTGGTCAACACCACCGTGTACCCAGGAATCTGGAAGGGTACTCCTTTCAGTAGATTGGGTGGTTGCAGCCACCAGCTGAGGGAGTTCAGAAATTGTCTGGACACCCTTATCCTGTCCCTGAGGCTGCCTTTGGCCTGTGACCACTGAGTCCGAAGACACCACTGTGCAGGCCTCATATGGAGCCTGGCATTGGGGTCACATGTACTGTCGAAGCCATGTGGCCTAGAAGCCTCAGGCAGAGTCTGGCGGAGACTAGTGACCTGTTGAGAAACTGGTTTGCCACAGCTATTAGTCTTTGTGCTCTGTCTTCTGGCAAGAAAGCCTTTGCCAGGAGAGAGTCCAGCCTTGCTCCTATGAACTCCAAATTCTGGGAGGGGAGCAAAGTGGACTTTGCGAAGTTTATTACAAACCCTAGGCTTTGAAGAAGAGCAATAGTTGTGAGGGTGGCTTGTCTGGCCTCCTTGTACGTCTGACCCCTGATGAGCCAGTTGTCCAGATAGGGGAAGACAAAAATTTGCTGTTTTCTCAGGTAGGCCGCCACCACTGCCAGGCATTTGGTAAAGAACCTGGGACCGGAGGTGAGGCCAAAAGGCAGTACTCTGTACTGATAATGGTTTCCTCCCACAAGGAACCTGAGGTACTTTCTGTGGTCTGGATGAATGAGGATATGAGTGTACGCATCCTTTAGATCTAAGGAGCATAGCCAATCTCCCTGCTGGAGGTAGGGCAGAAGAGTTCCAAGAGTAAGCATCTTGAACTTTTCTTTCTCTAGGAACTGGTTGAGGTTTCTGAGATCCAGAATGGGTCGAAGGCCACCGGTTCTTTTGGGCACCAGGAAAAACCTGGAGTAGAATCCGTGACCTTGCAAGTGGGGAGGCACAGGCTCCACCGCCCTGTCCACCAACAGACCATGAAGTTCCTGAAGGAGAAGGTCTGTGTGCAGGGAAGGCCTTGGAGGCTCCCCTGGAAAGTATGGTGGAGGCAGTTGGTGAAAATGTAGTGCATAACCCCTGTGGACTATGTCCAACACCCAACTGTCCCCGGTGATGAGGGGCCACTGGTGGGCAAAGAGGGCGAGGCGACCTCCTGTGCAGGGTTGGGATAGCAGGGACGGAGAGGCTATGCTCAAGGAGTCAAAAAACCCCACCCTGCTGAGTGGGAGCAGGGGCCGGAGACTTTGGGGTCCTCTGCCTACGGGGCCCATTACCCTGCCCCTTGGCTTGCTGACCCTGGGGTGCAGCTTGGGCAGCCTGATACTGAGGGTACTGTTTGTAGACAGTGCCCTTCCTCGGGTAAAAGGGCTTTTTCCCCGAGCCCTTCTTCTTATGAGAAGGGGCAGAGGTCTTCCTAGACAGCCTTGTCCTTGTAAGGTGCTCGGTTTCGAGCTGAGCGGCCTTCTCGGTCATGGGCTTGCCAAAAAGGTTCTCACCTCGACAAGGAACATCGACCAACTTGTCCTGAACCCATGGCTCAAGGTCCGATGACTGCAGCCATGCCTGGCGTAGAGCCGCGATGCCGGCTGCCGCAACTCGGGCCGAAGCCTCGAAGCCATCATAGCCGGCGCGGGACATGAACTTCGAGCAGTCCCGAATCCCCAAGGACAAGGACTTGAATCTCTGCAAGGGTTCTCCGGAGAGACTAGCAGAGAACCCGGCCAACTCCTTGGCCAGGTCCCGCAAGTACATACCCATGTACAGCTGGTAAGACTGGACACGGCAAGCAAGCATCGAGCCCTGGAAGCACTTTCTACCGACGCCATCGAGGTTCCGGGCCTCCCTGCCGGGGGGCACCATGGAGTGCATCTTCTGACTCTTCAGTCGATGCATGGCCGATTCCACAACCATGGAATGGTGTGCTAGCTGTGCCTTCTGAAAGCCAGGGCTCTTCCGGAGTCGATAGATCGAATCGACTCGCTTGCTGAGAACCGGCGCTGAGGCCGGTGCCTCCCACATCCGGAAGAGGAGCCGTTCGAGCATCGGAGGAACCGGGACAGTAAAGGCCTCCTTCGGAGGAGAGTCATACTGCAGGGCCTCGAGCTCTTCAGCTCGAGGCTCTTCCTCGGGGTCCGCCGGAATAGCCAAGGCAGTGGCCATATCCCAGACAAACTCCGAGAACTGGGTATCCTCCGGAGGGGATCTACTCCGGGGCTCAGACTGCGGTGAGTCCGACGGGACGCACCGAGTCTTGAACGTGTCGGGGGACTCCACATCCTCCGTCTCCCAGGCGGACTCGTCCGACAAGGAGTCAGGGTCCGACCCCGTGGGGCCCTGGAGCACCCGCCCCGACGCCGGTGCCTCAGTCCTGAACGGGAGGTCGAGGGAGACCGCGACTGAGGTCGACTTTGAGCCATGATGGACTCGAGTATCGTCTCGGTCCCCTGGGTCGACTTTGATGTCGATGTCCCGGTGGTTGGGGCAGATGCGCCAGACAGGCTGGCCATCAGTGCCCGCTGCTGCTCCATGAAGGCAGACAGTCTGCTCTCCAAGGCTGTCATCCTGAGACTCAGCTCGGGAGACGCAGCAGCCATCGACTCGGGCCCCGGTGGCGCCGGGCCTGACATCGGCTCTCTGGGAGGAGAGTCCTCAAGGACCACAGGGCTTACGTGTCCAGCAGACTCCGGCTCCACGCGAGGAACTTTGGCAGGCTTCTCTTGTTCCACGGGCCCAGGGCGACGGTCGGGGGTCTTAGACCTGGCCCTCGAGGAGCCAGGGACCTCCTCCGACACCGCCCTCACGAGCCGTTTCTTCCTCTTGCATTCCCAGTCGGGGGACCCCTGTCCGAGGAGCTTCGACGGCGCTCAGGATCCGAATCCCGAGATATCGAGGCCTCAGACGAGGTCTGGGCCCGGCCAGAGGCTGAGTCCGAGAAAAGCCTTTCTTTCTGCTGCTGACGACTTTGGAGTGCCTTGGAAGACATCTTTCCACATGGTCCACACGACTTAGGGTCGTGATCAGGACCGAGGCACCGAAGGCAGCAGTCGTGTGTGTCGGTGAGGGACATTAACTTCTTACACCGATCACACTTCTTGAAACCGCTGGAAGCCATTGGGGAAAAAAGAGTCCGCGCGAGGTCAAAGGACCGGCCTTCCAGGGAAAAATCAAAAAAGGGGCACGAACGCCGGCCACGAAGGGCAAAAACTGAAAAAGAAGAATGAGGCTCGATACCGGTGTACTGAACCCGGTGGGAGGGGAACCGGCATCGAACCGGGAAGAAAAAATAGCGAGAATCGCTGAAAAAATCAAACTTTTATCCGGGATGACAGGACACACGTCCGGTGGGCTTCTCGGAAAAAGAGAGACTGAGGTAAGATGGCACCTTTAGGCGGGAAGGGAACCGCGCATGCGTGCCTGCATTCCCAAAGGCTTTCATAGAAAGCTGGGGAAATGCTCCGCTGGGGCTTCATCGGCGCCGATGACACCCATATGTGAGGACTGACTTCCTGCTTGGTCCTGGAGAATCTGCAAATACAAAGCCTTCAAGGCATGCTAACTGATTGTGGATACAGTATCTTGAAAATTAAACTGGTTGTGGGGTCCCTGGGATCAGTATGGAAAGCCCTGGCCTCTGTAAAATAAGTTGGTGGTCAGTCCAGTTCTAGGAGCACTTCTTGATAGCATGCTTTGATTTAACATTAAGGGTGTTGGTTACTAAGGTCCACAAATGTTAATATGCTTTAAATCACCATAACATGCATTATTAGTAACTAGGCCCCTTGTTATTCAATGGGACTTAGTTACTAACACAAACATAGAAACACGATGGCAGAAGAAGACCATACGATCTATCTAGTCTGTCCTTCCATATTAACTATAATAGTCCCCTTTTTACCTTTAGAGATCCTCTGTGTTTGTCCCATGCTTTTTTGAATTCAGATATTGTCCTCGTCTCTACCACCTCCACTGGAAGACTATTCCACGCATCTACCATTCTTTCCATAAAGAAATATTTCTGCATATTACTCCTGAATCTATCCCCTTTCACCCTCATCCTATGTTCCCTCATAACACAGCTTGCTTTCAATCAAAATAGACTCTCTTCCTGTGCATTTATGCCATGGAGGTATTTAAACATCTTTATTATATCTTCTCTATCCCGCCTTTCCTCTAAAATATATATTAAGATCTTTTAAGTCTGTCTTCATATGCTTTATAACAAAGACCACTAACCATTTTAATAGCCACCCTCAGCACCGACTCCAACATGTTTATATCCTTTGAAGGTGCAGTCTTCAAAATTGCACACGGTACTCCAAATGAGGTTGCACCAGAGATTTATAGAGAGGCTTTATCACCTCCTTTGTTCTGCTGGCCATTCCTCTCCCTATATACGCAAGCATCCTTCTGGCTTTCGCAGTAGCCTTTCCTACCTATTTAGCTACTTTAAGATCATCAGACACAACCACACCAGGTCCCGCTCTTCTTTTGTGGACAGAAGTACTTCAACCCTTCACCGTACCACTCCCTTGGTTTTTTGCAGCCCAAATGCATGACCCTGCATTTTTTAGCATTAAATCTCAGCTGCTAAATTCTAGATCATTCTTCAACCTTAGCTTGATCCCTCCTCATGTTATCTACTTCTTCCTGGGTATCTACTCTATTGCAGATTTTGGTATCACCCACAAACAGGCAAAACTTACCAAACAGCTCTTCCGCAATATCAGTAACAAAGATGAGTGTGGCTAAGACGGGGAGGGGTAGGAAGGAAGGATGTGTGTGTGTGTGTGTGGGGGGGGGGGGGGAGTATACTGTAGGTTTGGGAAAGTATTGATGGGGATGGGTAGACAAAGCACTCATTAAAAAGGGCTAAGCCTGCCAAATGTTCAGGCAAAAACCAGAGATGTCTTGAAAATGCAACAACCTGGTTTTTGGGTAAGTCTTGGACTGGGGACTGGTTACAAATTTGATGTCACTGAGAGCAGCTTGGATTGCAAATGGTGCTTCATTCCACTGTCTGACATAAACAAGACTGACAAACAGAGCCAAATCTGTGATATTCTTGGACTCATGTGCAGTCATTCTGACCTAAGTCTTAAAAAAGAAGATTTTCAAATCATAAATGCCTTTTCCCATCCATAAAATGTTCAGAATGAGGCAATCTCTAAATGTTGCACAATCAGGCTGAAATTTCAAAGGTAAGCAAGCTATCCCTAATAGACAAAATAAGTCTTGTGGAAAAATGATTCTACAAACATTAACTTTTTGCATTGGTTTGTGGACCACCTTAATGTATACTAATGTTCATAGTATGAAAAATAGAATTCTAGATCTAGAGGCTGTAACTCTTGGTGACAAAGTATTAAGACAATTCTCCCACATAGCCAGGCAGTTTAGGACCCTCCCCCTCCCCCGCAAGGCCAAAGACAATCATGTTGCATGATTTGGTGGAGGGTGTTCCTCCACGCCAGAAACTGGGAGGATCTCCATCCACTCAGGCAGAGAGCACTGTTTTCTTTGTCAACAGCTAACTCACCCTCAGCCACCATCGTTAACCCTTACCCTTCACTGAGATAGCCTCAAAAATATGAAATAAGGCTGAGGGGCCCGCCAGCAACCAACTTACCCAGAGTACTCTCTGCAGGTGCTCATGAATCTGAGCTCAAAACTGTTGCACCTGGGGCATCTCCAAAACATGTGCCCCAGGAATGCCACCATTTCCTCACACTTTGGATAGGACCGCGATCCAGCACAATCCATTCTAAAGGCCTGTGTCGATGGTATAAATGTCCAACATAAGAACTTATATTGCATATTGCGGAGTACCGCCATCACTGTATATTTAAGAATCTTAGTCCACCAACAGAAGCACAAAATCCATGTTAATTGAAGAAACCCAGTCCAAAAGACATGGTAGGGAAAGACAGAGCTTATTTTTCGTAAAATTCATATTAAACAGTTTTTTACTAGCAAAGAGGCTGGCTCTGGAGATGGATCCATTATTAGTAGAAAATCCTCCTGGATTCCACCTCCACAGACAGACCCCCTTATCAAAGCTTCCGAGCGTGTAGTTCTCCAACAGGTTAATGAGGTCTGTATAAACTCATGACCAATATTTTATAATCTTACAAAAGGAGAAAAAGAGGCAATTAAATCATTGCAGAAAAATGATAAGATCATTATTAAACCAGCAGACAAAGGAGGAGCTGTAGTAATTTTAGACAAAAAAATGTATATAGAAGAGATAAATAGACAATTAAACGATCATACATTCTATCTTCGGTTAGAGGGGGATCCAACCAAGAGGCTGAAAAGTGTTATTGACAATATAGTACTCACAGCTTTTGAGATTGGATATACTACGAAGAAGGAAAAAGATTTTTTAATAGTCCCTTCACCGGTTATTCCAACTATCTATATTAGTCCTAAAATCCATAAGTCTTTGACAGCACCTCCAGGGCATCCTATAGTTTCTGCAGTCGGATTCCTTTTAGAACCCATTTCTCAATTTTTAGATTTGCTGTTACGGCCTTTTGTGACTACCATGTGGTCCTATTTACGCGATTCCTCTCATGTCATTGAAATTTTTTCGACCTTTCATGATCTTAGTTCAAACATTGTTCTAGTTACTTTAGATGTAGAATCATTGTATACGAACGTTCCACAGGAAGAATCCTTAGAAATTATTGAACAGTGTCTTCTTAACAGAAAGACTCATAAACGGATCCCGACAGTATTTCTCCTGTCTTTAGCACAAATTGCTTTATGTGAAAATTTTTTTTGCTTTAGAGATCTGTTATTTAAACAAATTAAGGGTGTGGCTATGGGATCATCTATGGCTCCTGATATTGCAAACTTGTATGTGTTCCAATTCGAAGAAATTTTTTTAAAAGACCATTCATTTAAAGATAATATTAAGGGGTATGTTTACTAAACTGCGGTAACGGTACATAACGCACGTTATGTAACGTTAACGATTGTAAGCGCATCATAACGCGCGTTATGATGCGCTTACAATTGTTAACGTTACATAACGCGCGTTAACCAACATTAAAGATCGTAAAGCTCCGCGGCGCAGTAAAACACCGCAGAAGGTGGAGAGAGGGCGGAGAGAAGGGGTCAGTGGGCGGGGAGAGGCTCCCTTCACACTAACGCGCTGATCTGAAGAGCTGAATCCAAACGCGATTGAAAACCTGCCGTTAAATGCACATTACAGGGAAGAGAAACCATTTCAGTGTCAGCAATGTACAGCCCAGGCAGGGAAACCTAAACAAAGTGATAAGTGTGATACATGTGCACAGAACAAAAGGGCACATAAACACTGAAAATGACCCCAACAAACTGGAAAAAATCCATAACCAAGCTGGCCAATAGTGGTAGTAATGAGAAACATCAACCCCCCCCCCCCGAGTAAGCTCCGTAGGAAAGATATAAATCGTGGAAGGGTCTATACTCCATCCCCATACAAGGTGAATGAGCCCACAGTGAAATAGCGCTGCTCAGGGTTTTCCCCACCATCGGACAGGGTTCCTATGGCATGCACATGTCCCGCAACATCAGGGCGGGCATGTCGGAACGGCAACTGGGCAGATGCCGTAGAAGGGGATACAGAGGGCCGCAGGCGGCACATGCTGTGGTGGAGCTGGGCCACACTGCGGACTAGGGTGATGCCTAGGTGGCCCATACGAATGCTGAAACAGCAGAGCAGCCAGACAGCAACTGCTGAAGGTCCAATATGGGCATGAGTGTGTTTCCCACAGTGTCACAGGGGATAGTACACAACAGCTACCCCCAAAGGGCACGGAACATTGGCAGGCAGGGCTGGGGGAAGCGTGGACGTCTATGCAGGCACCCCTACCCCAGAACCCGCACCATAGGCAGCCGCCTACCTGCACACTGGATGGCCTGAGACTGCGCACCACCAGCACCACCAGCATAAGGGCATGTCAGCATGGTGGCTGAGGGATACTGGTGGTAGAGGGGGCAGTGGCAGCTGCCCAGAGCAGACCGTGGCCTAGCCCTGTGTAGGTGGGTGCCGTGTACTGCAACAGACGGGCCCTGTCTGACGAACAGTCATGGTATCACCAAGGAATATACTGACTCTGTGACAACAAGGTGGTGCAGTGCACAAAACCGGTGTATTCAGAAACAGAGGATCACAGGTTCAAGTCCCAGCTGTGGTTCCTGCCAACCCAGTCCCCATATTTTACCCACTACTACAATGTGCAACCCACAATTCGTTACCTGGGAATTACACTGGATCAAAACCTTGACATGAAAGCACACATAGCGAATACGGTAAGAACTATTTTTTTCAAGATCCGTTCACTCAGACATCTACGCCCCCTGCTTGAACCGGATGATTTTCGGACAATTTACCAGGCCCTGATAATACCACATTTTGATTACGCCAATACCATATTACAAGGTCTCCCCCAATCCACTTTGAACCCCTTACAACTCGCCATGAATAGTGCAGCGAGGGTTCTTCTTGGATCATCTAAGAGAGACCATGTGACTCCCCTTCTAATGCAGTTACACTGGCTTCCTATACATGCCAGGATCTTCTTCAAGACAGCGCTGCTGACATTCAAAACGGTCAATAATCTCTCCTCCTCTTCACTATCTGACCTTATCCAAACAGCAGCCCCTAGTAGACCAAGAAGATCCACAGCAATAAATATGCTAACATTACCAAGAGAATTAACAAGATGTACCTCGGCAACTGCAAACAGAGCATTCAGTCTCTGCGCCCCAAGAATCTGGAACTCCTTACCAACAAACATCAGGTCTACCACCAACCTAATCCGGTTTAGGAAGGCCCTTAAACACTTCCTTTTCCTCAAATACTTCCTAGAGAACAATGAATCACATTCCCACTCAATCTCTTACAACTGTTCCAACACACCTTGTCAGCCAGAGGACCACAGGTTCAATCTCACTCTATGTTTTTCTATGACACTGTTCTTGTAAATAGTTATCTTTAGTTATCCAAGTTAGCTTTCTTGTTATTTGTAAACTCAGACTTATGTACCCGTCTGATTGTTATGTTCCATGTAAACCGCGCTGATGCCGAATAGTGCGGTATAGAAGAAATTTAAATAAATAAATAAATAAAATACAGACAGCACCTTTATTGCAGATGACGTAAACATGCCCATGACACCTACATTTTACCCTACAGAGCACGGACACCATAAACATGCACATTACCTAGAGCAGAGTCTCCCAAACGCAGTCCTGGAGGGCCAAACACCATTCCGGTTCCATGCTGCCTCTGATAAAGATGCCTGTGCTGCATTTCTATGCGCCACCCCCATGGTATGCAGATGTATCTCATGCATATTCATGAGGGACAGCATGAAAACCCGAACAGTGTTTGGCACCGCAGGACTGGAGTTGGGAACCTCTGCCGTAAAGCAGCAGCCAACAGGGGCAGACACACCCGCACCCACAGGCCCCATTATCCAAAGCCTTCTGGAGATGCAGGACTTTGGGCTCTGCGTGCATCTCCCAATACTAGCACTTGCATACCTTAGTAATGCCACCATAAACCTGGGAATATGGTACACATCTATCAAAAGGTTGCTATGATTACTGTCAGATAGCAATTCCTAGGTTAAGTACAATTTTCTGATTGAGCTGCATCATAGCAACCTTTCTGATGTCTGTGGAGTGTGCTACAGGTCTTGTGTCTGACAGTGTTTACCAACCTGGGGAGTGACTCCTACAGTATTGCGTACCATAGCCATGCCTGCACTGTGCCCAGGACTGGTGTGGTGGCCTGGGCTGCCCAACACCTCTATAGTTGCACAATGCTGGCATAGGTGTGGGGGGTGTGTGTCTGTCTATCCAGTGTGTGGTGGCTGCCAACACCCTCCACAGCCCACACTGCTAGCACTGTTGCCAGTATTGGCCTGCCAATGTGCATAACGAGGAGCAAGGTACTGTGGGAATAGCCTGGATAGGGTGGCCTGGCCTGGCCGCATCTGCACAGGGCATAGGGCAATGGCTCGGACATTGTAGTGCCCGGTACCACCTGCACGGACAGGGTGGCCATAGCATGTCCTGCTGGGAGGTCACTCTCACCCTGACTGAGCAGTGACCATGGCATGGCTAGGTTCCTCCATAGTGCTATGTAACATTTTTTTCATGTGATATTTATGGGTTTTCTTTTGGGGCCCAATCACTGACTTATCTGTTTGGTGTGTATGCTGACATCCCCGTTCTGGGTACATGTATCTACTCCAGGACCATGCACTATGGACTAGCTGGTGGACTGTCTGCAGCTAGTATGTGTCTTGCTGGAACACCTTGCAGGGTGCAGCGGCTGTAGGCTTGCTGCTGGAGAATGTCAGATAATGGTGGGGGGCAGCTGAGCAATTCCAGGCCTGCTGTCTGTCTGCTATTGCGTTATGGCTGTGTACCGCTCTGTCTGTTCCCCAGCAGGACTGGGGTTGATGGTCCCCTCTACTGCTACCATTGCAGGGATGTGGACTGTGGATCTATTGGTGGGTGATCCTGTTTCCCACCCTGAGCCCCAGAGGGTGGGTTGTGTGGTAGTACATAAACTGCTTATGGGTCCATACACCCCCCCCCCCTCCTTTCACCTACAGCAGGTAACCATGGCACCAACACAGGATATGCACTATTCTGGGTGCATCATTGCCCATAAGGACTAGACATGACCGAGACATACAGCAGAACACAGACGTATCCTAGGTGTGTCTAATGCAGTGGTTCTGAACCAGTCCTCCTTGAACCCCTAGGCCAGTCGGGTGTTCAGGATAGCCCTAATGAATATGACTGAGATATATATGCATTAGAGATATCCTGCCAACCTGACTGGTTTGTGGCCCTCTAGGGCTGGATTTGGAGACCCCTGCCTTATACCTCTGTCATTTAAGATTGTGAGTGGGCAAGGTGCAGATGCCCTAGACATCAAAAGGGTAGACAGAATGTGCCACATGCCTCCTCATTTCTCACCACCACCAAAAAGTTGTCTAATAGACAATATTTTGGTGGTGGTGAGAAGCAAAGAGGTATGTGACACATTCTATTTAACCTTTTTGATGTCTTGGAGATCTGCACCTTGCCCACTCACATTCTTAAATGACAGAGGTGTAAGGCAGGGGTCTCCAAATCCAGCCCTTGGAGCAGAATAAGGTCCTAGGAAGAGTGGAGATAATCCGACTGGTTTGGATGAAAAGGTAGAAATACCCTTTGCAGGAATAAAGGGGAATAGGTCTTTTAGACCCCCTTCATTCCAATGAAAGAGAAAGATATTTGTACTAGGCGTTGAGCCTCCAATTTTTTAAGAACAGTAAAAGTCTTTGTAAGTGATGTCACTTATGATGAAGACTTTACATGTAGAGCTTCAGGTGTGTCGTAACCTAAAAGGTAACGGTAAAGAAGGTATTTGGTAAAATACCATAGAAATTGGTTGTCTACTGAGTTTATGGTATGCTGGGGCAGCATTAATATGGACAGTAGACAAATCTTTCAAGTCAGATGATGTATAGAGATTGACGCAACAACAAGAAGGATTACGACCTACTTGAGAATGTTGATGGAGAATCTCTGTCTGGTTAAATAAGGAAGAACTATAGAGAAAGTTTCATGGACAACTGGTAATATGTTCTTCACTTACAAGGATAGGATTAGACTTCTTGAAAAGATCTAGCCCCTGAATAACCAGGCTCGAGACGTTCGTGAATGAGTGCAGAGGAGATCCTTAATCTTAAGACAGCAAGTCTAGATCCTTCTACAATTTCAATTAGTAGCTGGAGAAAAAGATGCAATATATAGGGATACCATGTTTGCCTCTTTATGAGGGCAATATGAGTATCATGCGTTCTCCTGTGTACTATAAGCTACCATGAAGTATGGGAAATTAGGAGAGTAGTAAATAAGGACCAACTGCAGTGAAAAAAAAATGCATCCCTGTTGAAGGAGTTCCAGTGAGATGTGGAACAACCAGGGAATTGTGCAATTTTCTACACCTTCACATGGTCTAAACCCTGGTTACCTTTCCTTAAAAGGAAATTTTAAGGAATATAGTAAAGTAGGAAAAAAACAGTCATGTAGAAACATGACTGGTAGAGTCTACCAGCTGAAGCCCTTATTAAATATCTGGCCAGCTACCTATTAGGAGTAGCTCTAAGGCTCTCTGGCAAAGGCCCACAGTTGCAGAGCTTTGTTGTAGAATTGCAGAGAGCATATTGTAGGTTGCTTAGATCTGGCTGTTGAAATGTCAGTGTGCAACCTAATCTATTCTGTTGAAGCCAAGAGAACTGAACGTGGCTAAGAATAGTAGACAGGTCTGATGCCTGCAACAATAAATAGTCCAAATGAGTTCTGGATCTCCTTTGGACTTATCTGTTATTAAGGCAGTATAAAAGTTAGGTCCCATAGGTTGGAGAGGACTGACAGACAGAATTTGGAGTAGTAATACCCAATTTCTGTCCGAAAAGCTGCCTTAAAAAGATATGTGAGAAGGAGATGAACTGCAAAAAGGGGAGAAAAACTCTATATGAAAACCAGTTACTGGAGTAGGTTTTGAAGAAAAACCTATGGCTTAGAGGATAAGCCCTCCAGCTGATTAGTAGTCCTCTTAGAGACTGAATGTCTAGACTAAGAGGGATAGAAATTAATACAGAGTTGCGAAGACTTACAAGTTAGTAAGTCTTTGAAGGGATAGGGTCCCCTTGCAGTTAAAAGTATGAGATATCCTCGTACAGGAAAATTGACAAGGTGAAAGATATAGTTCACCCTGTTGTTAATTGTCAGTTCTCCTTCTTGTTTTACAAGGAGAAACCTGTTATCTCTGGGGTATGATAGTCCTTAATAGCTGTTAGTTAGAAGGATAGATTTCTCTTGTAGCAAGAGATTCATGCCCAGAGCCGAGGATTGAGTCAATGTATAGCTGATATCTCAGCATGGATGATATGACTTTTAGATGCTTCTGTTGAAAAAGAAGTAGGTTCAAGTTCTAAACCTCACACAGAAAAGGTAAATAAAATATCAGAAATCCTGCGATTGCTGGGATTGCTGAGGCTGTTGAGGTTTTGATTTTCTTAGTCTGGTGTGGTGTTGCCCATCTTTGGAAACATCTGTAGAATGGGTGGAAGATGGATAAAACTTTTTCACTTTGGGGGAATAAAGCTTTTTATGAGATATTTTATTAGCTGGGATAGAGGAGAGTTTGGACAATCCTCTGAAAGTAACAGCATCAGTGCTCAACTGATTAGCTTGAAACAACGCCTCCTTGTTGAAGAGATTTTCACCAATACAAGGAGTATTTCCCAGCCTTTCCTGAATCCATCTGTCCAAGTCAGAAACTTGGAGCCAGGCTAAGCATCGTGCTCCTATGGCTATAGCAGAAGTTCTGCTAATAGACTCAAAACAGTCCAGGGAGGCACGATTAAGAAACCTAGAGATATTTTGAGCATGATTGACTAATGAGGAATAGTCTGCTCTTTTATGCTCTGGAAGAAAAGCGTTCAAAAACGTTAAGTTCTTTGTGACCTCTTCAAGAGATAATCCCATATAGAAAATATATGAGATAATTTTTGCTGAAAGCATAGATGCCTGGAAGCATCGACGTCCAAAGGCATCCAAAGTCCTAGACTCACGACCTGGCGGATAAGAAGAGTGCTTCTTTGCACTCTTAATATGCCCCATTGCTGATTCTACAACAATAGAATGATGAGGTAGTTGAGTATTTTGAAAACCTGGAGAAGGTGGCACCTTGTACATAGTGTCAAGTGTCTTGGAATGTGGGGATACCGTTAAAGGAGTTTCCCACATTCTTAACAGTAGATCTTGTAAGATCTGATGCACAGGAAGCATGATCACCTCATTTGGAATCCAGGGAAATTGCAGTGTCTCTGAATTCCCCGATAAGGATTCTTTATCAGGTATAGAAATGGCAAGTAGCTTTGCCATCTCAAGCAGAAAAGCTTGAAAAGAAATCTCCCCTGAAGAGGACTCTAAGATGAGGGGTAAAGGCTAGACTTGTAGAAAAATCAGCTTCGGTACCGATGGATTCATCCCAGTCATCGGCATTGGAAGACTGAAAAGGATGAAGCATCGGATTTTCTTTAAAGCGATGTCTTTGGTACCGCCCGAGGTCGGTACCGAGATGAGTCGGTACCGAATTTTCCATGCTAGAGATCGATTCCAGGCTCGGCATCGAGGGAAGTGATTCTGTTGAAGTAAGCATGGACGGTACCGACACCGATGCCGATGTCAATACCGGTACCAGTACCGGTACTCGAGGAAAGGTCTGTAGCAACTCTAGTGGTACCGAAGTAGCTGAGAGTGCTAGACTACGTTCATCGGTGAGGAGTGTTTCGTCCATCACCATAGCCGATGCCGGGGTGTCGGTACCGCTCGAAGCGGCCACAACCCCCGAGCATGACCCAGGTATGTTCATCAAGGTAAGAACCTCGGGAACAACCCGGAGCCCCGTTAATACTTTGGAGCCCGAAGACTCCCGCCGGGGCTTTATTGCCAAGATGTCCTCGAGGGCAAGGCCGAAGCCATCTCGATGCTGGGAAGGAGATCTACCTCTCGAGGACTGGCAAGTCTTTACAGACTTTTGTTTGGTTACCTGATCCTGTGAAGAAGAAGATATTTTAGCTGGTAACATCAAAGGGGATGTGAACCGGGTATCGAGTTCTGCTCGATTCTGAAGACTTCTTCTGTTTGAGCTCCAGCAGGAGAGACACTCCAGAGGGCAATGGTCAGGACCTAAACATTTTAGACACCAAGTATGAGTGTCTGAAAAAATATCTGTACCGCCACACTTTGAGCATTTCTTAAGGATAGTGGCTGGCTTTTCCATAATGGAAAGGTGGAGGCCTAATGGCCTAGAGACCGTCAGGCACTAAACAGGAAAAAATTCTTAAGGAAAGAAGAAATTCTTCAGGAAAAAGAAAGAAAAGTACCGGCGGTACCGGTAGCGTTGAGGGAAGGCAGACGCGACCGCAAAAAAGTGAAAAATAAAAAGAAGAATTTTCTGCGGTGACAGGAATACGTCCTGCTGGCTCCGCAGAAAACGGAAAACTGAGGAGAGACAGTTTGGAAAGGCGGGAAGGCAGCACGCAGGCATGGTGGAATGCTCCCAAAAGCGTTCTGATTGGACGCTGGGGAGCGTTCCCATGCAGGCTCCGTCTGTACTGACGATACCCATATGTGAAGACTCATCCCTGCTTGTTCCTGGAGATTCTCCTTTCCATTGCTCCTCTCCCTCCCCCTCCTTCTTCCCCTCCTTCCCCCTCCCTCCTCTCTTTTCCCCCTTCCCCCCTCCCCCCTTTTTCTCCCCCTCCCCTCCTCCCTTCCCCCCTCCCTTTTAGTTCATAAAGCTGCAAGAGGCTATCTTAGAAAATATATTTATATATTTTTTAAGTTACTAGTATTATATGGTTTTACCTGTCCCCATAGATATGCCCATATATTTTTAAATGTGTCCTATTTATTTATTATAAATATACTTCAGATACTGTTTAATAAAAGTATGGTTTTGTTTATTGATCCTTCCCTACTTCTTTCCCCCCTTCCCCTTCCCCTCCTCCCTCCCCTCCCCTCCCCCCCACTTCCCTCCATTCCCTTCCCCCTCCCCTCCCCCCCTCAAGTACACAGTTCAATAATCCCATATATCGCCATACTGGACTTCTCATCTAATAACATGAAGAACGATCAGCCAATCGGATTGAGCACATTACAAATTTTATCCAGCAATCTGAAGAACGATCAGCCAATCAGAGTAAGCATACATCATCCTTCCTGAGGTTTAGACTTTTATCTTGACAGCACAAACGCTGGCGTTTCTTGTTAGTACACAATTCTTGCCCACAGGAGGGCTCTTCTAAAGCTTGTGCATTATTTGGAATACACAAAACTAAAGATTTATGAAATTGTCACAGGTGGGATTTGTCTCCTTCATTTACATCATTTGTTATAATGAGTTATACAGAATAGAGACTGTAATTTCAGTTAGTAAATGGTCCAGTGTACAATCCTCTGGCTTTGTGCATGACAAAGTGTAATTTTTAACCTTTCAACTTTTTAAACTTTATAAGCATCACGTTTCACATATGATGTATTTTATAGCAATGCACGGGTATATCGAAGCCTCCTTATTCCATATATGATAAAAAAAACTTTTCTAAGGCTTTTTTATGAATTTTTATTCCCCTTTTATATATACAGTTTTTATAGCCAACGATTGGTGCAATACAGGCACACAAATTTAATCTCTTAGTGTTGCGCACAACTATGGTTCTTTAGTTCTGTGTAGAATAATATAACATGAAACCCGCGGTTTGAAATCAATTGTCCTACTGCATACTGGCAGTTTTTAGATAAGCAGAAAAATATATATGATCACAGTAATGATATGGGCGTGATTTTACTTTTCCTCACACCACTAGGGGTATGTTTATTAAACCGTCTTAATGTTACCGGCGTTAGTTGCAGTCTTACTGTGATGAATGCCATATAAGGTAGTGGGCGTTCCGGTCTTAAGGTAGCATTTCGGGTTATCGTGCGATAAAGTCCGTTATCACGCGATAGAGGAAGCCGTGGCACGTTAACGTGCGTTAGCCTTAATTAGGCATGCTGACCTACAGACACAGCAATAGAGGTGTAGCACAATGGTTAATACATTGACTACTGATACTGTGGTCATGAGTTTGATCCCCCAATGGGCTCAGTTAAAAGATTGTCTGAGGCAATCCAATTTCCTGCTTGTAACAGTCAAACACATTCCAATAATTTGCACTGTCAGCCAAAAAAGCCTCACCCCAGTGTTGCAACTTAATGCACCTTTTAAGGTGCACCATAAGGCACATCATAAAGCACCACGTCATCCAAGGCAGGTCATAATGTGCCCCAGAGGGCAGCAGGAAAGGTTGGCAGCATATAAGGTGCCCCATAAGCTGGCCAAATCTAAGGTGCCACGAAAGATGCCCCAGGGATGCCAAGGTGACACAGGAGATGGTGCCCAGGGGCACAAAGGTGCCCCAAAGTCACAAGCATGAAATGTATGGCTCAAACACAGATGTAACCATAACACTGCACAGAGCACCAAGGAAAGGCAATGAATAAGTGATGGAAGGAAGTAGATGACGGAGCTCATGGACCAGCCAAATCTGTGTGCAGCCCATGTGGCAGCAGGTAAAGTGGACAAACATATCAGGGGCAGCTGTACCGATGTACAGGGTGATGGTAATGTACAGTGCAACAATGACAGTGTGTGGCAGAGGATGGGGATACGTGTCCACCAGAGGAGGTAGAGGTGGCAGGATAAGTGTAATGACAGGAGGACAGAGGAGAGCAGTGCCATGCAGAGCAGACACAGGAGAGGCAAGCATGAAGAGCCGCAATGCAGAAAAGTGTGCCAGTGCAGGACATGGGGTAGCGGGCACACACACATAAACGGACAGAAGGATGGATGGCAACAGTGATGAGGGTATAATGTAGTGGCAGCACAGATCTGCACAGATATGACCGTTACACGAATGAAACATAGTTGTGTAGGACAGTCATAAAAAAAAGGGAACAGAGAGGAATTGAACCCATAACGTCTGCTACAGAAGTCATTACATTAACCATTATGCTACATCACTATTGGAGCTATCACACCAATGGCTGGCTACAGAAAGAGTGCACACCACCATAAAACTGTCTGCAGTGGCTACCAGGTTAGGATAGAACCAACAGTACCAATAATGCAATTCACATGCAGAACAGCAGTCTACATCTGCTCACCAGATGGGGTATGCACCTCTACAGCACGTCAGCTTGGTAGGGGGGAATGACCGTGCGTGTTACTGGCACAGAGTACCCACAGGCCATGCCAATGTGTGTGTTCTGTGCTCACCCTGAGGGTGAGGTGGAGTGGCCAGCACCAGGTCCGCAGTACCCGGGTTGGTTGAGGTGGGCTGTACTGCAGATTTCCATCAGTGCCAGTGTGTGATTAGCAAACTGCTCTCTGTGGGTCAGGGTGCCCCCAACAGACCCGCACTCTCACCCTTTGCAAGGGGGGGCAGTGGAGGTACATGAGGACAGGCTGTAGGTCCAGCAACCCCAGTCCGAGTGGCGAACAGACAGCTGCTGAGGATCTGCACTGTAGGGCCACTGGCAGATAGGTAGTGGGCCCAGTCAGCTCAGCTGCCCCCACTACGATCTGACATTCACCAGCAGAGGGCAGTCAGTATGCACCTGCTGCACCCTGCAAGATGGTGCAGCCATACAGATGCTAACTGCAGACAGTCTGCTAGCTAGTACATATTCCTGGAGAAACCATGTGCACCCAAAACTGGGACATCAGCACACACACCACACAGGTATATCAGCGATTGGGCCCCAGAAACAAGAACCCATAAATACTACTTAAGAAAAATGCTATACAGCACTATGGGGGAACCTAACCATGCCGTGGTCACTGCTCAGTCAGGGTGAGAGCGACCTCCCAGCATGACATGCTGTGGCCACCCTGTCCGTGCAGGTGGTGATCAGGCACTACAATGTCCCAGCCATTGCCCTATACCCTGTGCAAATGCATCCTGCCCATGCAACCCTGTCCGGGCCATACCCACAGTACCTTGCTCCTCATTATGCACATTGGCAGGCTAACACTGGAAACAGTGCAAGCAATGTGGGCTCACTAAGGTGTAGGCAGCCACAACACACTGGATAGACAGACACACACTTCCACACCTATGCCCGCATTGTGCAAATATAGAGGTTTGTGGCAGCCCTGGCTGCCACACCAGTCCTGGGCACAGTGCGGGCATTGCTATGGTACTCAATACTGTTAGGGGTGGTAAACACTGTCAGAATCAATAATTGAAACACACTCCACAGATATCAGAAAGGTTGCTATGATGAATCTCTATCAACAAATTGTGTTTAACTTAGGATTTGTTAGCTGACATTAATCATAGCAACCTTTTGATATATGTGGAATGTGTTCCCAAGTTTAGGACGGCATTGCTAAGGTATGGAGGTGCCAGTATTGGGAGATACTGCTCCTCGCAGGGCCCAACAGCCTGACACTCCATGAGGCTTTGGATAGTGGAGCCTGTGGGTGTGGGTGTTTATGCCCCTGTTGGCCGCTGCTCTAGGGCAGAGGTTCCCAACTCCGGTCCTGGTGGGCCAAACACTGTTCAGGTTTTCATGCTGTCCATAATGAATATGCATGAGATACATTTGCATACAATGGGGGCAGCGCATACAAATGCAGCACAGGCATATTTATTAGGGTCAGCATGAAACCTGAATGGTGTTTGGCCCGCCAGGACTGCAGTTGGGAAACTCTGCTCTAGGGATTGCACATGTTTATGGTGTCTGTGCTCTGTAGGGTAAAATATAGGCGTTTCATAAGAACAAAAGATATGCCATACTGGGTCAGACCAAGGTCCATCAAGCCCAGTAGCTTGTTTCCAACAGTGGCCAATCTAGGTCATACGTACCTAGCAGTATCCCCAAGAGACACAGGTTCTACAATGCTTGTATTGGGTCAAGCATTGATATCCTGGGTCCCTTTTTAATAATGGTTTATGGACCTTTCCTCCAGGAACTTGTCCAAACCTTTCTTAAACCCAGCTACACTAACAGCCCTATTACCCTATTTACTAACAGGTGTAATATACTGACTATACATCCTCCGGTAACAAATTCCAGAGTTTGATTACACGTTGAGTGAAAAAATATTTTCTCTTATTTGTCTTAGTTTACCCTGTAGCTTCATTACATGTCTCCTAGTTTTTCTATATTCTGATAGCGTAAACAATCAATCTACGTTTACCCGTTCCACTCCATTCATTAATTTATAGACCTCTATCATATCTCCCCTCAGCCGTCTGTTTTCCAGGTTGAAGAGCCCTAACCTTTGTAGCCTCTCTTCATAGGAGCATCCTTCCATCCCCTTTACCATTTTGGTGGCTCTTCTCTGTACCTTTTCTAATAACGCTATATCCTTTTTAAGATACGGCGACCAGAATTGCACACAATATTCAAGGTGCGGTCGTACCATGGAACGATACACAGGCATTATAATATCCTTTGTTTTATTCTCCATTCCTTTCCTTATGATACCTAGCATTCTATTTGCTTTCTTGGCTGCCGCTGCACACTGGGCGGAGGGTTTTAACATGTTATCCACGATGACGCCTAAATCTTTTTCCTGGGTGGTGGTTCCCAATGTGGAACCTTGCATTGTGTAACCATAGTGTGGGTTGTTCTTTCCTAGGTGCATAACTTTGCACTTGTCCACATTAAATTTCATCTGCCATTTGGATGCCCACTCTTCCAATTTATCCAGATCCTCCTGCAGTTTTCCACAATCCTCTTGGGTTTTAACAACTTTAAACAGTTTTGTGTTGTGTGCAAATTTGATAACCTCACTAGTTATTCTCTTTTCCAGGTCATTTATGAATATGTCAAAAAGTAGCGGACCCAGTACAGAAGATCCCTGGGGTACTTCACTCTTTACCTTTTTCCATTGGGAAAATTGGCCATTTAGCCCTACCCTCTGCTTTCTATCTTTTAACCAGTTCCCGATCCACAATAGTACACTGCCTCCTATCCCATGACTTTTTAGTTTTGCCAAAAGTCTCTGATGAGGGACCTTGTCAAAGACTTTCTGAAAGTCCAGATACACTATATCAACCGACGCACCTTTGTCTACCTGTTTATTCACACCTTCAAAAAAACATATCAGATTAGTAAGTCAAGATCTTCCTTGTCTAAAGCCATGTTGGCTGTCTCCCATTAGGCCATGACTATCTACATGTTCAGTAATTTTGTTCTTTATGATGGTTTCTACCATTTTACCCAGTACTGACATCAGGCTCATCGGTCTGTAGTTTCCAGGATCACCCCTGGAACCCTTTTTAAAAATTGGCGTTACATTGGCGATCCTCCAATCTTCAGGTATTACAGATGATTTTAATGAAAGTTCACAGATTACTAATAGCAGGTCTGCAATCTCATATTTCAGTTCTTTCAACACTCTTGGATGTATACCATCCGGTGCAGGTGATTTGCTACTATTCAATTTATCAAATAGTTGTAATACATCTTCCCGGTGTAGCGATATTTCTCTCAATTCCTCTGCAGTATCACCTTTAAATACCACTTCAGTCTTGGGTAACATCCCTACATCTTCCTCAGTAAAGGCCAAAGCAAAGAATTCATTCAGTCTCTCCGCTATAGCTTTGTCTCCTCTTACTGCCCCTTTTACCCCTCTATCATCTAACGGTCCAATTGACTCTCTCACAGGCCTTTTGCTATGAATGTACTTGAAAAAGTCTTTATTTCATGTTTTTGCTTCCGTAGCAAGTTCCTTCTCAAATTCTCGCTTTGCCTGCCTTATCAATGCTTTGCATTTAACTTGCCAGTGCTTGTGCTGTTTCCAGTTTTCGTCATTTGGCTCTTTTTACCATTTCCTGAAAGATGCTTTTTGGGCAGCAACGGCCTCTCTGACCTCACCTTTAAACTATGCTGGCAGTTTTTGGACTTTTTTCCACTTTTCTTAATGCGTGGATACAGCTGGTCTGGGCTTCCAGGATAGCATTTTTAAACAACACCCAAGCTTGATGTAAGTCTTTAACCTTTGCAACCACTCCTTTTAGTTTTTTCTTAACTATATTCCTCATTTTATCATAGGGGTATGCTTACTAAGCAGTCTTAACGTGCGCCCGGCGATAGTGTGCAGGCCGCCATAAAAGGAGTGGGCGTGTCGGTCTTCACATAGCAAAATGGGATTTTCATGCGATAATGTGCACTGAGCACATTATCGGGCGAGAAGCCACTAAGCACGTTAACGCGCGGTAATCTTAAGTAGGCGCGCTGACATCTACACACAGAAGCAGAGGTGTAGCACAATGGTTAATATACTGACTCATGGTACCGGGGACATGAGTTTGATTCCTAGTGTGCCTAATGAACAATGCTGGCTGAGGCATCTCCCTTTATGTTTTAGTAGTGCTTTTTGAGGCATTGTAGTATTATTTTAGTTAGTGCTGCCAGCAAACACACCCTCACAGTGGCGTAACCTAAGGTGCCGCATAAGGCACCCTATAAGGCACTCCAGAGGGCACATTATAAAGTGAACTGTCCGCGAAGGCACCCTACAATGTCCCCTATAGGACACCTTATAAGGCGCCCTATAAGGCGCCTTGTAGGGCGCCCTATCAGGTGCCTTATGAGGCACCTTAAGGTTACAGTACTCTGAGGGTGTTTTTGCTGGCAGCACTAATGTACATTAAAAATAGACAATGCCTCAGACAGCCCTATCAAATAACCCCACTGTGGGCTAGAACCGATGACCTCTGACTCTACAGTTAGTGAAGTAACCAGTGGGCTACAGCAGCTAAGAACCCCCTGGCTGGCTACAGAAGGACTGCATGTCACCACACAAACAGTCTGCTGTGGCTACCAGGATAGGGGCAACCCACCCGTACCCATGATGCACAGCGCATGCACATCAGCAGTCTACAGATGATCACAAGATGGGGTATGCACCTCACAGCACCTCAGCCTGGTAGGGGGTGCCGACGGTGTGTGTTAGTGGCACAGAGTAGCTGCAGACCGTCACATTGTGTGGGTATTGTGCTCACCCTGAGGGTGCGGTGGGACGGCCAGCACCAGGTCCGCAGCACCTTCAATGCCTGAAATAGGCCATGTTGCAGATACCCATTATCTTTATTTTATTTATTTAGTGTACACTTGTATCCCGCTACTTCCAGCGATCAGCAGCGGTTTTCTATACATAAGGGAGAGGCTGTACAGGCCAGAATTATAACATACAGTACGATTGCAGGGATGGGTAATAGGCACATCAAACGGTTACAGATTTACATTTGATTGATTGCGAGGAGACTTTACATATATACATTTGGTTGCTTGCGGGGCGGCTTTACATATATACATACTTTACATAATTACGGACACATTTCTTGCTGCTAAGATTAATTTAAGTGCTAATGTGTGTGATAGGTATTTCCTGCAAACACACCTAGGATACATTAGTGTCCATCTGAAGTTGTCAATCAGGTCTGGCCCTTATGGGCTATGATGCACCCAGAATAATGCATATTCTGTCTTCATGCCATGGTAACATGATGTAAGTGACAGGGGGTGTTTGGACCCATAGGCAGATTATGTACCACCACCCAACCCACCCTCTGTGGCTCAGGGTGGGAGACAGGATTCCCCCACCAACAGATCCACATTCTACCTCCCTGGAACAGTGGCAGTAGAGTGGGACCATCAACCCCAGTCATACTTGGGGAACAGACACCCTACAGGGCAGCCAATGCAGAGCTGTACACATCCCTAAGGCAGGGGTGGGGAACCCTGGTCCTGGAGAGCCGCAGACCAGTCAGGTTTTCGGGATATCCCTAATGAATATGCATGAGATATATATGCATTAGAGATATCCTGCCAACCTGACTGGTTTGTGGCCCTCCAGGGCTGGATTTGGAGACCCCTGCCTTACACCTCTGTCATTTAAGATTGTGAGTGGGCAAGGTGCAGATGTCCTAGACATCGAAAGGGTATATAGAATGTGTCACATTCCTCCTCGATTCTCACCACACCACCAAAAAGTTGTCTAATAGACAATATTTGGTGGTGGTGAGAAGTGAGGAGGAATGTGACACATTCTATCTAAACTTTTTGATGTCTTGGACATCTGCACCTTGAACACTCACAATCTTAAATGACAGAGGTGTAAGGCAGGGGTCTCCAAATCCAGCCCTGGAGGGCCACAAACCAGTCAGGTTGACAGGATATCTCTAATGCATATATACCTCATGCATATTCATTAGGGATATCCCGAAAACCTGACTGGTCTGCGGCTCTCCAGGACCAGGGTTCCCCACCCCTGCCCTAAGGCAATGGCAGGAAGACAGTAGGCCTGGAAATGCTCAGCTGCCCCACCACCAACTGACATTCACCAGCCACTGCACGGTGTTCCAGCCATACACATATAACTGCAGACAGCCTGCTAGCTAGCCCACAGCGCATGAACCTGGAAAAAATGTGTGCACCCCCACCAAACAGATAAGTCAGTGATTAGTCCCCCAAAGAGGAGAACCCACATATTCCACTGGAAAAAAAAAATGCAATACAGCACTATAGGGGAGCCTAGCCATTCCGTGGTCACTGCTCAGTCAGGGTGAGACTGACCTCCCAGCAGGACATGCTGTGGCCACCCTGTCGGTGCAGGTCATGGCCGGGCACTACAATGTCCAAGCCATTGCCCTTTGCCCTGCGCTGATGCATCCAGGCCAGGCCACCCTGTCCAGGCTATACCCACAGTACCTTGCTCCTCATTATGCACATTGGCAGGCCAATATTGGCAACAGTGCTAGCAGTGTGGGCTGAGGAAGGTGTTAGCAGCCACCACACACTGGATAGACAGACACACACTCCCCACACCTATGCCAGCATTGTGCAACTATAAAGGTGTTTGGAAGCCCTGGCCACTGCACCAGTCCTGGACACAGTGCAGGCATGGCTATGGTACGCAATACTGTTGGGGTCACTCCCCACGTTGGTAAACACTGTCAGACACCAGACCTGAAGCACACTCCACAGACATCAGAAAAGTTGCTATGATGCAGCTCAATCAGCAAATTGTGCTTAACTTAGGAATTGCTATCTGCCAGTAATCATAGCAACCTTTTCATAGCTGTGTACCGTATTCCCAGGTTTAGGGTGGCATTGCTAAGGTAAGCAAGTGCTAGTATTGGGAGATGCATGCAGAGCCCAACATCCTGCCTCTCCAGGAGGCATTGGATAATGGAGCCTGTGGGTGCGGGTGTGTCTGCCCCTGTTGGCCGCTGCTCTAGGGCAGAGGTTCCCAACTCCAGTCCTGGAGGGCCAAACACTGTTCGGGTTTTCATGCTGTCCCTAATGAATATGCATGAGATACATCTGCATACCATGGGGGCGGCGCATAGAAATGCAGCACAGCCATATTTATTAGAGGCAGCATGGAACCTGAATGGTGTTTGGTCCTCCAGGACTGCATTTGGGAGACTCTGCTCTAGGTAATGCGCATGTTTATGGTGTCTGTGCTCTGTAGGGTAAAATGTAGGTGTTTTGGGCATGTTTACGTCATCTGCAATAAAGGTTCTGTCTGTATTAGCACGTTTTAGTAGTGGGTAAAATATGGGGACTGGGTTGGCAAGGACCACAGCTGGGACTTAAACCTGTGACCTTCTGCTCCTGAACACACTGGCTGTGTGCACTGCACCACTGTGTTGCCACAGAAACAATGCATTCCCTGGGGATACCATGACTGTTTGTCAGACATGGCCTGTCTGTTGCAGTGCATGGCACCCACCTACACAGGGCTAGGCCATGGTCTGCTGTGGGCAGCAGCCACTGGCCCCTCCACCACCAGTACCCCTCTGCCACCATGCTGACATGCCCTTCTGTTGGTGGTGCTGGTGGTGCACGATCTCAGGCCATCCAGTGTGTGGGTAGGCGGCTGCCTATGGTGCAGGTTCTGGGGTAGGGGTGCCTGCATAGCTGTCCACGCTTCCCCCCAGCGCCGCCTGCCAATGTTCTGTGTCCTTCGGGGTACCTGCTGGGTACCATCCCCTGTGACACTGTGGGAGACACACTCGTGCCCATGTTGGGCCCTCATCAGTTGCTGTCTGGCTGCTCTACTGTTTCAGCATTCCCATGGGCCACCTAGGCATCACCCTAGTCCGCACTGTGGCCCAGCTGCACCACAACATGGGCCGCCTGCAGCCCTCTGTGTCCCCTTTTCCAGCATCTGTCCAGTTGCCCGTTCCGACATGCCCACCCTGCTGTTGCAGAACATGTGCATGCCATAGGAAACCTGTCCAGTGGAGAGGGAAAACCCTGATTAGCGCACTTACACTGTGGGCTTATTCACATTGTATGGGGACGGAGCATAGACCCTTCCAAAATTCATGTCTTTTTTTTGGAGCTTTCTCGGGAGTGTTTTTTGATGTTTCCCATTAATATCACTATTGGCCAGCTTGGTTATGTTTTTTTCCATTTTGTTCAGGTCATTTTCAATGTTTATTTGCCCTTTTGTTCTGTGCACATGTATCACACTTATCACTTTTGTAGGTTTCTCTGGTTTTGCTGTACATTGCTGATGGAAATGGTTTCTTTTCCCTTTAAATCTGCTCTAATGCGAGGGTTTCACTGGCGTTAGTTTTCAGCCCCGGATTCCACGGCGTTATTGTGCAGGGAGCCTCTCCCCTCCCACTCTCCGCCCATTGACCCTCTCTCTCCGCCCCTGAGGAGCCATCCTCCGCCCTCCGGGAGCCTTTCTCCGCCCTCAGCGCTCATTTGCGCCGCTGCGCGCGTTATTGCGCTAAGGTACCTTAGAGCCCGGTAACGCACCTTCATCGGGTGATAAGGTACCTTATCGCCCGATAACGTCGCCGGGCGCACATTAAGACTGCTTAATAAACATACCCCATAGTCTCCCTTTCAAAAGTTAAAAGGTAGTACTGTGGATTTCTTTACTATCCCTCCTCCACTAATTAAATCAAACACGATCATGCTATGATCACTATTGCCAAGTGGCCCCAACACCCTTATTTCTTGCACCAGATCTGGTGTTCCACTAAGGACTAGGTCCAGTATGGCTTCTCCTCTGGTCGGTTCATGAACCAGCTGCTCCAAGAAGCAGTCATTTATTTCATCTAGAAACTTTATCTCCCTAGCATGTCCTGCCGTGACACTGACCCAGTCGATACCGGGGTAATTGAAATCACCCATTATTATTACTGTGCTGTAACTTTTGTTAGCTTCCTTGATTTCTTTGAGCATTTCATCATCCATTTGTTCATTCTGGCCAGGCGGTCGATAGTACACCCCCACTGCCATTACCTTCCCCTTCACACATGGAATTTCAATCCATAGAGATTCTACAGCAAATTTTGTTTCCTGCAAAACTTTAATCCTTTCTGACTCAATGCCCTCTCTAACATAGAGCGCAACTCTTCCACCAATTTGATCAGTTCTATCATTACGATATAGTTTGTATGCAGGTATCACAGTATCTCACTGGTTATCCTCCTTCCACCATGTCTCTGAGATTGCAATCATATCTAACCTCTCATTTAGTGCTATATATTCTAACTCTCCCATCTTATTGTTTAGACTTCTAGCATTTGCATATAAGCATTTTAGAGACTGTATTTTATTAATATTAATCTGGCTATTGGTAGGCATGGGTAATTTGGAATCTTTATGCTCTGTCTGCACCATATTCAAGCGCATTTGGGCTACTTTACTCTTTTTTGGAACCTCACTGCTTTTGGTAGTATCCTTCAAGGATGCCTTCTTCAGAACGATGCGCTCCTGGGCGACTGTCGGCTTTCCCCTATTTTCTAGTTTCAAGCATGTTTATTTTATCTGCAATAAAGGTTCCGTCTTTATTACAATGGTTTAGTACTGGGTAAAATATGGGGACAGGATTGGCAGGAGCCACAGATGGGACTTGAACTTGTGACCTTCTGCTTTTGAATACACTGGCTGTGTGTACTGCACCACGCTGCTACCACAGGGGCAGATCATTCCCTAGGGATACCATGACTGTTTGTCAGATAGACCCTGTCTGTTGCAGTGCTCGGCACCCACCTAAACGGGGCTTGGCCATAGTCTGCTGTGGACAGATGCCACTGCCCCCTCTGCCACCAGCACCCCTCAATCACCATGCTGCCATGCCATTATGCCGGTGGTGCTGGCGGTGTGCAGTCCCAGCCATCCAGTGTGCCAGTAGGCACACCAGTTCTCAGGTAGCGGTGCCTACATGGACATGCGTGCTCCCCCCCCCCCACCTCCTGCCAATGTTATGTGCCCTTCGGGGTACCTGCTGGGTAATATCCCCTGTGACACTGTGGGACACACACTCGTGCCCATGCTGGACCCTCATCAGTTGCTGTCTTGCTGCTTTACAGTTTCGGCATTCCTATGTGCCACCTAGGCATCTGCCTAGTCCACACTGTGCCCCAGCTGGACCAAAGCATGTGCTGCCTGCAGCCCCCTGTATCCCATTTACAGCATCAGTACAGTTGCCCTTTCCTACGTGCCCACTCAGCTGTTGCTGCACATGTGCACGCCATAACAAACCTGCCGAATCTAAACGACAGAAACTCTGATCAGTGCTATTTCAATGTGGGATCATTCACTTTGTATGGGGATAGAGCATAGACCCTTCCAAACATGATAACTTAATTTATATGCTTTGTCAGTAGTTTTGCTTTATGTTTATCATTAATATCACTATTGGCCAGCTTGGTTATTGGGATTTTAAATGTGGTTCTGGTCATTTTATATGTTTATTTTCCTTTTTGGTTCCTGCACATGTATCACAACTATCACTTTTCTGGGTTCCTTGCCTGTGCTGCACATTGCTGACTGAAATGGTTTCTCTTTCCTGCAAATGTGCCTTAACGTGAGGGTTTCACTGGTGTTAGTGTTCAGACCCGGATTTCACAGTGTTAGTGTGCCTGGAGCCTCTCCCACTCTCCGCCCATTGACCCCTTCTCTCCGCCCTCTGGGAAGCCTTACTCCACCTTTCAGACCCGGATTTCACAGCGTTAGTGTACCTTAATGCCACCGCCACGTTATCGCGCGATAAGTGACGTTATCACGCGATAACGTCACTTATCGCGCGCTAATACCACCGTTGCGACGTTAAGACGGTTTAATAAACATACCCCCTAGTCTGCCTTCAAACATCAGAAATTTTTGATTTCCTGCAATAGTGTTTACATGATGAAGTACATATTCCTTGATAAAATTCATGGCATAGATTTTAATTTTTTATTTTTGTATAACGTTCTGTTTTAAGAGTATGTAAGTTTTAAGTGTTCTTAATGTTATACAAAAAATTTTTAATGTTGTTTTTAAAGTTTGCAGTGTTATTTTGCCTTATTATTCTCTTTTCAAAGTTTTATATTTTAAATTTTTACTTTTTAAGATTGATATAAGAAGTTAAATTATAATTTATGATTCAGAAATATTTTCACCTTTTTTGGCTCACTCCTGCTTTATCTTACCATCCCTTTTCTTCTTTTTATAGTATGAGATCATCATAAGTGACTTATCTAGTTTACAGAGGTACTTACATACCTATATTTTCAGTTAATGATATGTCTTTTTATGGATGTTTTTATATTTTTTATTATTGTAATTATATTAATGTATTTGTCAATGCTGTTTCATTTAGTCTGTTTTTAATACATTTGGTTTAATTAATTTATTACTTTACATATTATTTATGTGAAATTTGAGATTTTTACATTAGCTTTATTAATGGTGTTTTATGCTGTTTATAATATTTTATCTGGTTATCATTTTATTTATGATTATATGTTTGCAAAGTGTTATTTATGTGTTTGAAGATAATTTAACATTTGCTGAGGTGGCGTTCATGATCCTGGGCTTTTTGTCTTATTTGTTTTAAATTGTTTTTAGATTTATGATTAGTTTTTATTTTGTTTTATCAATGTTATGTTTTAAGGTTGTATTACAGTTTGATTTTTATATTTTGTTTATGTATTTATGATTGTAGCACCCCAGATGACCCCTGAAGAAGGGTAATCGAAACACGGCCTGTGTCGGGTCCTTGGCAAGTCAATCTAGGTCTAAAGTTCAATAAAATAATCTGTTTTTCCCTACCACGTTTTGGACTGGGTTTATTTAAGAATCTTAGCCAGAAATTTCAAGAAAGTCTTGCTGTATAAATCAGTGCCCAGCTCCTCATTTCACTTTGCTGCCAATTCCTCACAAGACAGACGAACCTGTTCTCCAATAAATGAAGTCTGAGCTCTGGCAATCGTAATATGCACCGACACTTCAGAGAGGAAAAAATCCTCCAACTGCATGCAAGTCACTAGAGAGTTGTGTGGAATCCAAGTGGATGACATAACTTTGCAGCTGGAGGTTAGGGGAACACATTTAGTCTGGCTAAGTCAAACTGTGTCCGTAGCTCCTGCTCAAAGCGAAGTTAGCCCTGCATCCGCCAAACCTGAAGCATCCCGAAGACATACCCAGCCCAAACTCCACATTGCCCTGAATAGATAGATAGATCAACTGAAAGGGAGAATGACTAAGCTGCTGACAGATCCACCCCATGTCCATTTTAGTGAGTGCACTAACATCAGACTTTGGAGCTCTCATGGCAGCTTGCCCCATGTCACATGGAGAACATATTCTGTGGACAAAGGCAATAGAAGGGCCCTATCACACTGTAAATTTATGCAATCTTCTATGTCAAAAAGCCAGTCTTTAAAATGACGCAGTAGGCAAGTCAGATTATAGTTCCTTAAATTGGGTAGATTTATGCCCCTCATCCACCATGGCCATTGGAGCTGCTGCATTGCAATATGCAGTTTCCTGCCTCTTCAGAGGAACCTAGAAAGCTGACTGTTCAATAGGCACAAGTCCTTAGCAAGTACCCAAAGGGGCAGGGACTAAAGTACATATGGCCATCGAGCAAAGAGTTCCAGCTTGAAAAGTGTGATTCAATCACCCAAAGTGAAAGGCAAATCATGCCAATGCCTAAAGGCAGCCATCAAGTCCGAAAGCAACAGGGAAATATTACAGGCATATAGTTCAGATAGATCCCCAGAAAGTACCACACCAAGAGAGTGGAATGAGATCATGACCCAACGAAGTGGGAAGGTCCCCACCATGCGTACATATCTCATCTTGAAGGGTAGGGCTTCAGATTTGTCAAGATTAAGTTTATAACCTGAAAAAGATCCAGAAACTCAGAAGACCATGAGGAGGGCAAAAACTGACCATTGTGGATCTGTTAGGTGTACCAGCAGGTCATATGCAAATGTGGAGATCTGAAATGTATAGCTTCCCATGGTGACCCCTGGATCGGCCCATTCCCGAATAGTGTGCAACAGCAGCTCCAGAGAAGAGAAATAATAGCAGAGAGAGGGGACACCCCTGACGTGTTCCTCGTTGAAGGGGGAAACTCTTGGTCCAGTAGCCATTGACCAGGAGGCAAGCACTTGGCAAAGCGTATAGTAACTGTATCACCTGAACAAATGGCCCCTGAAATCTAAAATGCTCCAGAGCCAAAAACATGTATTCCCAGTTGATGCGAACAAATGCCTTTTCTACATCGAAGCTAATAAGCAGGGAAGGAAATGCTCTATCACAACAGTAGTGCATAGTTGCCAATATCTTGCAAATATTTACAACAGCATGACATCTCTTAACAAAACTCACTAGGAAAGGATGAATTAGAGATGGCATAATTAAGGCTAGAATCTAACAAAAAGATACCTTGCTCCCAATAATATATAAAAAATTATTCCAAAAAGTTACAACAAATAATTCAACATCAACATCAATCTCAGGCTTTAATGACCTCAGATGGAGTTGTGCCAGACTGTCCCTCCGAACTCAGAATGCACTCCTCTAATGCCGTGGTGGTGCTATGGTCCAGCAGCAGTGTCAGGAGCAGTTAACACCACTAGGGAAGAAAAAGGGAGGGCCAATGGAGCCATAGTCTCAGGAGGACAAGTACTGCACCACCTGTATGAGTCCAGCACCTATCCCACTCTCAGCCCCCAGGGGAGGAGCACAAAAATCATGACAGGGATGGCCCACCCTCAGCACCTATTTTCTGGTCCTGACAGAATTTCTTGGTGGCCATGTGAGAGTCAAAAGCATGAGAAACACCATTATGAGTGAATCTCAAGTGTTTATAGCACCATTATGAGTGAATCTCAAGTGTTTATAGCACCATACCTGTTGTGTGAAAAGCCAAGAGCATAATGGAGAAAAGTCTTTGTGTTTTTGGACTACTGCCGCTGAGTAGTCCTGGAATATTAAGATTTTGTGGCCGTAGTGCATTAATGTCCAATCTTGATGGGCAGCCAAAAGCACGGCCTCTTTATGCAGAAAATGGAGGAAGCGAGTAATAACCAGGCGAGGCCACAATTGCTGATCCCACTGAGGTCCCATGCGATGGATCCACTCAAGTACCAGGGGACCAATAGTCCTGCCCAGGGTTAAAGTGGAAGTCAGCCAGGTATCCAGAAAACCTCTTAACTCTCAGGCAGTCACCAATTCAGGGATTCCCAGGAATCACAGATTCTTCCTTATTGACCAGTTTTCCAAATCATCCACCATTGTGGTGCAACACTCCAAGGCCTCACACAATGCCACGACTTCCACTTCCAGCCACTGGGCCTCCATCTTGACCATGTCGACTCATTGCTCCAGATCAGTAAGTTGCCTTTGACCTCTTCCAACTTGTTGTAAAGTCACTTGAATTTCACTTTCAAAGGGCCTACTACGGCCGAGGTGACCTCCTCCACCATGTGATGCGCTGGTGGCACTGGGCAGCGTGGGCTTGTGGAGTCTCCTGCTGTCATCTTGGGCTCACCTAATTTCAGTCGATCACAATCTTTTTTCACCATTTTGGAAGCCATGGGCCCACTCGTCAAAACCCTGACCGCTGAAACGCCACCTTCTTATTTAAGGAGCCGAGGATTGGCCTCCCTGGGAGGGTGCAAAGTTGCAGGATTTCAGCCAAAAGGGGAAAGAGGGTCTGGGAGCTTAGAGAAGAGACATCTTCCCCTTACTCACACATCACATGATCCTCTAGTGTAGCTGGGTTTAAAAAAGGTTTGAACAAATTCCTGGAGGAAAAGGCCATCAACCATTATTAAAGTGGACTGGAGAAAATCTACTGCTTATCCTTTAGAATAAACAACATGGAATCTGTCTACCTTTTGAGATTCTGCCAGGTACTTGTGACCTGGACTGGTTACTGTTGGGAACAAGACACTGGACTTGATGGACCATTGGTCTTACCAGTATGGCAAATCTTGCATTTTTATGTTCAGAAAGGACAGGTTAGAAAGAAAGAGATAAGGTATGGCACTATATATAAAAAAATAATATTAAAGCAACAGAACTGTAGGACTTGTACAGTAAGGAATAGGCACTGTGAGTTAATCTGTAAAGAGGGAATAGAATATCAGTGTGACAAACAGTCCTTCCTCTGGATAGGTAAATGCTATTGCTAGACAACTTCAAGCTACTGATTTTGAGTGGAATATCCCAGCTGCAGTGTCATCTGGAAGTAAAGAGATCCTGAATTCTCTACAGAGAGAATTCTTCTAGTAGTTTTCACCAGAACCCACATGAAAGGGGGTGATGCTAGATCTGGTGCTTACAAATGGAGAGACTGTTTCTGATGTTATAGCAGGTGATCATCTAGGATCCAGCAATCTCCTGATGGTATGGTTCCAGGGTTGGTGCTACCATTAGGCGAACTAGGCGGTCACCTGGAGCACAAGCCCTCTGGGGGCACCCACTGCCACCTCTGTTGCTCTTCTTGGGACAGGCAATGGCAACAATGGGCACAAACAGCCCCACGGTGCTTACCTTTAAATTTCAGCACCACAGGGCTGTCTGACACCTCACATGAAATCGCATCGGGTGTCAGAGAAGGTGCAAAAGCAAACAACCCCATGGTGCCAAAGTTTAAAGGTAAGCGCTGCGGGCCAGTTTGTGCCCATTGCCACTGCTGCACGTCCCGGAGAAGGGCAGCAGCAGTAGCAATGGGTGCCGGCCCTGTATGATTCACCAGCAGTCTCCAAATAGGTTAGTTTGGTGAATACCATGATAGTAGTGGACATCACTTTTAAGCCAGGGTATGTGGTGTTTGATCTCAGTCTCTCAAATATTCTTCTAATACTCGCCACAGTAATTGCATTGTATTAAAGAAAGCTTCCTTCTGGAGTTCATAGCATGTAAAATGTATGGGCAACCTATCAAGGTGTGCTTGAAAATTTCATTTCCTTATCGTCCTGCTAGACCAGCCCAGACAAGTGAGTTGTGTTCCCCTACCAGCAAATTGGTAGAGAAAAGAACCAATAGCAAGCCCAGGTTTCAATGACATCACTCCCATGCCTCTATTTGCCTCAGCCACCAGAGGTCCTTTCAATATTTCTTTGTCTCCAGCAGATGGTGGATGAATTGTCTCCTCTCTGAAGAAAACCTGAGGATTAAGAAGAAAAGAGATTGATTAAATGAATGACTGCCTTGAGGGTTACTCTCTCACTGGAGAGCAACTTGGGAGGCTCCACTAGACTGCAGTCTTTTTGGTAGCCATAGGAGGAGGGAAAATTGGTTGAGCTCCATGCTTTTATCAGAAGAACCTGTTCAGCAGCTACAAAATTGGAAGGATCTGGAAGAGTGCAACAACTTCGCACAACCTCAATGCCCCATCTCTCTTTCTCTCTAATCCCCTGCTGTCTCCTGAAGATTGCAGAAGGCTCTCAGAGTGATCTGCCTGCCAGCCACCTTAAATTCAGTGCTGCCAAAGCCAGTGAAACAGTATCATGAGAGTAGAGCAGAGCCGGGCATGGACCCTCGGTGTGGGGCTCTCAGGGGGTGAGTACCAAGGCTTGACCTCCTCATTGTTCTTGATGGGGGCTCCCGATTCCATCTGTGTTGGACACAGTTTGGGGTAGACTGCTGACGACTGTTGGTGCAGTGTGGGGGTTTCCTGCCATTTTCTGTACACGTTACTAGTATTTTCTCCTTTTGTACGCCTAGCAGTCACGTGGTCTGTACATCCAAGCAGCTCCAAGATGCATTCCTACCCTAGCATCTGTAACGCACGTTGAAGTAAAAGCGCAGTTAACATGTGCCGCAATTGAATGCAGTCAACATGCCCTACAGTAAAAGCGCAGTTAACGTGCACCTTTGGGCCACCACATTCTTAGTGTGTGCTGTGATGTTTGCCTTAACTCTCTATGGGGTATGTTTACTAAACTGCGGTAAACGTACATAACGCGCGTTATGTAACGTTAACGATTGTTAGCGTGTCATAACGTGTGTTATGTAATGTTAACGATCGTTAGCGTGTCATAACGCTCGTTATGACGCGCTAACGATCGTAATGCTCCACGGCGCGGTAAAACACCGCAGAAGGTGGAGAGAGGGCGGAGAGAAGGGGTCAATGGGCGGAAAGTGGGCGGGGAGAGGCTCCCCTCACACTAACGCGCTGAATTTCAGGGCTGAATTCCAACGCGAATGAAAACCTGCCGTTAAAGGCACATTACAGGGGAGAGAAACCATTTCAGTGTCAGCAATGTACAGCCCAGGCAGGGAAACCAAAATACAGTGATAAGTGTGATACATGTGCACAGAACAAAAGGGCACAGAAACACTGAAAATGACCCCAACAAACTGGAAAAAAACAATAACCAAGCTGGCCAATAGTGGTATCAATGAGAAACATCAACCCCTCCCCCCCCCGAGTAAGCTCCATAGAATAGATATAAATCGTGGAAGGGTCTATACGCCGTCCCCATACAAGGTGAATGAGCCCACAGTGACATAGCGCTGCTCAGGGTTTTCCCCACCATCAGACAGGTGCACATGTCCCGCAACATCAGGGTGGGCATGTCGGAACGGCAACTGGACAGATGCCGGAGAAGGGGATACAGAGGGCCACAGGCGGCACATGCTGTGGTGGAGCTGGGCCACAGTGCCGACTAGGGTGATGCCTAGGTGGCCCATACGAATGCTGAAACAGCGGAGCAGCCAGACAGCAACTGCTGAAGGTCCAACATGGGCACGAGTGGGTTTCCCAAAGTGTCACAGGGGATAGTACCCAACAGCTACCCCCAAGGGCACGGAACATTGGCAGGCAGGGCTGGGGGGAGCGTGGACGTCTATGCAGGCACCCCTACCCCAGAACCCACACCATATGCAGCCGCCAACCTGCACACTGGATGGCCTGAGACTGCGCACCACCAGCTCCACCAGCAGAAGGGCATGTCAGCATGGTGGCTGAGGGATACTGGTGGTGGAGGGGGCAGTGGCAGCTGCCCAGAGCAGACCGTGGCCTAGCCCTGTGTAGGTGGGTGCCATGCACTGCAACAGACAGGCCCTGTCTGACCAACAGTCATGGTATCACCAGGGAATGCACCATCTCTGTGATAACATGGTGGTGCAGTGCACAAAACCAGTGTATTCAGAAGCAGAAGGTCACAGGTTCAAGTCCCAGCTGTGGTTTCCGCCAACCCAGTCCTCATATTTTACCCACTACTATAACGTGCTAATACAGACAGAACCTTTCTTGCAGATGGCGTAAACATGCCCAAAACACCTACATTTTACCCTACAGAGCACAGACACCATAAACATGCACATTACCTAGAGCAGAGCCTCCCAAATGCAGTCCTGGAGGGCCAAACACCATTCAGGTTCCATTCTGCCTCTGATAAAGATGCCTGTGCTGCATTTCTATGCGCCACCCCCATGGTATGCAGATGTATCTCATGCATATTCATGAGGGACAGCATGAAAACCTGAACAGTGTTTTGCACCGCAGGACTGGAGTTGGGAACCTCTGCCGTAAAGCAGCAGCCAACAGGGGCAGACACACCCGCACCCACAGGCCCCATTATCCAAAGCCTCCTGGAGAGGCAGGACTTTGGGCTCTGCGTGCATCTCCCAATACTAGCACTTGCATACCTTAGTAATGCCACCCTAAACCTGGGAATATGGTACACAGCTATCAAAAGTTTGCTGTGATTACTGGCAGATAGCAATTCCTAGGTTAAGTACAATTTTCGGAGTGAGCTGCATCATAGCAACCTTTCTGATGTCTGTGGAGTGTGCTACAGGTCTTGTGTCTGACAGTGTTTACCAATCTGGGGGATGACTCCTACAGTATTGCGTACCATAGCCATGCCTGCACTGTGCCCAGGACTGGTGTGGTGGCCTGGGCTGCCCAACACCTCTATAGTTGCACAATGCTGGCATAGGTGTGGGGAGTGTGTGTCTGTCTATCCAGTGTGTGGTGGCTGCCAACACCCTCCACAGCCCACACTGCTAGCACTGTTGCCAGTATTGGCCTGCCAATGTGCATAATGAGGAGCAAGGTACTGTGGGAATAGCCTGGATAGGGTGGCCTGGCCTGGCCGCATCTGCACAGGGCAATGGCCGGACATTGTAGTGCCCGGTACCACCTGCACGGACAGGGTGGCCATAGCATGTCCTGCTGGGAGGTCACTCTCACCCTGATTGAGCAGTGACCATGGCATGGCTAGGTTCCCCCATAGTGGTATATAGTATTTTTTTTATGTGATATTTATGGGTTTCTTTTTGGGGCCCAATCACTGACTTATCTGCTTGGTGTGTATGCTGATATCCCTGTTCTGGGTACATGCATCTCCTCCAGGACCATGCACTATGGACTAGCTGGCAGACTGTCTGCAGGTAGTATGTGTCTTGCTGGAACACCATGCAGGGTGCAGCGGCTGGAGAATGTCAGATAATGGTGGGGGGCAGCTGAGCATTTCCAGACCTTCTGTGCAGCGGCTGGAGAATGTCAGATAATGGTGGGGGGCAGCTGAGCATTTCCAGACCTTCTGTCTGCTATTGTGTTATGGATGTGTACTGCTCTGCATTGCCTGCCCTGTAGGGTGTTTGATCCCTAGCAGGACTGGGGTGATGGTCCCGTTTACTGCCACCAATGCAGGGGGGTAGAAAGTGGATCTGAGGGTAGGAGATCCTGTCCCCCCACCCTAAGCCCCAGAGGGTGGGTTGGGTGGTGGTATGTAATCTCCCTGGTAACCACAGCAGAATGTGGGTGTGGTACCGTGCAGTCCTCCTGTAGCCAGCCAGGTGTTTATTAGCAGCTCTAGCCCACTGGTTACTTCACTGCCCATGGAGCCAGAGGTCATGGGTTCATAACCCACAGTGGGGTTCATCGATAGGCATTGTCTATTTTTATTGTATATTAGTGCTGCCAGCAGAACCACCCTCAGGGTACTGTCACCTTAGGGTGGCTCATAGGGCACCCTATAGGTGACAGTACTCAGCCAGCCTTATTCATTAGGCACACTGGGGAATCGAACCCATGACCCTTGTACCATCGGTCTGTGTAGTAACCATTGTTGGGGTGTTTGCGCACCTTCTTACGCTTAACGCGCAGTAACGCGCCCTGTAACGATTGTTGCTGCGTGGCGCGTTATAACGCGCGTTATCACTAACAATGTACCGCCCAGGTCCTTTTTTGGCATTTCTTCCACTAACGCGGCTCCTAACGCGAATCACACTAACACAGTTTAGTAAACATACCCCTATGTCTTCTTCCATGAAATATTGTTGGCGTATGGCAAACAAGGTGCCTCTTTTCCCTGGATTCTAGACTCTGCTCTTCTTGCATGGCAGTTTCTGAGTCATCTCTGGAGGGCCTGCTCCCTCTCTTTAAGCCAGGGGATGCGATTAATCTAGCCTTGCCTGCCTCAGGGCAGGAGGTGACGGATGGCGCTATGGGTAAGGATATCCAGCTGGCCAGAGGATCTGGCAACTGTGCTGTGAACCGCTTATCATCCTCCAGGGGGACTGTGGTGGCTGTGCCCCTGGTGTTGGGGATCATTTCCGAGAAGAGAGCTTCTGGATTGTCCTCCCCAAACTTCTTTCTGTTTTGCAGCAGGGCTGATCCTTGTGGTGTGGAAATTCAGACCCTACGGCCTCTGCGTACCCCCGGGCTCAGTCTCATGTGGGGCAGGCAGAGAGTGGAAGCCCGGTTCGATTGCCTTTCACTAAGCATCCCTGGAGGGGGGGGAACAGCTGAGAGCTGTCCGAGATTTTGACTATGACATGGATTCAGATGGCTCGGTACTGGGCTCTAATGTGGATGTAGAAGTACTCTCGCCAGAAAATTGTGAGGAGGATGGTGTGATCCACCTATTCTGGAAGGAAGAGCTGGCAGCTCTGACCTGTCTAAGAGTGGTATAAAAGTGTAAATGTTTAAATAAATCTTTTACATGATGTATATAGTCCTCCATATTTGAACAAATTCGTCGAAGACGAAGGAATTGACCATAAGGAAGACCCTTTTTGAGGGGTACTGGATGTAAACTTGAGAATTTGAGCAGCGTATTTCTTTGAACTTCCATTCTAAATAAAGTGGTATGAAGTTTGCCCTCCTGTTTGATCACTAATACATCTAAAAATTCTAATTGTTGAAAATCATGATGCATAGGGGTATGTTTACTAAAACCCCGGTAATGTGCAGGCCGCGCTAGTGTGCGGGTGCCGTATAAGGAATGCCCCTGTTGGCTGCTGCTTTACGGCAGAGGTTCCCAAATCCAGTCCTGGTGTGCCAAACACTGTTCGGGTTTTCATGCTGTCCCTCATGAATATGCATGAGATACATCTGCATACCATGGGGGTTGTGTATAGATATGCAGCACAGGCATCTTTATTAGAGGCAGCATGGAACCTGAATGGTGTGGGGCCCTCCAGGACTGCATTTGGGAGACTCTGCTCTAGGTAATGTGCCTGTTTATGGTGTCTGTGCTCGGTGGGGTAAAATATAGGCGTATTAACCATGCGTATGTTTTCTGCAATAAAGGTTTGTTCTTACTATCACGGTTTAGTTGTGGGAAAATATGTGGACCCGATTGGAAGTAGCCCCAGCTGGGTTTTGAACCTGTGACCTTCTGGTCCTAAAGGCACTGGCTGTGTCCGCTGCACCACCGTCTTAGCACAAAAGCAGTGCATTCCCTGGGGAGTCCATGGCTGTTTGTCAGACAGGGCCTGTCTGTTGGTGTGCACTGCACCCACGTGAAGGGGGCTAGGCCACCGTCTGCTGTGGGCAGCAGCCACTGCCCCCTCCACCAACGGTACTCCTCCACCACCATGCTGACATGGCCTTATATTGGTGACAGTATCACAGCTGAATGATATGTGGCCCTCCAGGACTGCATTGAGGGGACTGTGGTCTAGGTAATGCGCATGTTTCTGGTGTCTGTGCTCTGTAGGGTAAAATAGAGGTGTTTGGACCATGCTTATGTTATCTGCAAAAAAGGTTGGTGTGTACTATCATGGTTTAGTGGTGGGTAAAATATGGGGATTGGGTTTGCAGGAGCCCCAGCTGGGACTTGAATTGGTGATCTTTGGCTCCTGAACACACTGTCTGTGTTCACTGCACCACACTGTGGCCACAGAGACAGTGCAGTCCCTGGAGATAGGAAACCTGGCCAAAGGAGTCATAAACCCTTGTCTATTAGACAACTTTTTGGTGGTGGTGAGAATCGAGGAGGAATGTGACACATTCTATATACCCTTTCGATGTCTAGGACATCTGCACCTTGCCCACTCACAATCTTAAATGACAGAGGTGTAAGGCAGGGGTCTCCAAATCCAGCCCTGGAGGGCCACAAACCAGTCAGGTTGGCAGGATATCTCTAATGCATATATATCTCATGCATATTCATTAGGGATATCCCGAAAACCTGACTGGTCTGCGGCTCTCCAGGACCAGGGTTCCCCACCCCTGGTCTATACAGTGTGTGGTGGCTGCAAACACCTTCCACAGCCCACACTGCCAGCACTGTTGCCAGTATTGGCCTGCCAATGTGCATAATGAGGAGCAAGGTACCATGGGTATAGCCCGGACAGGGTGACCTGGCCAGGATGCATCTGCACAGGGCATAGGGCACTGGCTGGGACATTTTAGTGCCCGGCCACCACCTACACAGACAGGGTGACCTCAGTATGTCCTGCTGGGAGATCACTCTCACCCTGACTGTGCAGTGATGACAGCATGGCTAGGCACCCCCCTAGTGCTAGATAGTATTTCTCTTATGTGATATGTATGGGTTTTCTTTTGGGGCCCAGTCACTGATTTATCTGCTTGTTGTGTATGCTGACATCCCAGTTCTGGGTGCATGCATTTCCACCAAGAACATGCACTATGGACTAGCTAGCAGACTGTTTGCAGCTGGTATGTGTCTTGATGGAGAGGCTTGTAGGGTGCACTGGCTGAAGGCTTGGTGCAGGAGAATATCAGATAGTGGTGGGGTGCAGCTTAGCATATCCAGGCCTAATGTCTGTCTGCTATTGTGTTATGGATGTGTACAGAGCTGCATTGACTGCCCTGTAGGGCATCTGTTCTCCATCAGGACTGGGGTTGATGGTCCCCTCTACTGCCACCATTGCAGGGAGGTAGAATGTGGATCTGCTGATGGGAAACCCTGTTTGCCACCCTCAGCCCTGGAGGAGGAGGAGGTGGTGGTGGTGGTAGTACATGATCCTCCTGGGGGGTCCATAGGGGCTACACCTGACTGAGACATCCAAAGTGTTTCTGCAGAAACTACCTATCTCACACATTAACATTGCTTTGGACCTCCAGCATGGCCTCTTTCAGCCATGGAAGGTGCTGTGGACCTGGTGCTGGGCACCTCACCGCACACTCAGGGTGAGCACAGTACCCGCACAATGTGACGGTGTGTAGCTACTCTGTGCCAGTAAAACACACGGTCAGTACCCCCTACCAAGCCGAGGTGCTGTGGGGGTGCATACCCCATCTTGTGTTTATCTGTGGACAGCTGATTTGCATGTGCAGTGCATCATGGGTACGGGTGGGCTAACCCTATCCTGGTGACCACAGCAGACTGTCTGTGTGGTGACGTGCACTCCCTCTGCAGTCAGCCAGGGGTTTGCAAGCAGCTGTAGAGCTGTAGCACAATGGTTACTTCACTGCCTGTGGAGCCAGAGGTTGTGGGTTATTTGATGGGGCTGCCTAAAGCATTATTGCTTTTTAATGTACATTATTGCTGCCAGCAAAAACACCCTCATCGTACTGTACCCATAAGGTGCCTCAGAGGGCGCTTTATAGGGCGCCCTATAGTTTACCTTATGGTTACCGTCCATAAAAGGTGCACTATACGTTATCCTGTGGAGCAACTTATAGGGTGCACTATAGGGGACATTTTAGGGTGCCATGGCGGACAGTGCACTTTATAATGTGCCCTATGGAGTGCCTTATAGGGTGCCTTATGCGGCACCTTCAATTACAGCACGTGAGGGCCTGTTTGCTGGCAGCAATTAATAAAATACAACTAAAGTGCTGCAGGAAAAAATATATACATTGCAAAGCTGATGCCACAGTCAGCCTTAGGTATTAGGCACACTGGGGAGCAAACTCATGACCCCTGTATCAGCAGTCAGTGCCTTACCCATTGTGCTACACTGCTGCTCCTCCTTGCATGTCAGCGCACCTACTTATGCTGTGCATTCCTTAAACTGCACAGTGCTGCCATCAAAAACATTGCTGTGACCTTGCGGTAACTCATACGGCACCCTATAAAGTGCCCTATAAGCAACATTCTAGGGTGCCTTGGCGGACAGTGCACTTTAACATGTGCCTTATGGGGCGCCTTATGTTAACACGCTTTGAGAGTGTGTTTGCTAGTAGTAGTAATTAAAATAGAAAATAAAATGCCTCCTAAAGCAAACTTACTCATAATAGACAAATCTGATTGATTTCTTTGACTGGGTGACCAGGGAGTTGGACCGCGGGAGAGCTCTAGATGTGGTGTATTTAGATTTCAGTAAAGCCTTTGACACTGTTCCTCACAGGCGACTTATAAACAAACTGAGCACCCTAGGGATGGACCCTAAAGTTACTGCTTGGGTTAGAAATTGGTTGGGTGGGAGGCGACAAAGAGTACAAGTAAATGCAGCTCACTCTGAGGAGAAGGATGTTACCAGTGGTGTGCCCCAGGGATCTGTCCTTGGTCCAATTCTTTTTAACATCTTTGTTAGTGATATAGCGGAAGGGCTGTCGGGTAAGGTTTGCCTCTTTGCGGATGATACCAAAATCTGCAATAGAGTAGACACCCAGGAAGGTGTAGATAACATGAGGAGGGATCTAGCTAAGCTTGAAGAATGGTCTAGAATTTGGCAACTGGGATTTAATGTTAAAAAATGTAAGGTCATGCATTTGGGCTGCAGCAATCCAAGGGAGCAATACAGTATAGGAGGTGAAGTACTTTTGTCCACTAAAGAAGAGCGGGACCTAGGCGTAGTTGTGTCCGATGATCTTAAAGTAGCTAAACAGGTAGAAAAGGCGACGGCAAAAGCTAGAAGGATGCTTGGGTGCATACGGAGAGGAATGGCTAGCAGAAAAAAGGAGGTGATAATGCCTCTGTATAAGTCTTTGGTGCGACCTCATTTGGAGTATGGTGTGCAATTCTGGAGACCGCACCTTCAAAAGGATGTGAGCAGGATGGAGTCAGTGCAGAGGGTTGCTACTAAGATGATTAGTGGTCTTCATTATAAAGCATATGAGGACAGACTTAAGGATCTTAATATGTACACCTTAGAGGAAAGGCGGGATAGAGGTGATATGATTGAGATGTTTAAATACCTCCGTGGCATAAATGTTCAGGGAGAGAGCCTCTTTCAATTGAAAGCAAGTTCTGTGACGAGGGGACATGGGATGAGGGTGAAGGGAGATAGATTCAGGAGTGATATGCGGAAATATTTCTTTACGGAAAGAGTAGTGGATCCGTGGAATAGTCTCCCAGTGGAGGTGGTAGAGATGAGGACAGTAACTGAATTCAAAAAAGCATGGGACCAACACAGAGGATCTCTAAAGGTAAAAAGTGGACTGTTGTAGTTGTTGTTATGGAAGAACAGACTAGATGGGCCTTGTGGTCTTTTTCTGTCATCATGTTTCTATGTTATGTCTCAGACAGCCTTCTTCCTTGAGCACAGTGGGGGATTGAATCCATGATCCCTGCACCATTGGTCAGTGTCTTAACCATTGTGCTGTGGTTCTGCTCCTGTGCTTGTGCATCAGCGTGCCACCTTATGCTGCCCAATATTAAAATGCCTCCTAAAGCAATAGCACGCTGCCTTATGCTGCCCATTATTTAGATGCCTCCTGAAGTAATGCCTCAGCCAGCTGTCTTCATTGGGCACTGTGGGGGATTGAACCCCTGATCCCTGCACCATTGGTCAGTGTCTTAACCATTATGCTGTGGCTCTGCTCCTTTGCTTGCCCATCAGCGCGCCACTTATGCCTCCTGCGCAGCTTTCTCATGCGCTAATGTGCGGGGCGCACATGGGCACCGCGCACCTTAGCGCATGAATAATCCCGGTTTTGCTTTTTTCAGCCAGACACGCCCAATCCTTATATGGCACCCGCACACTAGCGCGGCCCGCACATTACCGGGGTTTTAGTAAACATACCCCTAAGTTGACTAAGTAAATGTGATTGATACTGGTCTAAAGATTGTATGACCGTAGCACCCCCCTTATCGGCTTGGCGAATTACTATATCTTGTTTTTTCCGTAGTTCATCTATTGCTTTCCATTGATCATTGGACAAATTGTGAAATTTAGATTGTAGATTTGATGTTTCCAAAAAGTCCAGATCCCTTAACACCAACTTTTGGAACGTTTGTATAAGCGGATCTAAACTACTGAGGTGTCAGATGTAACTTCATGTGGTGCACAGAAATGTGTAACATTCAATTTCCTAAAATATTTATGAAGAGCTATACGCATCTGGAAAGGTTTATAATGAACCAATGGCACAAAAAATAGACCCAAATTTAACACAGAAATTTAACAGTAGAAAGAGGGTGTGAGGATAAATTGATTACTGAGCTTTGTATCGAGTCCGTATAGTCACGCCTTGAGGCCTGTCCTGTACAAAACTTCCCCGGGGTCTCCGGCCCCGGCTCCGGCCACGATTCCGACCTCGGTAAAAAACCTGCTCATGTTGATAAGAAGAGTATTGAGTGAATCACTGCAATTTTTGACACGATTTTTTAGAGGGATATATATATAAGTCACGTTGGTACACCGTGCTATTTATTCACGTAATCCCAGTATTTAGCTGATTTATTGGTTTTCCATACTCACTCCCGTAGCCTCCGTTCGGTGCATGTTAACTGCCTTCATCTACCCTCTCCGACCCAGGCTCATCTACAATCGACCAGACAATCTGCCTTTTTCTACCTTGGCCCATCCCTTTGGAATTCCCTTCCGACAGCCCTGTGTCTAGAGGAGTCTTACCCTAAATTCTGCTCCCTCCTGAAAACTCACCTCTTTGCCTCTGCTTTTAACCTTCCCCCCTGATTCTCTGACCAGCCCCCAGATCTTCCTCCCCTTAGTATGTGTATCGGACTGATTGTTGCTTTTCTCCTCTATCCTATTTATGAATTGTATTTCTTTTTCTTATCTGTTTCCTTTTTGCTTTTTGTCACATTGTAAACTGCCCTGATGTAATGGGGGGGCGGTATATCAAATACTGAAATAAACATAAACATAAACAAAGGTTTTGAATGTTTTAATTATGTAGGGGCACATAAATGGTTGCTTCTTTCACATGATTATAACAAAGATTTCTAAATATGGAACCTATCACTGATTAAAACGGAAGAGAGGCCGAGAGAGGGAATTGTCCCTCAAGACCTATCTTCCTGTATACAGGATAACCATTCTGCTTCTCAGTTGTGTTTCATAGGATCCTTACAGGGTGGCCCAAAAAAAGTGAGAACATCCCGTAGCATATAAGTTATTTAAAAATTCAAAAAGACAGATGTAAACGATTGACAAATTAAAAAAACAAAGATGGCGACTGGAAATTGTCAAAATAAAGATGTTATATAGCTAAAAAAGGTAAATAAGTAAACTATTTAAGCTTTTAATTTATGAGATGTTCTCACTTTTTTTGGGCCACCCTGTATATAGGTTTCCATTTCAACTTTAGTTGGTGATGTTTTAACCATACTAATGCGCTTCTTCAGTTCCCTGTAGAACTGTTTTGGGTTTTCACTAAATAGTTTATTTTGATATCTCTCTTTTCAATTTTCATATCTTTGCCACTTTTTGTGCTTCCACTACTACTTTCAATTTATTATTATTGGAGCATAAAAATTTAAGGTCTTCTGTTAATGCAACATGTTTCAGAAGTGGAAAGGGTACTGCGGTGCCGGAAGAGAAGTATTATCACAGCTGCACATCCCAAAGAAGGGCAGCAGTGTTGGCAGGAGGAGGGGGCACTCAAATGGGGGGGCTGTGAATGGGGGAGGGGCCCCCACTGGAAACATTTTCCCAGGCCCCATAAGGGGTTGAAGCAGCTCTGATTGTACGCGATTTATTGTTGTGAAATCAATAGATGATCCCTTTATACAGGTTATGTTATTAATGATATTGCGGAAGGGCTGTTGGGTAAGGTTTGACTCTTTGTGGATAATACCAAAATCTGCAATAGAGTAGACACCCAGGAAGGAGTAGATAACATGAGGAGGGATCTAGCTAAGCTTGAAGAATGGTTGAGAATTTGGCAGCTGAGATGTAATGCTAAAAAATGCAACGTCAAGCATTTGAGCTGCAAAAATCCAAGAGAGTGGTATAATATAGGGGATGAAGTACTTCTGTCCACGAAAGAGGAGAGGGACTTTGGCGTGATTGTTTCTGATGATCTTAAAGGGCTAAACAGGTAGCATAGTTACATAATATATGACGGCAGATAAAGACCAGCATGGTCCATCTAGTCTGCCCAGCAAGGTGGCAAGAGTAGGTGCACCTGCCACTCCATGTAGGTTGCCCCTCCCCATGCCTTTGTTTAAGGGTGCACCCACTGCTCCATGCAGATTACCCCTATTTGTTGAGATAAAATACATTTTAAGGGTGTACCAACCGCTCCATGCAGATTACCTCTATTTGTTGAGATAAAAGAAATAGAATGTTTATTTTGATTTTATTCTGGTGCTATAAAGGGATCCAAATGGGGAGGCTGTCCCATGCCATTTTGAATTATGTCACTGTATTTGCTCCCACCACTTCCTTCAGGAAGGCATTCCAAGCATCCACCACCTTTTCAGTAAAAAAGTATTTCCTGGTAGAAAAGGCGACGGCAAAAGATAGGGACATGAATGGCTAGCAGGAAAAAGGAGGTGATAGTGCCTCTGTATAAGTCTTTGGTAAGACCTCATTTGGAATACTGTGTGCAATTTTGTGCGCCTACAAAAGGATAAAAACAGGATGGAGTCGATGCAGAGGGTGGTTACCAAAATGGTCAGTGGTCTTCATTATAAGCAATATATGTGGACAGACTTAAAGATCTCAATTTGTATACTTTAGAGCGGGGCTCTCCAACTCCAGTCTTGGAGGACCGCAAACCAGTCAGGTTTTCAGGATAACCCTAATGAATATGCATGATATCAATTCAAATAGAATGGGAATAGAGCATGCAAATATATCTCATGCATATTCATTAGGGATATCCCAAAAATCTGGCAGGATTACGGCCCTCCAGGAAAGGTTTGGAGACCACTGCTTTAGAGGAAAGGCAGGATAGAGTTGATACGATAAAAAAGTTTAAATACCTCTATAGCATAAATGCACAGGAGGAGAGTTTCTTTCATCTGAAAGAAAACTTTGCAACAAGGGGACATCAGATGAAGATGAAAGGGGCTAGACTCAGGAGTAATATTCAGAAATATTTCTTTACGGAAGGAGTGGTAGATGCATGGAATAGTTGCCCAGTGGTGGTATTAGTGATGAGGACAATATCTGAATTCAAGAAAGCATGAGACAAACACAGAAGGTCTCTAAAAGAAAAAAAGGGACTATAGTAATTGATATGGAAGGGCAGATTAGATAGACCATATGGTCTTTTTATGCTGTCATGTTTCTTTGTTTCTATGGCATTGTTTATCGTACTTATACTCTTTACTTTAGTTGTTAATTTCAACTTGGGTAATCTTTCCCTGTCCTGGAACCCAGCATACTCATGCTCATCTCTTTCCAAATACAGTAGGCTAGGAGATAATTTTTCCATTTCTGGATCTTTCTCCTCTCTTTCTTCTTCCCCTCTAGTTGACTTCTTGGCATGCACTTTGTTTATCTTACTCTCCTGTGCTTCCGGATCTCTTAGCGCCCTCTGTACCTCAGCCTTTCTTCTAATACTTCAATGAGCCTCCTCTTTCTCTCTCCTCAACAACCTTTTTTCTAATATTCATTTCTTATCTCTTTCTCTCAAGTTCTTCTTGTGCTCCTTTCTGGATGCCCTCCTTCTCCTTCTGCACCAGCCTTTCTTCTGGTACTCCTCTCTAGACCTCCTTTTTCTTTCTGCACCTGATTTCCTTTTCTGGGGCTCCTTTTTATTTTTCTGCATATACTGTACTTTTCTTCTGATGCTCCCGCCTACAGTAAGTTTCTTCTTTCTCTCTCTATTTCTTCTTCTACAGAAGCTCTCAGTTGTTTTAAGATGTTATCACTCATGTACTTCTTTAGTTTGATCTTTAAAATGAAGGGTTTTAAACTTGCATCAGCTGCTTTTTTGCATTTTTTACTGTGGCAATAATCCTCTTTCTTCCACTTTTTAATGCACTCTCTTCGTATACCCTTTCAATTTAAATATAGGGTTTGTAGAATAAAGGTAGCAATACATTATTTCCTCTTTTCTGCAGGAGTCCACTTAATTGTAGTTTATACTGTTAACTTTTTCAATAACGTTTGTTGCAGCGAGTCCTTGAGCAAAGTCTCTAGATATAGCAACTTCCATTTTGCTGCAAGGTTTTGTGAAAAAAAAAAGACAATTTTGAAAATGAGCTCTCTCCTTGAGCAGATTTGAGTCTCTATGAGCTTGTAAATCACCAGCGCCTTTATTTGCCACAGAGATGTAGTTCCCAAATATGCAAACAAAGCATTCAGCTTCCCAATAATCTCGCCCCTTCTGAAAGCATGGAAATTGTGTTCTCATTTCTTCTGTCAAGTGAAACTTGCATATTGGCATTTTATTCTATTCTCCAGTGAGTGACAGATTACTATGATGCTACCTCTTCTTTCTTCTCAATTTTCTTCTTTCTTAAATGAAGGAACTGACTTTAAACAAAAGTGAACTATGCATATTATTTATTTTTATTTATTTATGGTTCTTCTATACCGCGCTATTTATCATCAGTGCGGTTTACAGGTAACATAATTGTACAAGGTAGAAGGATCTACAATGGACTTACAGTAAACAGGAGAGCTAAACATGGAGAACAGGTAAACTATATACAGATAACTATATACAGAATAGTGACAAAAGGTATGGTACGTAAGTTTGGCAATATTCATATATTAAGTGGTGTGACAGTTATGTGTACATAATATATGTAAATTGCAGGGTGCTTGGGATAAGATGTGAGTTTCTATGTGATGTTGTCTGAATTGCTAAAGTGCTGAAGAAACAGATAGTGCTTCCGTGATTTCCTGAACTGGGAGAGGTTACTTATGGCGCGGATGTCTGGTGGTAGTGTGTTCCAGCAGGATGGTGCGTATAGTGCAAAGGCTCTGTTTCTTGTGGACTTGGAGCATTTGGTGATGAGCTTCGGGAGCAAGAGGGTGTTGGTGGAGGTAGATCTTCTGAGCCTATTGGGGGGGGGGGGGTGGATGAGGTCAGAGAGGGAAGTGGACGTGAATTTGTTGATAGCCTTGAATATTATTGTTAAGATTTTAAAGGTGATCCTAGAGTGTACAGGAAGTCAGTGCAGAGATTTTAGGATAGGGGTGATATGGTCCCTTTTAGATACTCCACATAGGGTTCTAGCTGCGGTGTTCATTGCTAGCTGCAAAGGATGCAGAGTACACTTCGGGAGGCCATAGAGTATGGAGTTGGTGTAGTCGAAGTGCAGCATAACCAATGCTTGAAAGACTGTTCGAAAGTCTATTGGCTCAAGTAGTTGCCTCATGTGGCGCATCATCCGGACTTTGTGGTAGATCGCCTTTACCATGTTGCTTATCTGGGTGTTTAGATTAAGATGTTGGTCGAGCGTTAATCTGAGGTAATGTATCGTTGTCTTAGTGAGGATCTCTGCTTCGCGTACCTGCAGTGATGGAGGCGGAATGAATGAATGATCTCTACTGATGAAGAGAATCTCAGTCTTTTTGAAATTTATTTTTAGCTTCTGTGTTTGAAGCCAGTCTGTGACTGCGTCAAAGCATGTGGACAGACGAGAAAGGTCTGGGTGAACCGTTGATATTGGTGTGAACATGAGGACATCGTCAGCATATACTAGGCAGTTGATGTTGAAGGACTTGATGATATTGCAAATAGGTTGCATATACACATTAAAGAAAAGAGCTGATAGCGAGGATCGCTGTGGGACTCCCTTTTCTTGTGGGAATGGGGTGGATATGGAGGAGCCGGAGCGAACATGTTGTAATCTGTCACTGAGGTAAGACGCACACCAGGCAAGTGCAGTGCCGTGGATCCCCTTCTCAGCAAGGCGTGACAGGAGTAGATCATGACTGATGGAGTCAAAAGCTGCGGCAATGTCGAGGAAGATGAGGGCAAAGCCTTGTCTGATATTTTCTAGCCCTATAGTAAGTGTGCTAAATAGGGTTGTTAACAGGGTTTCGACGCCGTGTGACTCCCTGAATCCATGTTGGCAAGGATCGGGGGGTGCATTATTCTCTATGTGGTGGTCTAGTTGACGCTGGACTATTTTTTCCATGATTTTAGCTAAGAGCGGGATGCTGGAGATAGGCCTGTAAGAGTTCATCTTCGCAGGGTCTAATTTATTGTTCTTCAGCAGCGGTCTGATTGATGTTTGTTTTAGGCTTTGGGGGAAAATTCCGGCCTGGAATGAAATGCCTATCATTTTGGCCAGGAAAGGGCTGAGCTCCATCCGTAGGGCTTTTATCCATGATGCTGGACATGGGTCATTTGGTGCTGTGGTGGTGTTTATGTCCATGATGATGTCTTTGATGTCATTTGCGGTTGGGGCGGAGAAGGTGGTGATGGTATGCTGAGCATCCATTGGGGCTCGTAGGGGTGAGGGTGAAGGGGGAAGGTCAGACATCTCATCTGGAGAGAAGGTACTTGAGGGTGTGGGTGATTGGCTAGCTTTGGCAATCAAGTAGTCTGCATATTCCTGAGGGACTGGGTGGCTTGATTGGCCAGTGGAGGGTTCATTTGTTAAGGTTTTGACAAGCTTGAAAAGTTTGTGTGGCTTGTTTGGGGATCGTTGTAGAATTTCTGCATGGTATTGCCTCATTCTTGTTGAGACTGCAGCTCGGTGGGTGTCCAGATGGGCGAAGTAGGCATTATAGTTTTCAGATGATCTGGAGCAGCGCCAGCGCCTTTCTAGCTGTCTGAGTTGGCGGAGGGAATTCTTTAGTTCGGGGGAGTACCAAGGTGCGTTCCTTCTTCTGCCAAGTACTTTGTTGTTAGAGGGTGAGTCGATTACGGCGTTGAGACTTGTGTTCCATAAGGAGATCATGTCATCTAAATTTTGTCCGGGGGGGTCATGGAGAAGGTGTGTTCTTTCCAAGATATCCTCTCTGTTGAATGGACGGTAGCGCTTTGAAGTTGATTCTGGTAGTTCATCAGAGGATTGGGAACTAGTGGGTGTGGAGTATGCAGGCATCGAGAACACAATTAGATTATGATCAGACCATGGTACTGTGCATAGTGAGAGTTTGATGTTGTTTGTGGTACGAAGGGCTGTTTGTGATGCGAATATGAGATCAAGCATATTTCCCTTGCTGTGGGTAGGAGAGTTGATTAGTTGGGTGTAGCCTAATGATTCAAGTGCGTAAAGGAAGGCTTTGGACTGGGTGTTTTGCAGTGAGGGGAGGTTGAAATCACCCAATATCCAGTTTGTTGTGTGTGTCTTGATAGGGTTGCAGGCGAGGTCGGTGATTGTGGAGAGGTCATCGATTGATGTAGAGGGTGCACGGTATATCAAGTTGATGGTGCAGTGTTTGTTTGCTATGGAGATGTAGTCGAGGTATGAGGTGCTGCTGGAGGCGATCATTTGGAATTGTAGTTCTGTCTTGCTTAAGATGAGTACTCCACCCCCTCTTCTATCAGTTCTGTGGCACAAGTGGGTAGAAATGTTAGGGGGGGGGGGGCGAACTGATGAAGGAGAACCGCATCTGCATCTGATATCCATGTCTCAGTGATGCATAGAATATCGATATCATGGTCAGATAATATGTCAGATATGGCAGGCCATTTCTTTCGGATAGAGCGTGCGTTTAGGAGGGCGCACTTCAGGTCATGAGGGGTGGGGTGTGGGGGTCCTGCAGAGAGGTTTTGGACTGGTGGAGGGCGACATAGATGAGGTGATGGTAAGGCGCGTGCACAGATCTGGGAGTTTGGTAGTTGGAGTGACTGTAGGATCTCCTCCATGAACCATGTAGTATTGGGATGGAGTTACGGGTGACAGAGAGGGCTTGGGAGCCATGCATCAGAGCAAGTAGCATGCAGCAGCTGGCAAGGGCGTGGGGGTATATGCTTGTTGTAAGTGGAGGCATGGCAGGTGGATGATAGCAGGGGGTCAGTTGGGATAATTGTGTAGGTCTAGTTAGTTTTAGTGTAACAATTTGGCTGTGTTTGCTTGTGACAGTGTAGCGGATTAGCTATACAACAATAACAGTAGTGACAGTATTGTAATATATGGAAGATGGGTTCAAGTTGGTGTAACAATTAGATTGGGCTCAGAGATAGCAGTGCAGCCATTCGGTTAGACAGATTATAATTGCACAAATAATAATTTGATTGAGTTCCAGGGTAACAGTAGAGTAACTCAACTAGACAGCTTCAATATCACAGCAATATCAATCTCTAAATTACAGGTACACTAGCTTGATATTTCTACAGTTAGCAAAAGCAGTAGGGCAGACAGGGTAATCTCACTGGACATAAAAGTTTTCGTTTCTCGGCTAACAACAGCAGGGTGTAGGCAGCTCCCGGAATGCTTAGATGAGAAGATGTTGATTTCGCATACGCTTCAGGGCGGCAAAGGTTGTTGTATGGCGGTCCACACCTAAGGGCCACGCCAAAGGGCCCTCTGGCGAGGCCCTCGGGCACAGGCCCACCAGGCGCAGGTGCACCTGATGGCGCTCCTTTTGAATCTGGTCGGGCTGCCCCGATTGGGCAGACTTCCTCTTCCTCGAGTCCCGCAATGCTCCGGCAGCTCAATCCCCTCAAGGAGAGCAGGAGGTGAGCCGGACGGGTGCAGAAATCAAAAGGGAGCTCTGGGCTGATGGCACTCCTTTTGAATCTGGTCGGGCTGCCCCGATTGGGCAGACTTCCTCTTCCTCGAGTCCCGCGATGCTCTGGCAGCTCAATCCCCTCAGAGAGAGCAGGAGGTGAGCCGGAGGGGTGCAGAAATCAAAAGGGAGCTCTGGGCTGATGGCGCTCCTTTTGAATCTGGTCAGGCTGCCCCGATTGGACAGACTTCCTCTTCCTCGAGTCCCGCGATGCTCCGGCAGCTCAATCCCCTCAGGGAGAGCAGGAGGTGAGCTGGAGGGGTGCAGAAATCAAAAGGGAGCTCTGGGCTGATGGCGCTCCTTTTGAATCTGGTCGGGCTGCCCCGATTGGGCAGACTTCCTCTTCCTCGAGTCCAGCGATGCTCCGGCAGCTCAATCCCCTCAGGGAGAGCAGGAGGTGAGCCAGAGGGGTGCAGAAATCAAAAGGGAGCTCTGGGCTGATGGCGCTCCTTTTGAATCTGGTCAGGCTGCCCCAATTGGGCAGACTTCCTCTTCCTCGAGTCTCGCGATGCTCCGGCAGCTCAATCCCCTCAGGGAGAGCAGGAGGTGAGCCGGAGGGGTGCAGAAATCAAAAGGGAGCTCTGGGCTGATGGCGCTCCTTTTGAATCTGGTCGGGCTGCCCCGATTGGGCAGACTTCCTCTTCCTCGAGTCCCGCGATTCTCCGACAGCTCAATCCCCTCAGGGAGAGCAGGAGGTGAGCTGGAGGGGTGCAGAAATCAAAAGTGATAGTCATGTCCTATTGTGGCAGGGTCAGTAACATAAAGCACACTACAAATCCCAGAATCCTTTGGGATAGTGAAAGGAAGACCCCTGCCACTGATAAAGCTCCCAGGTGACTCAGAGGGGGGGAAACTCAGGAAAGGGCTGGGGGGGGGGGGAGGGATTTCATGAGTTAACTTCCCCTGAGGCAGCTGGGACAAAAGTACCAATGGGTGGAGAGCAGATGAGTGATAAAGAACAAATGGAGACTGAACAAACCCCACTGGAATGTCCTTCTCAAGATATGGAACCTATGGACTGCTGTTAAGTCAGAGGAGATGTTAGTTGTGCTATGGACTGGCTAAGAGAAACTGTAGACTTAAAAAGACTGTTTAGAAATTTACCTTTTGATTGATGCACGGCTGTGCAGCAGATAAACCCAGAGACTGATTATAAAGTTACCTTTTCATTGCTGCCCTGCTGTGCAGAAAATAAACCCCAGAGAAGTGGGAGGGGGAGCTGTCTTTCCTTGTGCAGAAGCAGTGTGACAGCTCGAGCCTGCTGGGCTGCCTGAAATCTAATGACTAGAGGCAGCCAGCTAACAAGCCTAAAGAAACGAGGTACAGTATGTGGATGTTGCAGTTCCTAACTGTGGTTTGCTGGAACTGCAAATGCTGTTGGCAATAAACTGGAAGACATATAAGGCAGTCTGACCTCACCCGGTGCATCCCAGGATGCACCGCATGGGGGTCAGACACCACCATTTTGCAAGATGGTCAACGCAGAACGAGAGCACTTAGGCAGCACTCCCACTTAAGGTGAATTTGGGAGCTGCCAGACCACCAGGTAAGGGCTGCTTGACCACAGGTTATTTTTTTATTTCATGGGGGAAAGGGGCCACTAGACCACCAGGCTCTTTTTTCATTTAATGGAGGCTGGGGGGGGGGGAAGGGGCCGCTAGACCACCAGGCATTATTATATTGTGGGGCAAGGCCCCCAACAGTATTTTGATGGCATCGGGGGCCTTTTCCAATGCCATCAAAATACTGTCAGGGGTGGGATCGGGTCGTTGGACCACCATGGATCATTTTATTGTCGGACACAGCTCTCGACCGTATTTTCATGGCTTCAGAGGCTTTTCCTGATGCCTGGTCATCTGAGGAGGAGATGATCTAGACATCGGGGAAAGCACCCAGTGGTATCAAATTACTGTCGGGGGCACGCGTTAGAGGGTTTCTTCTACTCAGACCCTGAAGTAAAAAGTTTGGCGCTGTGGTTGGTTGCAAAACCCTCTACACATGTCTCTGCATCGGGCGTAGTTATGATTTGCATACTAGCCTGGCTGATTATAATAGATTTAAGTTCATTTAACTATGCATGCAATTAGTTGGGCGCTAGCTTTCCCATCGGCGTTTATGTCCGTTTCCTGCATTTGCAAGAATGTTGAAAATACTTAAACATAGTGTTAGGGGCTCGTAAAGCCTGTGCTAGCTTTCTGCATTGGCCTGATTGTGAGAACAGAACAGTGATATCCCAACCATGTAAGGCACTGAAAATCCACACAGGGGTTTGAATATAACTGTGATTGGTATCTTTCAGTTAGCTAGTTTAGCAGACTGGAGGAGTAGCCTAGTAGTTAAAGCAACAACCTAGCACTCAGGAGATCTGGGTTCATTTCCTGCTGTCACTCTTTGGGCAAGTCCCTTTACCCTCTATTGCCTCAGAAGAAAAGGCTTAGCAACAGGGCCGGTCTGTCCATTGAGCAAGAATGTTTTTTGCACAGGCCCCACGTTTCAGGGGGCCCCGCTCAAAGAACATTTTGCTTTAAAAGTAAATTTTAAAATAGAAAAAAAGCTGGCTGCTGCTGCTGCCGCCGCCGCTGCCGCAGCAACAGCAGATTCAAATATCCCGTGGGGCCCCCCCCTGTCCGACAGAGCCTGCCCTCCCTGCATCAGCTCCATCTCCGCAGTCGCACCGGCTTTCAGAGCGCGAAGGGAGACAAGTTTCCCTTTCGTGGCTCTGTTAAGCCCGCAGGGGCTGATGGGACATCAGCCCCCGCGGGCTTAACAGAGCCGTGAGGGAGAAACTCTCCTTTCGCGCTCTGAAAGCCGGTGCGATTGCGGAGATGGAGCTGATGCAGGGAGGGCAGGCTCTGTCGGGCAGTGGGGGGCCCCGCGGGATATTAGATTCTGCCGTTGCCACTGCAGCGGCGGCGGCAGCAGACAGATTTTTTTTTTTAATTTTTGCTTGGCTGTTGGGGTGGGAGTTAGGACTGGAAATGGGCTAATGGGGTTAGGACTGGAAGAGGGCTTATAGGGGGTTAGGACTGGTAATGGGCTATGGGGAGCTAAGTCTGGAAATGGGGTGATGGGGGGTTAGGACTGGTAATGGGCTATGGGGGGGGCTAAGACTGGAAATGGGCTGATGAGGTTAGGGCTGGAAGTGAGCTGATGGGGGTTAGGACTGGTAATGGGGTATGGGAGTGGAGTGGAGGAGTGGCCTAGTGGTTGGGGCAAGATACTTCAGACCGGAAGGTCGGGGGTTCAAATCCCACTAGAGGACAGCAACCTTGGGCCTGAAGGACTGGGGTTTCTAGTCCCACAGGTGCTCCTTGTGGTCTTGGGCAAGCCACTTAACCCTCCATAGCCCATGTTCCCTGTAAAATAGTTATCTCCAAGTTATAATGCCCTTTTCAATGTAATTTCAGTTTGTTCAATGTAAACCGCACTGATGCAGAATAGCGCGGTATATAAGAGAATGTAAATAAATGGGGGGGCTTAAACTGAAAATTGGGTGATGGGGGTTAGGACTGGAAATGGGCTGATGGGATTAGGACTGAGAGTGGGCTGATGGGGACTTAGGACTGGTAATAGGCTATGGGGGGGGCTAGGACTGGTAATGGGTTGGGGGGGTTGCTAGGATTGGAAATGGGCTGAGTGGAAGGGAAGGCTTGAACTGCAAATAGCTGATGGGGAGGGGGGCTTGGAATGGAAATGGGTTGTGAGGGGAGGGAACTAGGACAGGAAATGGCTGATGGAGGGGGCTAGGATAGGACTGGGAATTGGGTGTTGGGGGAGCTAAGATTGGAAATGGGCTGTGGTGGGGGCTTGGATTAAAATGGATTCATGGAGGGGCTAGAACTGGAAGTAGGCTTATGGGGGGCTTGGATTGGAAATGGGCTGAATGGAGGGGAGCTAGGATTTGACATGGACTGATGGTGGGGCTAGGAAAGGACTAGAAATGGGCTGATGGGAGGCTAGTATTGGAAATGAGCTGATGGAGGGACTTGGATAGGACTGGAAATGGATGGGGGAGCTAGGAATGGAAATGGGCTGATGCGGTGACTAGAAGGGAGCGGATACTGGGTGGGGCTGGAACTAGAAGGGAGCTGATGTTGGGGGAGAATAGAATGGGATGGAGCTGGGAGAGTAAAATGGAGAGGGTAAAAAATATTTTGTGTGGGAGGGAAGACAAATCTACAATTGGCCGGGTATTGGGAGAGTAAGTGGGGATTGAGGATGGAGGGGTAAAATTTGAGTGGATGAAATAGGAATGAGGAAAGAGCAAAAGGAGAAAGATTAGTATGTTAAAGCAGATGTAGAGAGAGAATGGAAAAAAATTAGAAGAGAGAAGAAAGGACAAATGGACAGCAGACGATGGAGAGTTAGCAGAAGACACAAAGAAACCAGAAGAAAGTGGCTGGAAAGGACAAATGGACAGCAGACGATGGAGAGTTAGCAGAAGACACAAAGAAACCAGAAGAAAGTGGCTGGAGCAATTGCAACTGAAAAAAATGCACAAAAGGTAGAAAGATATCTCTTTATTTTGAATTTATTAACTGAAATATGTCAGCTCTGGGAAATGTGCATCATTAACGTCTGCGCTTTGGTTAGTACAAGAGGAAATTAATTTATAGTTTTATTTCTACAGTGTTGTTGTACATTCCAAGTTTGGCTTTTGGGGTTCCCAGTTTAATTGTCTTCCTGTTTCTAAATTGTGATTCCTTGTTTGGTGATGGTCTGTGTTCTGCATGTGTAACTGAGCTGAGGTATTCTGTTTATGTAATTCCTATTTGACATTGCCACTTGTTCCCTTTCCCCAGTAGGTCATGTATTGTTATTCTCTGAAATGTATTGGTTTAATATTTGCAGTGTTGCCTTTTGATAGGTAGGTTACGGTGCTTTGTGAGTCTTGGTAGTGCTGTTAGGATACGGCGGGTTTGCTATGGGTTCTAAATGGGCAGTGTTTGTAGTAGTTCCTAATGTGCCTGGCGGTTGGCACTGGATTATAGTAATGTAGAAATCTTTTAGTCTTTCTTTATCCATACACTCATTAAGAGGCATGTTTACTAAAAGTTAGTGTATGGTAACATTATGCAAATATTTATGCAAATGAGGCCCCACACCGAGTCTCCGCACATGACCCTGCACCTCCCTTGGGCCGCCCCTGCTTGGCAATCTACTTCTGGTCATATCTTGCCAAGAAACCCAGGGGCTGCTGGGTCACCAGGATTCAGCATTGACTTGATGGCACTTACAATAATTGTTTGTGTTTTTTTAATGTTCTGGTGGATCCTCCTCTAACCCCATCCCTCTCTCGGTCAGTGTACTTCAAGGCTCTGTCTTGGGATCTCTCCTCTCTCTCTACATTCAGTCACTTGGTGCACTCATCTCCTCCCATGGATTTCAGTATTGTCTTTATGCTGATGACTCTCAAATCTACCTCTCTATACCTGAAATGTTCTCAGGAATCCAGACCCGTATCTCAGCCTGCTTATCTGATGTTGCTGCTTAGATGTCCCACAGCCATCTAAAATTGAACATGGCAACAACTTATCTTTCCCCCAATGCAATAGCCCCCCTTCCTCCTTTCTCCGTCTCTGTGACTAACACTCTACGTCTCCCTGTTTCCTCAGTTTGCAACCTTAAAGTCATCTTTGGCTCTTCTTTCTCCTTCTCTGCACACATCCAACAGATAGCAGAATTCAATACAAAGCCTTAATGACTGCATTCAAAAATCACACACAATTTATCTGCGAACTGTCTAGAGCAGGGGTGACCAACTCCAATCCTTGTGCACAACAATTCAGCCTGGTTTTCAGGATGCCCCTAATGAATATTCATGGATATATTTGCATGCAATGGGAGGCAGTGGATGCAAATACACCTCATGAATATTCATTAGGATCATCCTGAAAAATCATCCAGGCTGGACTGTGGTGCACCAGGACAGCAGTTTGGCCACCCCTGGTCTAGAGCAACTACTACAGCACTCAAGAAACAAACGAGACAAGAGGAAGACGATAAAGACCATGCTGACTATACCAACAGAAAAACAAGGAGTAATCAATTTGCCTTTACAAGAGCCTTCTCTTTATATGCTCCTGGATTGTGGAATTTTCTACCAAGCAAGAAACAAAACAGCACAGATTTATCAGCATTCCGTAAAGATCTAAAAACACACCTGTTTGTATGCTATTAAGGTGACGATACATAAATTATTATCCTGCTATCAATTACAAAACATACCACAATTAATATGCCACCACTTATATCACACCCAAGAAACCTGTAGCTAATCTCAGCCAAACACAATACTATAATTCTTTTATTTGCACATAGTTATGTAGCCTTTATCCTTAATTGTCAATATTTAAGGCAGTCTCCCTGCTTACTAATCTATCCCCAATTATATATTAGCCTGTTTAATGTGACCCAGTTGTATTTTACCCTGTCCATTATCTAAGTTGCATTAAACCCTGTTCAATGTAAAAAAAACTCAGTTTTGTTAATTGTAAACTGCTCTGACCTGTGTAAGAGCAGTATAAAATAAGTCAAATAAATAAATAAAATAACTAAAACCTGTCATTACTTTCTCTTTAACATCAGTAAAATTTGTCTCTTCCTTTCTGAACATACTACTAAGACCGTTATCCACTCTCTAGTCACCTCCAGTTTAGACTATTGCAATCTGCTGCTTCTGGTTTCCCTCCGATTAATCTCTCTCCCCTTCAATCTGTTCAAAACTCAGCTGCATGGCTAATCTTCCACCAGTCTCTCTATGTTCACATAACCTCTCTTCTCAAGTCACTTCACTGGCTCCTTATCTGTTTCCATATTAAAGTCAAACTTCTCCTACTGACTTATAAGTGTCTTCATTCTTCTGCTCCTCACTGCTTTTCCTCTCTTATCACTCCTACAACCTTCCTTGGGAACTCCACTCCTCTGTCAGATCCCCTTTTATCTGTGCCTTTCTCTGCCACTTCGTTCATTCCACCTTGCTGCGCCATATGCATGGAACAAGCTACCTGAATTAATATGCCAGATTCCTTCTCTGGCCCCATTCAAATCCAGGCTAAAACCCTGTCTCTTTGAGGCTGTGTTTGGATCCTGATCCCCTTATTCTTCTGCTTATCACATATCTGTATATTGCCATTCCCCATGATTTACCCTAGTCCCCAGTTGTTGTGTGGTCTGTCTTGATTAGATTGTAAGCTCTGATGAGCAGGGACTGTCTCTTACTTGTACATGTACAGTGCTGCGTATGCCTTTTAGCGCTATACGAATGATAAGCACTAGTAGTAATTACAGAACTTAGCTTTTGTTGGACAATTACAGAAATGAGACAGCTAGTTGGGAGTGTGGCCAGCCTACGGGCACATTTTGTATGTTGTGTTTGGTGGTTCTGTGCATCAGGAGCCAGAGAGCGCTCCCTGATGGTCCTTGGTGGGGAGATCTCACTACGATAGCCATGAAGAGACCCAGAGGACACACGGTAGCTGCAGAGAATAAAGGAGAGAAATGGAGAAAAAACCATAGGATATTAAAATTCCTCTGTATCGTTCCATGGTGTGACCACCCCTTGAAAACTGTGTGCAAGTCTGGTCGCCGTATCTTAAAAAGGATATAATGGAATTAGAAAAGGTACAGAGAAGAGCCACCAAAATAGTAAAGGGGATGGAATGATACCACTATGAGGAGAGGCTTAAAAGGTTAAGATTCTTCAGCCTGGAAAAGAGACGGCTGCGGGGAGATGTCATAGAGCTCTATAAATTAATGAATGGAGTGGAACGGGTAAACATAGATCAACGGGTAAACGTAGGTCAAAAGGTAGGAAGGCAATGCAATGCAATAGACATGTTGCTCATAGGTACATTCAAGATTTTTCCTCCATGAAAAATAGGATATTTGCCTAAAAATCAAAAATCCTGGAGGACACATCTGAAAGAGCACAAAAAGAGTACATATCCTTGTGCTGGAGAAAGTGTGCAAATTAGTAGTAATCATTTACATAGTACTAGAAGACAAGCACAGTGCTGTACAGAAACATATAAGAAACAGTTCCTTCTCCATGGAGCATACAGTCTAGTCAAGGCATACAGACAAAACACAGGATATCCTGAAAACCTGACTAGTTAGGGGTGTTCTGAGGACTGGGTTGAGAATCATTTGTTCAAGATGAGGGTGGTACATCCAGGAGATGATATTGGATAAGTAGTTTGCATTTGGGACTTGATTCTTGATAAGAGATATGGTATAGAGAGGTAGAAATGGGTGTCATCGGCAGTACCGTACCTAGCCCTGTGTGAACAGTGCAGACACACAGGGCGCAAAGGCTTAAGGGACGCATTTCGGCTGCCTACTGTTGCCCTGCCGCTGCCACTTTTTCTTCTCTCAGCAGCGGCAGGGCAAGAGCAGGCAGCCGGAATGCGCCCCTTAAGCCTTTTCATGGCACTTTAAGCAGGTCTGGTCCCTCCCTCCTCTGACATGGGACAGATCTGATTAAAGTGCCAGCGACTTGCACATCGGGCACGCCTCCCCTCTCCCACTCCATTCAGCCACTTTCTGCTCTTGCCTTGCTGCCAGCACCATTGTGGAGAAAAGAAAGGGCGGCAGCAGCAAGGTAAGAGCAGGCAGCAGCTGGATGGAGGTGCGGGGGAGGTGGGCACATGCCCGATGTGCAAGTCGCACAGAGCGCGATTCTGACTTAGTACGGCCCTGGTCATCAGCATAAAGATCATACTGAAAGCCATGGAAGAAAATCATATTACCAAGGTGAAGAGTATAGAATGACAAAAAGGAAAAGGATCCAGGGCAGAATCTTGAGGCACAATGCCTGATAATGGAAAAACACTAAGGACTAAAAAGTTCACAAAACCTAATCAGTTTCTTGCACAATTCTGAAATAGAACATCTTCTGCCCAAAACTTCAGTTTATAGCACCTTCTATATTAAAGCAAACCCATCAGCAAAAAACTGAAGCTACAATATAACCTATTTAAGACTAATAAGAGAAAATATTTTTCCACTCAATGTGTAATCAAACTCTGGAATTCGTTACCGGAGGATGTAGTAAAAGCTGTTAGTGTAGCTGGGTTTAAAAAAGGTTTAGACAGGTTCCTGGAGAAAAGGTCCATAAACCATTTTTAAACAGGGCACGGGAAAGCCACTGCTTGCTCCAATACAAGCATTGTGGAACTGTTCTGTCTTTTTGGGAAACTGCCAGGTACTTGTGACCTGGATTGGCCACTGTTGGAAACAGTTGGCCACTGTTGGAAACAAAGCGGCGTCGGGGAAGGGAGCATGCAGGTGAGCTCCTCCCTGCTCCCCACCGCGAGGCCTATCAGGCCGAGGAGACCAGCATTCAAATCTTCAGCGCCTCCAGGCGTCCTGCAACAACCCGAGCGGCGTCAGGGAAGGGAGCAGGCAGGTGAGCTCCTCCCTGCTCCCCACCGCGTGGCGTATCAGGCCAAGGAGACCGGCATTCAAATCTTTAGCGCCTCCAGGTGCGCCCGCGTCTGGTGGGCCCACGCCTGAGGGCCTCGCCAGGGGGCCCTTTGGCGTGGCCCTTAGGCACGGGCCCGGGGCACGAGCTCCGGTGCTCTATAGCTGCTGGGGTCGAGCAGGCTTGATTACTCCTCCATACATCGCCTCCAGACCAAACCATCTCACAAGCTCTACCCTGGCACCTTCAAGTAACTCTCTTTTGTCTCGCTTCCCACTGCTGGCATTGTTTTTTTCCTCCCTCTACCCACCTAGAACTTGCTACCCACTGCCTGCACTGTACTGCCACCCATTGTTGGCATTGAACTACTACCCACTGCTTGCACTGTACTGCTACCCATTGTTGGCATTGAACTACTACCCACTACCTGCATAGCACCACTACCCTCTGCCTGCTTAGCATTGCTCCCATTACCTACATCGTACTGCTACCCACTGCTGGGCATAGAACTGCATACCCACCGCGGCATAGAACCGTTGTCCATTGCTTATTCATTGCTTGCATAGTACTGCTACCCATTGTTTTTCATACTGTTGCAGTGAACTGTTGCCACCCATTGTTTTGCATACTGTTGCCACCCATTGTTTTGCATACTGCTGCTACCCATTGTTTTGTTTGTATACTGTTGCCACCCATTGTTTTGTTTTGCATACTGTTGCCACCCATTGTTTGCATACTTCTGCTATCCATTGCTTTGTACACTGTTGCCACCCATTGTTTGCATAGTATTGCTACCCACTGTTGCACTGAACTGTTATCCATTGTACTGCATAGTACTGCCACCCATTGATTGCATACTGTTGCCACCCATTGTTGCTTAGTACCATCACCCATTGTTGTCTAGAACTGTTGTCCACTCCTTATCCTCTGCTTGCTACCCATTGTTTGCATTGAACTGCCACCCACTGCCTGCTTGTCTGCCTATCAAGTGCTACCCGTTGTTTGCCTAGAACTTGCTACCCATTGCTTGCTCAGACCTTGCTGCCCACTACCATGACCCCTCATCTCATTGTCCTCCTCTTCATTATCCTCCCCAACTGCCTCCTCATTATCCTACCCAACTGCCTCCCCTCCTACCAACACCTACCTACACCTACCAACACCCTCCCTCCTCTTCCCCCTATCTTTCCCCTACCTTCCTCACTTCCTCCTCCACTCTGCCCTCTAGCCTAGCACCTGCCCTTGAGCTTCCTCACACCATCTCCCGCATTCAACCAGCCCCCTCTCTACCTTCCTCATTTCTCCCTCCATCCTGCTTCCTAGCCTTGCACCGGCTCTTGAGCTTTTTCACACCATCCCCCGCATTCAACCAGCCCCCCTCTCTTTAAGGCAATCCCACCCTCGTTTCCACTGTACTATCTCCACTATACTTCGCTCTCTAATACTCCTTCTCCTTCTCTCATCTGGTAACATCAATCCCAACCCTGCCCCCCCTCCCCGATTTCTTTCTCACACTAGAAAAAGTTCCTCACGTACCCCATCTAATCTCATCCACATCCCGCTTCTCCCTCCTTCTGCCCTCCCCCATTCATCCCACAATCAATTATCCATAGATATCAACTCCAACCCTACCCCCATAAATAATCCCTCACATAACCTACCCGATACCATCAATTTAGCATACTGGGTCAGAACAAGGTCCATCAAGGCAGGAGCCCTGGCTTGGTTGCTGCCCCCGCTTCCACTACTGCCGCAGATTCCATCTTCTGGGGGGCCAGCAGCGGTGGCAGTTTTAAAGCAGCAGCTTTGTGCTGCCACATTGATGTCCGCAACAGGCCATGTGCTTCGGCACACATGGCCTGTCGTTTCTATCCCCCTCCGACAGGAAGTTGCATCAGAGGGGGTTCTGAAGTGGCAGGCTATGTGTGCCGAAGCACATGGCCTGCCGCAGACACAAAGGATGGCATAAGGCTGCCATGCCACCCACCAAGAGTCTGTCGCTCTAGGCAGCTGTCTAGCCTGCCTAGTGGACGGGCCCGTCCTGCCCTCAAGGGCATGTTTTACTAAAGTGTGATAAGCTTTTGTATTTCCCTTGCACTAAGAACAAAAATTAGCATGCAGTAAGTACAAAATCTGTGTGATAGCTTTTGGGGGTATGCCCAGCCTGTTTCCTGCAATTACTGCACAGAAAAGTGCCTTACCGCATAGTAACATAATTCGCAATTAAAGCAGATGCACTTAATGTAGAGCTTAGCAGTTGGTATGGATGGACAGTTTGGATAGGCCTTATGGTCTTTATCTGCCATCATTTATCTTTGTTTCTGTGTTTCTATATTTCTATGTTTATTTATATTTTTCTATATTTATTTCTGCTTATGAATCAATTCCTGACCACCTAGAGATCATCAAAATATCAAACCCAACTACAGTACATGTATTGCACTTATCTCATAAAATGTCCAGCTCCAGCTCCGGCTCAGCATAGGGTTTAACCATTTTTCCCAAAAAAATTTCAAAATATACAAAAGGTACATTGAGTTAACTAAACTATCTCATTAAATTGGGCCATAAGAGGACCATGGCTTGTATTCCTTGCACAGTGTGCATATTGGTCCTACAAAAAATATTTTTCTTTGGATCATATTTACAATTGGCATATTCTCCAGGACCAAGCAGGAAGTCAGTCCTCACATATGGGTGTCATCGACACCTATGAAGCCCCAGTGGAGCATTTCCCCAGCTTTCCATGAAAGCCTTTGGGAATGCAGGCATGCATGCGCGGTTCCCTTCCCGCCTAAAAGTGCCATCTTACCTCAGTCTCTCTTTTTCCGAGAAGCCCACCGGACGTCTGTCCTGTCATCCCGGATAAAAGTTGGATTTTTCGGCGATTTTTGCTATTTTCTTCTTCCTGGTTCGACGCCGGTTCCCCTCCTGCCGGGTTCGGTACACTGGTATCGAGCCCGATTCTTCTTTTTTGGTTTTTGCCCTTTGTGGCTGGTGTTTGCCCCCTTTTTTTATTTTTCCCTGGAAGGCTGGTCCTTTGACCTCGCGGGGACTCTTTTTTCCCCAATGGCTTCCAGTGGTTTCAAGAAGTGTGATTGGTGTAAGAAGTTGATGTCTCTCACCGGCACACACGACTGCTACCTTCGGTGCCTCGGTCCTGATTTTTATTTTATTTATTTATTTATTTTAGTTTCTTATATACCGCACTTTTTGAGATCAGCGCGGTTCACAGGGAACAACAACAAAACCAGAACAACAGGCTGTTCGGTATTACATATAACAGGGGTAACAACTTGGATCAAACTGGGAGAACTATATACATGGAATATGTAGTCTGTTAACTAGATAACATAATCGAACTATGTACATGATTTAGCATGGTTGTTGGGCGAGAATGAAGAGAATAAGAGAGAAAGAAAAAAAAAAATTGGAAGGGTAAGTGGTGGGACTGTTAAGCTATGTTTTATGTGGGGTAGTATTTGGTGAATAGGATGAATTTAATGGCCTTTCTGAATTGGGTTAGGTCGGCTATGGCACGGATGTCGGAAGGGAGGGAGTTCCAGCATTTTGGTGCGCAAAACAAGAAAGCTCTGTTCGCTGTAGATAGATTGCATGTTATTATGGCCTTTGGTACTGCTAAGGAGTTTAGTGCTGCCTGTCTTCTAATTCTGTTTGATGGAACTAATTGGATGAGCTCAGAAAGTGAGTTTGAGGATATACCCTTGATGGCCTTGAATGTAAGAATCAGGGTTTTGAATATTAGCCTTCCGTGTATGGGGAGCCAATGGAGCTGTTTGAGAATAGGAGTGATATGTTCACTTTTGGAAACTCCTTGAAGAATCCTGATCACGACCCTAAGACGTGTGGACCATGTGGGAAGATGTCTTCCAAGGCACTCCGAAGTCACCAGCAGCAGAAAGAAAGGCTTTTCTCGGACGCAGCCTCCGGCCAGGCCCGGACCTCGTCTGAGGCCTCGACATCTCGGGATTTGGATCCCGAGCGCCATCGAAGCTCCTCGGACAGGGGGTCCCCCGACCGGGAACGCAAGAAGAAGAAGCGGCTCGTGAGGGCGTCGTTGGAGGAGGTCTCTGGCTCCTCGAGGGCCAGGTCTAAGACCCCCGACTGTCGCCCCGGGCCCGTGGAACAAGAGAAGCCTGCAAACGTTCCTTGCGTGGAGCTGGAGTCTGCTGGACACGTAAGCCCTGTGATCCTCAAGGACTCTCCTCCCAGAGAGCCGACGTCGGGCCCGCCGCCGCCGGGGCCCAAGTCGGTGGCTGCTGCGTCTCCCGAGCTGAGTCTCAGGATGACAGCTTTGGAGAGCAGATTGTCTGCCTTCATGGAGCAGCAGCGGGCACTGATGGCCAGCCTGTCTGGTGCATCTGCCCCGACCACCGGGACATCGACATCGAAGTCGACCCTGGAGACTGAGCCGATACTCGAGTTGATCATGGCTCGAAGTCGACCTCGGTCGCGGTCCCCCTCGACCTCCCGTTTGGGACCGAGGGCGTCGACGCCGGTGCCTCTGGCGTCGGGGTGGGTGCTCCAGGGCCCTGCAGGGTCGGAACCTGACTCCTTGTCGGACGAGTCCGCCTGGGGGACGGAGGATGAGGAGTCCCCCGACACATTCAAGACTTGGTGCGTCCCGTCGGACTCACCGCAGTCTGAGCCCCGGAGTAGATCCCCTCCGGAGGATACCCAGTTCTCGGAGTTCGTCCGGGATATGGCCACCGCGTTGGCTATTCTGGCGGACCCCGAGGAAGAGCCTCGAGCTGAAGAGCTCGAGGCCCTACAGTACGACTCTCCTCCGAAGGAGGCCTTTACTGTCCCGGTTCCTCCGATGCTGGAACGGCTCCTCTTCCGGATGTGGGAGGCACCAGCCTCGGCACCGGTTCTAAGCAAGCGAGTTGATTTGATTTATCGACTCCGAAAGAGCCCTGGTTTTCAGAAGGCACAGCTACCACACCATTACATGGTTGTGGAATCGGCCATGCATCGCCTGAAGAGTCAGAAGATGCACTCTGCGGTGCCCCCCGGCAGGGAGGCCCGGAACCTCGATGGTGTCGGTAGAAAGTGCTTCCAGGGCTCGATGCTTGCTTGCCGTGTCCAGTCTTACCAGCTGTACATGGGCATGTACTTGTGAGACCTGGCCAAGGCGTTGGCCGAGTTCTCTGCTGGTCTCTCCGGGGAGCCCTTGCAGAGATTCAAGTCCTTGTCCTCGGGGATTCGGGACTGCTTGAAGTTTATGTCCCGCGCCGCCTACGATGGCTTCAAGGCTTCGGCCCAAGTTGCGGCAGCTGACATCGCGGCTCGACGCCAGGCATGGCTGCAGTCATCGGACCTCGAGCCATGGGTTCAGGACAAGTTGGTCGATGTTCCTTGCCAAGGTGAAAACCTTTTTGGCAAGCCCATGGCCGAGAAGGCTGCACAGCTCGAGACTGAGCACCTTACAAGAACAAGGCTGTCTAGGAAGACCTCTGCCCCTTCTCACAAGAAGAAGGCCTCGGGTAAGAAGCCCTTTTACCCGAGGAAGGGCACTGCCTACAAACAGTACCCTCAGTATCAGGCTGCCCAAGCTGCACCCCAGGGTCAGCAAGCCAAGGGGCAGGGTAATGGGCCCCGTAGGCAGAGGACCCCCAAGCCTCTGGCCCCTGCTCCCACTCAGCAGGGTGGGGGTTTTTGACTCCTTGAGCATAGCCTCTCAATCCCTGCTCTCCCAACCCTGCACAGGAGGTCGCCTCGCCCTCTTTGCCCACCAGTGGCCCCACATCACTGGGGACAGTTGGGTGTTGAACATAGTCCACAGGGACTATGCACTACATTTTCACCAACTACCTCCGCCATACTTTCCAGGGGAACCTCCCAGGCCTCCCCTGCACACAGACCTTCTCCTTCAAGAGCTTCAAGGTCTGTTGGTGGACAGGGCGGTGGAGCCTGTGCCTCCCCACTTGCAAGGTCACAGATTCTACTCCAGATATTTCTTGGTGCCCAAAAGAACCGGTGGCCTTCGACCCATTCTGGACCTCAGGAAGCTCAACCAGTTCCTAGAGAAGGAAAAGTTCAAGATGCTTACTCTTGGAACACTTCTGCCCTACCTCCAGCAGGGAGATTGGCTATGCTCCTTAGATCTAAAGGAGGCGTACACTCACATCCTCATTCATCCAGACCACAGGAAGTACCTCAGGTTCATTGTGGGAGGAAACCATTATCAGTACCGAGTACTGCCTTTTGGCCTCACCTCCGCTCCCAGGGTCTTTACCAAATGCCTGGCAATGGTGGCGGCCTACCTGAGAAATCAGGGAATCTTTGTCTTCCCCTATCTGGACGACTGGCTCATCAGGGGTCAGACGTGCCAGGAGGCCAGACAAGCCACCCTCACAACTATTGCTCTTCTTCAACGCCTGGGGTTTGTAATAAACTTCGCAAAGTCCACTTTGCTCCCCTCCCAGAACTTGGAGTTTATAGGAGCAAGGCTGGACTCTCTGCTGGCAAAGGCTTTCTTGCCAGAAGACAGAGCACAAAGACTGATAGCCTTGGCAAGCCAGTTTCTCAACAGGTCACTGGTCTCCGCCAGACTCTGCCTGAGGCTTCTTGGCCACATGGCTTCGACAGTACATGTGACCCCCAATGCCAGGCTCCATATGAGGCCTGAACAGTGGTGCCTTCGGACTCAGTGGTCACAGGCCACGGGCAGCCTCAGGGACAGGATAAGGGTGTCCAGACAATTTCTGAACTCCCTCAGCTGGTGGTTGCACCCACCCAATCTATTAAAAGGGGTGCCCTTTCAAATTCCTGGGTACACAGTGGTACTGACCACAGACGCCTCCCTGTAGGGCTGGGGAGCTCATTGTCTAAACAAGTGCACCCAGGGCCTGTGGTCTCCTTGGGAGGCTGCACAGCAGATCAATCTCCTAGAACTCAGAGCTATTCGATTAGCACTCAAAGCTTTCTCTCCTGCCCTGGCTCATCAATCTGTCCTCGTTTAGACAGACAACCAAGTAGCCATGTTTTATGTGAACAAACAGGGCGGGACTGGGTCCAGACTCCTCTGTCGGGAGGCTCAGGACCTTTGTTCATTTGCCCTCAAGCACAACATGCTTCTCAAGGCTGTGTACCTTCCAGGCCAGGACAACTACCTGGCCGACAGGTTGAGCAGGATTCTGCAGTCCCACGAGTGGCAGCTGCATCCTTTAGTAGTTCAGAAGATCTTCCTAAAATGGGGTCTCCCTTTGATAGATCTCTTTGCCAGCCTACTGAACAAGCAACTGCCAAAGTTCTGCTCCAGGCAACCGCATCCTCTGAGAATAGCAGCGGATGCTTTTCTGATTCCCTGGTCTCAGGGCCTCCTGTATGCGTTTCCTCTCACGCCCTTGGTGGCCCGAACTCTCTTCAAGATTCTTCAGAACAAGGCCTCGGTCCTGCTGGTGGCTCCCAGGTGGCCGAGACAGCCTTCGTTTCCACTTCTGCTTCAACTGGTGGTGGATCCCCCACTGCCTCTGGGGTTGCAACCCGACCTTCTCTCACAGGAGCAGGGTTCCCTTCTGCACCCCAATCTCAAAGCTCTCAATCTGATGGCCTGGAGGCTGCAAGAGTAGTTTTGGCTCCCTGGGGCCTACCTCAGGAAGTTGAGGAGGTTGTCCTAGCCTCTAGGAAACAGTCCACTAGGAAAACCTATGCTCTCAAGTGGAAAAGGTTTTCTGTGTGGTGTCAGCTACGTACAGAGGATCCTTTCTCCTGTACTGTGCCAGTAGTGCTTCATTACTTACTGCACTTGTCCAATCAGGGACTTAAGTCCAATTCTGTTCGGGTCCACCTCTCAGCTCTATCAGCTCACCACTCACTGGTGGAAGGACATTCTCTGTCGGTTCACCCCTTGGTGTCCCGCTTTCTCAGGGGCTTGCTTTTGCTCAAGCCTCTCATCCGTCCTCCTGCTTCTGAGTGGGAGCTGAATGTGGTCTTGCAGCAGCTGACTCACCCACCCTTTGAGCCGATGGCTACTTGCCCTCTACGCTTCCTGTCCTGGAAGACACTCTTCTTGGTAGCCCTTACCTTGGCTAGGCGAGTGAGTGAGCTTCAGGCCCTGGTCTGTGATAGGCCTTATACTCGCTTCTGTAGGAACAGGGTAGTCCTTAGGACTTACCCAAAGTTCCTCCCCAAAGTTGTCTCCTCCTTCCATCTTAACCAAGAGGTGGTTCTTCCAACATTCTTCCCTAGGCCTCATGCAAGCCAGGCTGAAGCAGTTCTGCATACCCTGGACTATAGGAGGGTCTTATTCTTCTACCTTGACCGTTCGCAGGGGCATAGGAGAGCTACTCAGCTCTTCGTGTCTTTTGACCCTAATAAAATGGGGTTGGCTGTGTCCAAGCGTACCTTGTCCATCTGGGTTGCTGACTGTATCACCTGGGCTTATAGGGCGGCTGACCTTCCTTTGCAGGGTCGGGTCACGGCCCACCGTGTCAGGGCAATGGCTGCCTCAGTGGCTCATCTCCGCTCTGTGCCCTTGGTAGACATCTGCAGGGCTGCAACTTGGTCTCCAAGCCAGACGTTTGCGGCCCATTACTGTCTGGAGAGGGAGTCCCATAGGGACAGTGCTTTTGGTCAAGCAGTACTCCGGAATCTCTTTGAGATTTAGGCAACTCCTGCCCTCCTGCCCTCTGTTGGGCTACCGGTGGAGGTTGTGTCAGTGAAAAGCCTTTCTTTGCAGCTGGGACTAGAGGGAGTCCTCTTGTTCAGCCTGGGCTCCTTGGTAGCCCAGAGCTAGGGAGTCACCCATATGTGAGGACTGACTTCCTGCTTGGTCCTGGAGAAAGAGTAGTTACTCACCTGTAACAGGTGTTCTCCAGGAGCAGCAGGAATCAGTCCTCACAACCCTCCCTCCTCCCCTTGGAGTTGCAGTTGTACATAGTTTATTTTTCATTTTTGTGTGCTGTTCTTAGCTATGTCATTTGACTGAGGTAAGATGGCACCTTTAGGCGGGAAGGGAACCGCGCATGCGTGCCTGCATTCCCAAAGGCTTTCATAGAAAGCTGGGGAAATGCTCCGCTGGGGCTTCATCGGCATCGATGACACCCATATGTGAGGACTGATTCCTGCTGCTCCTGGAGAACATCTGTTACAGGTGAGTAACTACTCTTTTAGAATTTTGGTGTTTAGTAAGTTGACTCTAATTTTGGACTCTTATTTCCTTTCATATCTCAAGAAATGACTGTCTCTTTTACAATTAAAAGTTTGTAATATTCAGTTCTATTTAATAGAAATCGCTTAAATAAATCAATCTTCTATATCCTTTATTTATTTAGTTGTATTTGGCTCACATCATTTTTCTTCAAGGCCTGATCTCTAGTAGCAATACTGAGATGTTACCACTAGGTGTCATGGTTGGCCATTTTGGAAGCTGGAGCCAGAGTAGCAGGAGCGACCGGCATGCTCCTGCTCCCATTAGAAACAAGAGCTCATCGGACCAGGGTAGGGGCCAAAGTTGGAGGGATCGGGGATGGGGGGTTCTGCCTGAGGGCTTAGCAATGGTTCTTTCTGCCAGGGGTCTGGGTGGAAGGAGAGAATCAGATGTTTGGGAGTGTCAGGGATTGTCTGACAGGGGGAAGTGGTGACATCACTGGATGCCTTGGAGGGTTGGAGGTTATAGGGGATCAGGAGGGGAATCATTGTCAGGAGTGACCTATAGGAGGCACTACTGCTGCAGGATGTGTTGTGTGTTCAGATTGGAGAACAATTTTAAAATGCTGCTCTCATGCACATGTGGGGTGCTAATAACATGTTTTTTTACCCATCATGCAGGTAAAATTGCTGTTTCCGTTGGACATACAACTATTTTACAAGAGTTTGGTAGAATCTCTTGTAAAATACTGAAATTTTCCACATCCCAACATGGATGCCTAAATTCCCCTTTCCATGTCCTATCTGAAATCTGCTTTCTCATGCACATTATTAGTAAGTAAGACCTATTGCATAAAAAGCCTCATACATCATCACCCTACTCCTTGCCAACCACACCATCATTCAATCCTCAGGTCTTATCACAGTGTCATTCATCCCTATTATACATCACTCATAAGGTAATAGGCTACAGTACACCATATTCAGGGCCGGCCCGTCCATTGAGCAAGAATGTTTTTTGCACAGGGCCCTGCGTTTCAGGGGGCCCCGTGCAAAAAACATCTTGCATCAGCCCAACTAGTTTAAAAAAAACCACAAACCGGCTGCTGCTGCCGCTGCTGCTGTGGCTGCGGCAGAATCGAGCATCCCACGGGGCCCCCCCTGCCCTGCAGAGTCCTCCATGTAGCCTCAGCGTCAGCTGTCAGAGCCGCACACTCTGAAAAGCCCGTGCTGAGGCCACATGGAAGACTCTGAAGGGCAGGGGGAACCCCATGGGATGCTCGATTCTGCCGCTGCAGCAGCAGCCGGTTTGTGTTTTTTTTAACCTAGCTAGGCTGATGGGGGGGAGGGGGTTAGGACTCGTAATGGGCTATGGGGGGGTTAGGACTGTTAATGGGCTATGGGAGGGTTAGGACTGGAAGTGGGCTGATGGGGGTTACGACAGGTAATGGGCTGTGGGGGGGCTAAGACTACAAGTGGGCTGATGGGGGGTTTATGACTGGTAATGGGCTATGGGGGGGCTAGGACTGGAAATGGGCTGATGGGGGGGGGTTAGGACTGGAAGTGGGCTGATGGGGGGTTAGGACTGGTAAAGGGCTATGGGGGGGCTAAGACTGGGAGTGGGCTGATGGGGGGTAACGACAGGTAATGGGCTGTGGGGGGGCTAAGACTACAACAGATCTGATGGGGGGCTAGGACGGGAACTTAGCTATGGGGGGGCTAAGACTGGAAGTGGGCTGATGGGGGTTACGACAGGTAATGGGCTGTGGGGGGGGGGCTAAGACTACAAGTAGGCTGATGGGGGGCTTAGGACTGGTAATGGGCTATGAGGGGGCTAGGACTGATAATGGGCTGATGGGGGGGTTAGGACTGGAAGTGGGCTGATGGGGGTTAGAACTGGTAATGGGCTATGGGGCTGACTGGAAATGGGCTTATGGGGGGCGTTAGGACTGGTAATGGGCAGATGGGGGGGTTAGGACTGGTAATGGACTGTGGGGGGGGGGGTAAGACTGAAAAGGGGGTGATGGGGGGTTAGGACTGAAAAGAATAAAAATAGCGAGATGGGGGGTTAAGACTGGTAATGGGCTGTGGGGGGGGGTAAGACTGAAAATGGGCTGATGGGGGGTTAGGACTGGTAATGGGCTATGGGGGGCTAGGACTGGTAATGGAATGGGGGGGTTGCTAGGACTGGAAATGGGCTGAGTGGTAGGGGGCCTTGAACTGCAAATAGCTGATGGGGACAGGGGCTTGGAATGGAAATGGACTGAGTGGAAGGGGGGGCTTGTACTGCAAATAGCTGATGGGGAGGGGGGCTTGGAATGGAAATGGGCTGAGGGGAGGGAGCTAGGACTGGAAATGGGCGGAGTGGGGGGGGGGCTAGGACAGAAAATGGGCTGATGGAGGGGCTAGGATAGGACTGGAAATGGGCTGTTGGGGGGTGCTAAGGTTGGAAATGGGCTGTGGTGGGGGCTTGAATTGAAATGGACTCATGGAGGGGCTAGAACTGGAAGTAGGCTCATGGGGGGTTTGGATTGGAAATGGGCTGAGTGGAGGGGAGTTAGGATTTGACATGGGCTGATGGTGGGGCTAGGAAAGGACTAGAAATGAGTTGATGGGGGGGCTGGGATTGGAAATGAGCTGATGGAGGGACTCGGATAGGACTGGAAATGGATGGGGGAGCTAGAACTGGAAATGGGCTGATGGTGGGGCTAGGATAGGATTGGAAATGGGCTGATGAGGGGCTAGGACTGGAAATGGGCTGATGCAGGGACTAGAAGGGAGCAGATGCTGGGTGGGGCTGGAACTAGAAGGGAGCTGATGTTGGGGGAGGATTAGAATGGGATGGAGCTGGGAGAGTGAAATGGAGAGGGAAAAATATTTTGTGTGGGAGGGAAGACAAATCTACAATTGGCCGGATATTGGGAGAGTAAGTGGGGATTGAGGATGGAGGGGTAGAATTTGAGTGGATGAAATAGGAATGAGGAAAGAGCAAAAGGAGAAAGATTAGTATGTTAAAGCAGATGTAGAGAGAGAATGAAAAAAAAACTAGAAGAGAGAAGAAAGGACAAATGGACAACAGATGGAGAGTTAGCAGAAGACATGAAGAAACTAGAAGAAAGTGGCTGGAACAATTGCAACTGAAAAAAAAATGCACAAAAGGTAGAAAAATATCTCTTTATTTTGAATTTATTAACTGGAATATGTCAGCTCTGGGAAATGTGCATCATTAACGTCTGCGCTTTGTTTAGTACAAGAGGAAATTAATTTATAGTTTTATTTCTACAGTGTTGTACATTCCAAGTTTGGCTTTTGGGGTTCCCAGTTTAATTATTGTCTTCCTATTTCTAAATCGTGATTCCTTGTTTGGTGATGGTCTATGTTTTGCATGTGTAACTGAGCTGAGGTATTCTGTTTATATAATTCCTATTTGACATTGCCACTTGTTCTCTTTCCCCAGTAGGTCATGTATTGTTATTCTCTGAAATGTATTGGTTTAATATTTGCAGTGTTGCCTTTTGATAGGTAGGGTATGGTGCTTTGTGAGTCCTGGTAGTGCTGTTAGGATACGGCGGGTTTGCTATGGGTTCTAAATGTATCTATCCCAAACTTGATTTCCCTATCAAGTAATCACCACATGGTTTCTAAATGGGCAGTGTTTGTAGTAGTTCCTAATGTGCCTGGCGGTTGGTATTGGATTATAGTAATGTAGAAATCTTTTAGTCTTTCTTTATCCATATACTCATTAAGAGGCATGTTTACTAAAAGTTAGTGTATGGTAACATTATGCAAATATTTATGCAACTGTGGGCTTTCTTAGCACCCCCTCACCAGCAACCTGCAGGGCTCTTGGAGACACAGAAAACTACATTCAAAGCAATGAGAAGGTAATCTAAAAGACAGCAATAAAATACCACACACTTCTATATATATATATAAATAATTAGTAGCCATATCCCCATACTTCTCACGCATACAATAAGAAGGGCTACCTTTCTGAACAGCTAAAACCTTAGCTTTGTCATGCCATTCACGCAACAGAGATAACTCTCATTTACCTAACAGATTACCCATTGCTGTCACCATACAATACTCACAAACACCTTCCACCTTTGCCAGGAATGGAGAAATCTGTAGACCAGCATGGCACCAACTATCAGAACGGCTGCCTCCACGGCCACCACCTCTGGGTGCACCACGACTTGAACTGCTGTATGAATCTCGTGGGGGAGGATAGCCTCTGTCCATGCTAGGGGGAAGACATTCTTGTCTGCCAACACGATCACGCCCACTTGAGTAGAGATCACTTCTGCTTGAATAACCATCACGGCTTCCATATCCATCACGAGTGCTGCTGTAATCATCGTATCGACTGCTTCCACCATATGATGGAAGTTGTACACCGCCCTGGACAAACAAGCATACTTTCAAGGCACCTTATGCAAATGAGGCCTCGCACCGAGTCTCTGCACATGGCCCTGCACTCCCCTTGGGCCGCCCCTGACCATACTCAAACCTAGAATAAGAAACACCCACAACCTAATCAACATACAGCCCTCCCACTGTCCCCCCTCTACGAATAGCATTCCACCCCCTTCCCAGCCACTCAGATGTGCCCTTATAAACACCAGGTCGGTCCAAAAGAAGATTCCCATAGTGACAGACTACATAAAAGAAAATCATATTGACATTATCTGCATAACGGAATCATGACTCGAGGAAGAGGATAGTATCCTATTAAACTAGCTCGCCATCCCTTTGTACCTGCTTTTCCACCAACCAAGATCACATAAAAGAGGAGAAGGAGTAATCATTATGGCTCATAAAGACCTCTACTTCAAAGCCGTTATGTCATTCTCTCAAGGCACTCTGGATATCATCTCTATAACCAATTCTTACTTATCATTATGCCTCACATACAGATCTCCATCAACAGGACCCACTGACTTCTCACCACTCATTGAAGAAGCATGCTCTGAGCACCACAAAAACAAATGGTTCATCTTCCTGGGTGACATCAACCTGCCCTCATAATGGACAAGCCAGACCACTCCCTTCCTCCAAGCAACTTGAAGTACTACAGCTCAACCAGATAATCAAAGGATCAACATACAGCAAAGGAAGAACTCTTAACCTTATTTTAACTCCAACCACCTGGCCACACCAAGACCTTGCCCACAAGACCCACATCACATCCATGCCGTGGTCAGACCACAACCTAATCACCTTCTACCTTCCACACATGCCTAAAGCAACCACCCTCAAATTGCCCTCACCCACTCACGGAGATTCAGGGCCTTTAATAAAGTCACCTTCACCAACACAATCCCACCTCCTCCTCAGGTGAATCCGACCAGTATTGACGCCTTCATCTCTGAATGGAACACAAACATCTCTGCCTATGCTATCATGCTGGACAACACAACCAGGATAAAGTGACTACACCAAGCTCCATGATTTACCCCTCAACTCAAAACTCTAAAAAATAAACTCAGACAACTCGAGTGCAGATGGAGACAACAAAAAAAAGCAACCAACCTAATGGCCTATGCAAGCGCCTATACTGTGCACTCACGCTCCACAAGAAAAAAGAATATCAGTCCAATCTGCTAAACGCTTCCCTCAACCGCCACAGAGAACTTTTCAATATAGCTATGAACCTGCTTCAAGCTCCAACAAGTATGAAATTTAACTGCACCTTAGTGCCTGAAGCATTGGCGCAATTCCTCCAATCCAGACAACCAGCTACCACAGTTCAGCACCTGCTTGCCACTGATCCCCCCCAACACCCCAGACAAGAAAAGCCTGGTCAACATTCAGGTACTTGTCCACCAGGGAGATATCAATATTATAGCAAACCTCAACTGCACCACTTCATCACTCAACCCCTGCCCCTTCTCTTGGATCAAGATGACCAGACATGACCTCACCCCAACCATTCTCCAATTGATCCATGCATCTCTAACACTTGGCTAAATGCTAACTCATCTCAAGCAAGTTTCCATCAGACCCCCTACAAAAAAGCACGCAGGTGACCCTTCGACCCCAGCCTCCTACAGACCCATATTATGCATCCCCTCCCTAGCCAAAATCATAGAAAAGGCAGTGCAGCTTCAGCTACAAGAAGTCATAGAATCCCATGCCTTTCTCGACGTGCACAAACATGGATTCAGGCATTTCCACAGCACCAAAACCCTTCTGACCTCCCTTCTGGATAACTTAATCAAGGGTACACAGAAAATCACCCAAGGATTTATTCTCATCTTCCTCGATATCTCTGTAGACTTTGATTCAGTCTCCCACACCCAACTATGCTCCTGTCTCCACTCAATCAGAATAAGAGATACAGCACTACAGTGGTTCCGATCATACCTTTCTAACTGATCCCAACATGTAAGAATGAGAACTGAAACCTCCAAACCTTTCCAGCTACTACAGGGATTACCCCAAGGTTCTGCATTATCATCACTTCTGTTCAATATCGCCTGTATGCACACTCATAAAACTCCACAAGATCCACTATCATCTGTACACAGATGACATACTGATATACACTCCATTCTCCATTACCAATCCGGACTACTCAAAGGATGCCTAGAAACAACCATCCAATGGCTCAACAAACACAAAATGCTCATCAACCCCAGCAAAACCGAAGTCCTCTTCATAGCCAAATACCCATCCTTCACTCCTCAAAGTCCATCAATCTGGCCAATTTAACCCTACACATCAAACAAGTAAAATATTTGGGCAACACCCTGGATCAACACCTCAGCTTCCATCACCACATTAAAGCCTCCTACTTCAAGATGAGAACACGCCAACACCTGTGCCCACTGCTGGATCCTAATAACTTCAGAAACACTCATTACCCACATCCTGGACTATGCAAACATAATATACCAAGGGCTCTCCAAAGCTACCTTGCTCCCCTTACAGCTTGTCCAAAACTCTGCCAAAACAATCACAACCATGGGCCCATGGGAGTTCCTCACTCCCACTCTGAAACATCTGCACTGGGTGCCCATCTACATGAGGATTAAATATAAAGTCACACTAACCATATTCAAGACCATCCACCACCTCTCTGCAGACATCCTTTGCCCCCTTCTTCAACAACCACTCAACAAGAGATTAACACGGTTCACCAATCACAACCTCCTCTCAATTCCAGCTTTTTTCACCCACTCCAACAATACCACTATTAACAGAACCTTCCCCTATTATGCACCATTCATTTGGAACTCCCTCACCCCAGAAATCTGTGACCACAGACCTAGGTGAATTCCAGCGTAAGCTAAAAGCCTTCCTCTTTTTGGAACACTTTGGCACAGACTCTTAGCTGCTCTCCCAGCACATCACCTAATGGATCTCTCACAGCACCAATTCTGCCTCATGTAAATAGTTATTTTACACCCAGTTGAGTTATCTATTGTTTCCTATGTTTAATGTAAAGTCACTTGTTCTATTGTTCCATGTAAACCGCTGTGACTGGTAGATACAGTGGTATAAAAAAGTTGATAAATAAATAAAGTTGGACTTTCAGTAAATAATGCACATTAGCACCTTTTAGTAAACCTAGCCCTAAGTTTGTACATGAGGCAGTGGAAGGGGAAGTGGCTTGGCCGAGGTCACGTGACGGATCCATGAAAGAGGTATCATTTGAAATCCTGGTTCTCAGTACACTGCTCTAACTACTAGGCCAGTCTTTCATTCCTATTTGTATGTTTGTATCATCTCTTCCCATTCCCTTGTCTTCTAAAAGTAGGCCATGCACAGATTTGGTGGTTCTCCTTTTAATTGCCTCTGTTTTGTCCATGGCTTTTTCTAAATATGTTCTCAAGAGCTGAACACAGTTCTCCAGACAGGATCCCAGATGAGACCCATTCAAATACTTTTGGTAATAATGAACAAACAAACCTTTTTCAAAGAAGGGGAAGCTGTAAAACTAGAGGGCATAAAATGAAGCTGCAAGGAGGTAAAATTAAAAGCAATGTCAAAAAATACTTTTTCACTGAAAGAGTGGTGGATGCTTGGAATGCCTTCCCAATGGAGATGATGGGGGTAAATACAGTGACGGAATTCAAAATGGCATGGGAGAGACACAGTGGATCCCTTTCTAGCAAGAGGATAAAATCAAAATAAACATAACTATTTCTTCTACTTCAACAAATAGAGAGGGGTGACCTGCACAGAGTGGTGGGTATGCCCACTCTAGCCACCTTACTGGGCAGACCAGGTGGACCATACTGGTCTTTATCTGCCGTCATATGCTATCTTACTATGTTAATATTACTTTTCGCCTGTTAGCGATACTACTCTTTATGTACCCAAGAGTAGAATCAAGGCTGGTGCTAGGGTTTCTGGCACACCCCTACAACGTATAGCTTGATGCCCCCTCCCTTATTATTATTAATTGTGGCTAACCTCCACCCCCCTTTTTTCAAAAACTCCTTTGTGAACTCTTTTCAAATTGAAAGCTGTAAAAAAAATTGCAGCGAAGGGGCAAATGCATTGCAGGAATAAAAATAAGTACTGAGCAATAAATAGTATGGTATCAACAGGATGTGATTGTCTAAGCTTTAATGTAATCAGCAAACAAAATCTATAATCAAAGTTGGTATAATGTTGAAGCAAATGATAGCTGCAACATAGGGGCAAGTTTACTAAAGGTTTTAACACACAATAATAAAATTAATATGCGTTAACTGCCAATGGCCCTTTTATTTCTATGGGCGCAGTAGCACTTAATGCAAAGAGCTATGTTGAATAAATCAATTTATTGATTTATTCACCATTGTTCTTTAGATTCCTGTCTTTTCTGGCTGTGACTCACCTGCAGAGTAAACATTAGACAGATGCCATCAACAGAAGTAAAGCCTTCTAAAAATGTCAAAGAACTGCCAAGTAGAAAAGACTAAAAAGCAGAAGTATCATAAAAAATGACCATATCAAGCAAAATGTGCAGGCACCATCATTTACATAAAAGGAGTGCTTTAGAATTTGCATAAAAAGCACTCAAAAGACAAAAAGCCGATACACAGATTTAAAAGCAGACTGGAAACTATAAAACAGATTAAAAGCATATCAGGACCACTTGTCCTTAAAAACAGGTATAAGCAATAAATAAAATGGTATTACCTTAAAATGTGCACATAGTTTATTTTTGTCCTGAAAAATATATTAACACTAATAACCAGGACTGCTTCAGCCCCTTATGGGGTCCTGGGCAGCACAGTTAGCAGCTCTGTTAGGGTTTTACCCCATACAGGGACATGTAGTCTTGCTTTTCTTATGGAGTGCAACGGAGAGATTAGAACTACATGTCCTTGCATGCAATGGGGTAAAATCAGAATTGGATCAAGCCTGTTGGGTGCCTCTGGAGCCAGTTGGCAACCCTAGGCTCTGTTCCTCCCCTCTGTTCCCTCAAGTCACTTGCAAGTAAAGTGAGTGACGCTTTAGTGAACAGACCAGAAGCAGTAAGCCTGAGGTAGCAGAAGGGAGGAACAGGGCCACTTTCACCTATGGGCATCAGGGAGCTGGGTAGGGTTGCCAACTGGCCCCAGATTCACCCAACAGGCTTGATCCAGTCCTAGGTATACTCCACTGCATGCAGGGACTTGTAATCTTGCTTTTCATATAGAGTGCAATAGAGAAAGCATAGTTACTCACCTGTAACAGGTGATCTCAGGGAACAGCAGGAATTTAGTCTTCACATATGGGTATCATCGGTACCGACGGAGCCTGCGCGGGAACGCTCCCCAGCGTCCAATTAGAAAGCTTTTGGGAGCATCCCACAGCACCTGCGTGCTGCCTTCCCGCCTTTCCCAACTGCCTCTCTCCAGTTGAGTTTTAAAGCTGAGACGAAGAGAGAGAGAGAGGGAAAGAAAAGAAAAGAGAGATATACCGGAGATCACCTGTTACAGATGAGTAACTATGCTATCTCCAGGAACAAGCAGGAATGTAGTCTTCACATATGGGGACTCCCTAGCTACAGATGCCAGGGAAAGACCCCAGATGTTGTGTGCCCCTGTGAAAGGGCTGCACTTCCCCCATTGGATCTCTGGCATCCTACCGGGAATAGTGGGTAGGAGTTGATTATGTATGGAACAGGTGTCGTAGAACAGCCTGACCAAACAAGGCATCCCGGCGGGAGTCTTTATCTAAGCAGTAATGGGCTGTGAAGGTATGAACCGAGGCCCAAGTAGCTGCTCGACAGATGTCGTCAATAGACACAGAGTGTAGATGAGCCATTGAGGCTGCCATGGCTCTCACATTGTGAGCCGTGACATGGCCTTCCAGAGAAAGGTTCTTACTCTGATAGGCAAAGGAAATACACTGTGCAATCCAGTTGGACAATGTTCTCTTGGAGACTGGAAGTCCCAAATGAGAAGGATCGAAAGCAACAAAGAGTTGGGAGGACCTTTTATGTTGCTATGTCCTCTGTAAGTAAAAGGCAAGTGCTCTTTTACAGTCCAACGTATGAAGATTCCTTTCTGCATTTGAAGCATGAGGCCTTGGAAAAAATACAGGTAGGTAAACTGCCTGGTTTAAATGAAAAGGTGAGACCACCTTTGGCATAAAGTGTGGATGAGTCCTAAGGACTACCTTATCAGTCTTGTGGATGAATCCTAAGGACTACCTTACCTAAGAGTGGAGGAGTGGCCTAGTGGTTGGGGCAAGGTACTTCAGGCCAGAAGGTCAGGGGTTCAAATCCCACTAGGGAACAGCAACCTTGGGCCGGAAGGACTGGGGTTTCTAGTCCCACAGGTGCTCCTTGTGGTCTTGGGCAAGCCACTTAACCCTCCATAGCCCATGTTCCCTGTAAAATAGTTATCTCCAACTTATAATGCCCTGTTCAATGTAAACCACACTGATGCAGAATAGTGCGGTATATAAGAGAATGTAAATAAATAAAATAAATCATGATGGAACCTCATGTAAGGAGGATCAGCAACTAATGCTTGCAATTCACTGATGCAATGTGCTGATGTGATTGCAATGAGAAAGATAACTTTCCAGGAAAGGAATTTCAAGGAGGTAGTAGCTAAAGGTTCAAAAGGCAGCTTCATGAGCTGCCCAAGAACTGGATTCAGGTCCCACACCACTGGAGGTGGCCTAATGGGAGGCTTAGTTAGAAGAAGGCCCCTCATAAATCTTGCTATGAGAGGAAATAGGTTGTCCATTTAAAGGCTTTACAGAAGCTGAAATAGCACTTAAATGGACTCTTACTGAGTTAGTCTTAAGTCCTACATTAGATAAATGCAGGAGATACTCCAGTAATGATTCCAGAGGTATCGCAGAGGGGTGAAGACCCTTTTGCGAACATCATATGGAAACCCTTTTCCACTTGAAAGCATAAGAGCGTCTTGTGGAAGGTTTCCTGGAAGCACAAAGGACATCCCTTACTTGTTGAGAAAGGTTAAGACCATGAAGGTCTAGGCTCTCAGCAACCAGGCCCTGAGATGCAGAGAGTGGGGATTGGGATGCCACAACATCCCGTCCTCCTGAGACAGGAGATCTGGAGCAGATCCTAACTCCAGAGATGGAGCTTGAGAGAGATGCAGGAGCAGAGGGTACCACACCTGCCATGGCCAATGTGGAGCTTTGAGAATCATGTGGCCTTTGTCTCTCTGAAGCTTGAATAGGGTCTTGGGAATTAGAGGAATGGGTGGAAAGGCATAAAGGAAGTCCTGACCCCAATGGAGGAGGAAAGCATCCCTGGCCTGAGAACCCTGAGCCAGAATTCTGGAACAGAACCGGGGAAGTTTGGCTTTCAACGGACTTGCAAAGAGGTCTATGTCTGGAGTTCCCCAAATTTGAAAACTTTTTATTACCTGGTCTGCATTCGTGTGGAAGCAGAACTTGACTGAGTCTGTCTGCCCAAGAGTTTTGAATGCCTGGCAGATACACCGCCAGGAGATGAATTTGATGCTCTCTGGCGAGGGCCCATAGTCGCAAAGCTTCGTTGCAAAGTGACAGAGAGCCTGTTCCTCCCTGCTTATTCAGATAGAACATAGTTACTCGATTGTCTTTCTGAATTAGGACTGTCTTGTAGCTGAGCTGGGTATGGAACACTCGAAGAGCAAGAAAGATTGCTCTGAGTTCTAGGAGATTGATATGTAAGTGGGTCTCCTGTGGAGTTCAGGTGCCTTGGGTAGAGAGATCTTGCAGATGAGCTCCCTAACCCACTTGTGAGGTGTCTGTAGTTAGAGTGACCTGGGGTAGGGGTTGCTGGAAAGGGGACCCCACCAACAGGTTTTGGGTTGACTGCCACCATTGTAGAGACAAAATAAGGTGACTTGTGTTTGCTATTTTGTCTGATAGGCAGCCTGATGCCTGAGTCCACTGAGTGGATAGAGTCCATTGGGCTGCTCTCATATGGGGGCGAGCATAGGGAACCACATGCATGGTAGATGCCATGTGGCCTAGTAGTTGTAACATTTCCCGAGCAGTGGGATGAGTCTTTAACACTGCCTGGGAGGCTAACTGCACAATGCAAAGGCAGCGGGCCTGTGGAAGATAGGCCCTTGCTTTTCTGGTGTCCAGCAAAGCTCCTATAAACTCTAGAGATTGAGTGGGAGTTAGGCTGGATTTTGGGATGTTTATGACCAGGCCCAAATACTGAAGGATACGCATTGTGCAAGATAGGGAAATTCTGGCCTCTGACTCTGATGGGGCTCGAATGAGCCAGTCGTCTAAGTAGGGGACGACGAATATTCCTAGAGTGCGAAGAAATGCTGCCACTACAGCCATGCATTTCGTAAACACCCTTGGTGCTAAGGCCAGTCCAAAAGGAAGCACTCTGTACTGGTAGTGCTTTCCTTGAAACAGGAAGCGAAGGAACCTTCGGTGAGTTGGTTGGATGAGGACATGAGTGTATGCATCCTTGAGATCTAGAGAACAAAGCCAATCCTGACTCTGAAGGTATGGCAGCAGAGTTCCCAGAGAAATCATCTTGAACTTCTCTTTGAACAGGAATTTATTCAGTTCTCCTGGTCTAAAATGGGTCTGTGTCCCCCTGTTTTCTTTGGAATAAGGAAATAAGGGGAGTAAAACCCTGTACCCTGTTGGGAAATGGGTACGTCTTCTATTGCCCCCTGGGCAAGAAGTAAACTGACCTCTTGACTCAACTGAGTGCTGAGAGAAGCCTGAGAATTGAACTGTCTTACCACCGTAGGAGGGGGCATGTTGAAGAAATGAAGCTTGTACCCCTCTCTTACAATGGAAAGAGTCCATTCTTCTGCTGTTATCTGCCCCCATTTGGGGGCAAAATGACACAACCTTCCTGGGATGGTGGAAGGCTCTGGCCCGTTCAGGGCCAGGAAGGCCAGGTTCTCTAGATGAGAGTCAAAGCCCCTGTGGAGGCTGAGTCTGCTGGGCCGGTTGAGGCTTAGCAGTCTTTGATTTCCTTTGCTTTGGGGGCTGCTGTCCCTTTCGGGCGGACTGACCTGCAGAATGCACCTGCTGGGTATAGGAGGGATAAAACCTCTTCTTTTTAGAGAAGAATGGTTTCTTGTAGGATTTTCTCCTTGCAGGATCAGCTGTAGCCTTGGATAGCCTATCCAAAGTGGTGTTATCAGCATCCAGCTCATTAGCTTTCTCTTGCCAGTTTTTGCCAAAGAGATTTTCACCTGTACAAGGGATATTTTTAAATCACTTGACATCAAAGTTTTCAACGCACAAGCACTACCTAAATTGTCAATTTCAACTACCAATGTCAATGAAATGGTTGATAACTGGAACGATACACTCCAACAATATGCCCAACTACCTACAATGCACAATATGACTGCTCCTAACAATTACTCTAACATAAGGCAAAATGCCCCCTGGTTCTCTCCTGATCTTCGAACATTGCTGCTCCAACTTAGAAGACTAGAAAGAAAGTGGATGCGCTCTCATGAAATCACCATTCATGATGAATACATGGCGCACCTCAAAAGTCATCGTGAACTAATGTGGTCCAAAAGGAAGGAACATCATGCTAAATTACTCAGTCGTTCACTAAATAAATCACGCGAGCTATTCAATTTAGTTAAATCACTATCCAAGGAGCCTTCACCGCAGCAGCAAGAATATATCCATCCTCAACAGTATGCTAATTACATCCAATCCAAATTAACCAGAACAATTTCTGATTCATCACAAGCATCCCCCCAATCCACGCAGTCTCGAGCACCACTCCTCAGTATCTCACCTCCATCGTCCAAAACCGTTAAAGAACTAATTGCTACTTTGAATACCACTACAGCAGCCAACGACCCATGCCCAGCACACTGGATCAAATCAATGCGCTCGGAGCTCAGTCCATACATAGCCAAAATTGCAAACCTCTCCTACTCTTCTGGAACTTTCCCAGTTGCACTTAAGCAGACTTCAATATGTCCACTATTAAAGAACAATCAGATCGACTCAAAGAAGGAAGAATCATACCGTCCAATCTCCAGTATCCCCCTTCTTGCCAAAATACTGGAGAAAGAGACTCAATGCCAAATATAGCAATATATTGACACATCCTCCCCTCTAGACCCGTGCCAACATGGTTTCAGGGAAATGCATGGAGTCGAGACTCTCATGACCTCCTTACTCAATATGCTCATCTGCGGGATCAACAATATAAAGTCAGGCGTTGCAATGATCTTCCTCGATATATCCGCTGCGTTTGATTCAGTCGACCATAAGATACTACTATCGCGACTCTACGAAAAGGGTATACAAGGCCTAGCATGGAACTGGTGTAAATCATACCTGGAAGATCGTTGGCAACAAGTTCGCATCGACTCCAACACATCAGAACCATTCCTCCAAACGCAAGGTGTTCCACAAGGCTCCTCCCTCTCTGCGCTGCTCTTCAATATATATATGCAGCCAATTTGCCAAATCACCAAATCCTTTAATGTCTCTTGCCTCATTTATGCTGACGGCGTGCTTATCTTCACCCTGATTGATATCACGAGTCCAAATTACACTAATTTAACCAACTGTTTCAATGCAATAGCAGATTGGCTTTTAGATCAAAACATGCGAATTAACTTCAAAAAGACTGAAGTTTTAGTAGTCACAAGAAACAAGCTATTCGCCCCCCCAGCATATCTCAAGGTAAGGGACGCAGAGCTCCCAATCAAGAATACAATTCGATACCTAGGTGTGATTCTCGATCAACGACTGGATTTTACTGAACACATAAAAAGCACGGTAAAAACTATTTACTTCAAGATAAAATCCTTACGCCACCTAAGACCCATGTTAGAATACAACGACTTCCGCTCAATATTCCAAGCAATAGTCACTCCTCACTTTGACTATGCGAATATTGTATTACATGGTCTACCAAAGAACACCATTAACCCCCTGCAACTAGTAATGAATGCTGCGGCCCGCATCCTAGTCAGAGCATCAAGGAGAGACCATATTACGCCAATCCTAAGGGACCTACACTGGCTCCCAATAGGATGTAGAATTAACTATAAAGCGCTCCTCATCACATTCAAGGCCTTAAATGAAATGTCGCCAGCAACGATTTCAGACCTCATCAGTCAAACACCTAGCACAAGATCAAGGAGACCACTCTCTGAAAACACCCTAGTCATACCGAGAGAATCCACAAATTGGTCCCATTCAACGATTAACAGGGCATTTAAATCTTATGCTCCTAGAGGATGGAATAAACTCCCTCCAGATATTAGAGCAATACGAGACATTAAGCTTTTCAGAAAGGCTATCAAGCACCACCTATTCACCGTAACGCTATCTAATATTTCATAAGATATGAAATACTTATGCTTATGCATATGAGTATAAGACATACTCCCAAGAATTAAGAAATCTCGAGGTATATACATCCGTATATTCTGTTCTGTTAGTTGATTTTATGTAAATATTCAATTGAGTTTGTATTGTAAATAGTTACCCTTTGTTATCCAAGTTTTTGCTCTGTTATCTGTAAACTCATACGTGTTCAAATGTACTGAGATTTTATTGTTCAATGTAAACCGCGCTGATGCCGAATAGTGCGGTATATAAGAAACTTTAAATAAATAAATAAATATTCCCCAGTTTGTCCTGTACCCAGAGTTCTAAGTCAGATGCCTGGAGCCAGGCAATCTTACGCGCACCTATGACAATGGCAGAGGTTCTGCTTATGCACTCAAAGCAGTCAAAAGCTGCATGATTAACGAACTTGGAAACATCCTGGGCATGTTTGACAAGTGTAAGATAAAAGATGGGATAATTTCTGCGGTGACAGGAAAACGACCTGCTGGCTCCGCGGAAAACGAAGAACTGGAGAGAGGCAGTTGGGAAAGGTGGGAAGGCAGCACGCAGGCACTGTGGGATGCTCCCAAAAGCTTTCTAATTGGACGCTGGGGAGCGTTCCCGCGCAGGCTCCGTCGGTACCGACGATACCCATATGTGAAGACTACATTCCTGCTTGTTCCTAGAGATACTATATCAAAAGTAAAAGTCTCTGCATGCAATGGGGTCAACCCAGGACTGGATCATACCTGTCGGGTGAATCTGAAGCCAGTTGGCAACCCTGAGTCCCCGTTGTGCAGGAGCCTAGTGCAGCTGCCCCTTTTGCCCAGAGGTAAAAGTTGCCCTACTAATAGCATACTACCTTAAAAACGAACTAAGCTAGCCTGATGTTCCCACCACTAAGGGAAAAATATTAAAACTCTTACCACACTAAAAGGAATTAATATTCTCTTACTCCCACCTTAGTTCCCCTCTTTGTATTCCTTGAAGGAGCTTCCTCTGACGAAAGGAGAAATGAAGCTTAGTGTTAATAGTAGTAAGTGGTAAAAATTAGGCAGCACGCAGTGAGGAATCACATGGAGTCACAATTTAAATTTGCTATCATGCCATAAGACAAGCCTTGACAAATTTTGTATAGGCCAAAATCTTAGGAACCTGTGACCTCCTCATGCCACTCCTCTTCCACTGTGTTTTGTGCTGGTCTGATGTTCTCAAGTGTCACGAGACCAGCACCAGTTATAGCTTCATATATTAGTCTGTATGTGAGTATAACTGGATTGTAAACTCTGATGAGCTTGACTCTGACGGGCAGGGACTGTCTCTTGTATCTTGGCTACTTCTTGTAGGTTAGCTGTGCAGCGCTGCGTGCGTGGTGCTCTATAAGTGCTGATTAGTAGTAGTAGTAGTAGTAGTAGTAGTATTGTGTAATGGTAGTGTAGCTGTCTGTGCATGGGATGTGGCAGTGGGTGCCTTTGCATGGGTGGGGTGTGGGGCTTCGGAGCATGTGTGTGTGTGTGTGTGTGCTACAGAGCTGAGAAGCCTCTGTTTGTATGGTGCAGAGGTGGAGTATCTGTGTGTGTGTGATGCAGAGGAGGGGTGCCTGTGTGTGTGCGCATGTTTATGTCGTGCAGAGCTGGGGAGCGTGTCTGTCGTGCTGAGGTGGGGTTTCTGTGTGTGTGAATCTGTGATGTGTTCTGAGGGGGTGGAGAATGCACCTTTCAGCTGCACCTTACACTGTCCCCCCCCCCCCTCCAGCCCCTCTCCTACTGGCTCTTCTACTCTGTTCCCCTTTGAGATTCTTCCCCTTTAACCAAATTCCCTAACACTCCCATCCCCTGTCCTACAATCACCCCCCCCCCCCAATTCTCTCTTTTTATAAGTCCACTGTCCCTTTAAATTCTCCCTGCCTTCTTTTCCTCCCCCCCACCAAAACGTTTTGTAGCTGACGGCAGTGATCCTGGGCCTTCCCCTTTAATTCAATCTCATACAGGCAACCAGAAGAGATCTTCCTCTCTTCGGCCTGCGGGAAATGGGTTCCCTGTGGGCAGACAGCCTTCACGACAGTGCTCTTCTGTTCTTCCGATGGAAATCTGATATCCCGCGGGAGAGAGAAGAGACCATCGTGGCAGTGGTCCTCTTCTGCCCATGGGAGATGGAATCCCTGAGGGCAGCCAGATTGCAGCAGTGCTCCTCATCCTTTCTTCTGTCCACGGGAGATTGGGATCCCCATTGGCAGATCAGCCATGCTGTTCTTTCCTGCCCTTAGGGATCCCCATTGGCAGACTGAAGGGATTGCGGTCATATTGGGGAGGGGATGGAGGCAAGCAATCCCAGGCCATGAGCAATGTTTTAAACCTTTCAATCTAGAGAAGATGATGGTGCCCCCCCCCTGCCACCCGGCCCCCCCCCCCCCCCCCCCCGCCGCGCTTACCAGGCTTACTGTTGAGTGTTAGCCCTGGGTAGAATTAACTTTCCCAACTGCTTTGTCACAATGTCTGAGGCCATCAGAGAATATGAAAACCCTCACCCCTCACTCCTAAGGTCTCCTTCCTGTTTGGTGACTGTTAGTTCTTCATCTCCCAAAAGCTTTATGACCTTGGATTTCTGTATCCCAAATGCATGACTTTATATCTGGTTTAAACATGTTTGCCTCACCTTTGATCTTTTTTTCCCAATTGTTTAAATATTTATCATTGTATTTACCCACTGACATGTCTACCCTTATAAGTGTTCATTTCATTTTCTCCTTTCCCTTCTCACTCTTTCCTGTTACTTATAAAGACATTGGAGAGGGCTGAGCAAAGCACTCATCTTTTTAACATCCTATTGGTCACTTTTCCTTCATTAGACTGGACCCCATTGATTGCTACTCTGATGCCTCTATCTCAACCAGTCTCTTACCGGTTTATAATTTTCCTTTCAACTTTTAGATCGGCTAGTTTGCTCAGCCAACTTCTGTGTGGAAGAGTCCCAAAGGATTTATTCAAACAATATATTATGGGGAGTATTTTCAAAGCATTTTAGCTGGTTAGTGCCACTGAATATCCCCGCAAACCACCAAAAAATGCTCGGTTAAAACCAGGGTAGTTTGTGGGCAGATGGGAGGGAGTTAACAGACACTATCCTAACTTTAACTGGTTAGTGATATCCGGTTAGTTGCTGAATACAGGCACTAACTGGATATTCAGCGGCAGAAAATGGCTGTCTTCCGCCGCTGAATATCTGGTTTTAATTAAAAGGGAGGCAGATGGGCACTTAATTTAGCTGAGCCACTGCTACTGAATATACTCCACTGTGGATTTACTGAAATCTAAATATTCTCTTTCAGAATAAAAATTTGAATGAAGGTTAATAAAGTATTCATTCCACATTATTGAAATTCACTTTTGAGCTGTTTCCTATTTATTATCAAACAATGATATATTTTATAATAATAAATATTAGAAAGTAACCAGAAAAACCTCTGTACAGCCTCTCTCAAATGCACAAATGCATTACCTAATTGGCATACCATACTAACACTCTTCTAAATGAACAATAGTGGCATTTTTATAGCTCTTAACTTCTCAGCATTAGTATACACTCAGTGCTTTATGTGAAATTGTGCCAATGAATTTCATGAAGCATAATTGCTGGAGACAGGCATAGATCAATGGTTTTCCGCCCTGTCCTTGAGAACCAGCTGACCACACTGTTTTTTCAGGATATCCATGATAAATATGCATGGAATGCTTGTATACACCACCTCCATTATATGCATATATATCTCAAAGATTTTCATTATGTATATCTTAAATCCCAGAATTAGTTGAAAACCAGTGCCATGGATGGATTCTCAGCTCCACGTCCACTAGAACCTCAGTTTTGTTAAACCACATGTACAGTACACTGATATATCTGATGAATATTTATTGGGCAGTTATAAACAAAAGAAGAAAGAAAAGAAAAATATATATGAGGAAAAAAGACCTCAGCAAAACTCCCAGTGTTCAACAGCAACGAACTGAAAAGGAAGAACACTGGGGGCCCGATTCTGTCCCGCACGTACATCCCCTTTGTATGTCCGGTCTGAGCCATATGTACAAAGGGGATTGTGAATCTGATCCCATGGGGCACGTCTAGCCCCGCTGGATCGGTATCGTGAACAGACCTGTACGTGCAGGCCTGAACTGCGATTCAGTCCCGGGCTGCATGTACAGGCACTGCCCGGATAGCTCAGTCAGCCATGGCACCATGGCTCCATTTAAAAGCTGTGATGCTGGCTGCCACAGAAAAAGGTTTATTCCCCGCAGCCCGACCCTGGCCTTAGGAATAAACCTCGGCCTCCCCAGCCCCTCCCCCGCCCCGAGGTTGAAAAAAAAAACGTCCAGGGAAGTAATTCCATCTCAGAGGTGGAATAACTTCCCTGGCCATTTTGCCAGCCATGGACATACAGGGCTGACATTAGAATCGGCCCTGTACGTCCAGGACCAGCAACTGCCCAATGCCTGCCCACACTCTGTCCCCACCTCCTCTTTCCTGCCGGCATGAATAGTGGGGATGGACATCTTGTTGGGATGTCCATCCCTGCTAATAGTGTCTCAGAATAACCTCCTGGGTGTTTCACAGGTGTGCTTCATCAGGGAGTGGGATTGAGTAGCCTCACTGGATGGCTCTAAAAATGTACAAACAAAAGCTGTATTAAACTCTTCATATACAAGTATAAAAATTGCAAAAGAGAAGAAAAGAAGCTGGAAAAACTGCACAAAAACACTTACTTAAATTGACTTGAAAGGAAAAGCATAAGGTGGTATTAAACAAGAACTTGGCGTAACAAAATCAGTGAATCGACTGAAAACGCCAAGCATGCGCTCCTTTAAAGAAAGAAAATTACATCAGAAATCACATGAGCAAAATGGAATGCAAAACCCACATTACTTGTCAAATGAGCCATCAAAAAATGTATTTTAAAGCAGGCTCTCCAGTCAATGAAGAGACTTGAAGACCTAAATATGTACACTTTGGAGGAGAGGAGGGACAGGGGAGATATGATTCAGACCTTTAAATACTTAAAGAGAAATGATGAACAAACAAACCTCTTCCAAAGACGGGGAAGCTGTAAAACTAGAGGGCATAACATGAAGCTGCAAGGTGGTAAATTGAAAGGCAATGTCCAGAAATATTTCTTCACTGAAAGGGTGGTGGATGCTTGGAATGCCTTCCCGATGGAAGTGGTGGGGGCAAATACGATGATGGAATTCAAAACGGCATGGGACAAACACAGTGGATCCCTTTACAGCAACAGGATAAAAAGAAAATAAATGATACCATCTAACTTCTGAACCATCTAACGTCTCAAATAGGGGTTTCCTACATGGAGTGGTGGGTTCACCCCTAAACAAAGACATGGGGAGGGGTGGCCTGCACAGAGCGACAGGTGCACCTACTCTTGCCATCTTGCTGGGCAGACTAGATGGACCATGTTGGTCTTTATCTGCCATCATTTACTATGTTAGTATGTTACTATTCATGCCTGATGTTTCAAGTGTGTTTAAACAAAAGATCCATTGTTTTTCTTTTCATGCTGATTTGATGAAATTCAAATTATCGAAATTAAATCATGATGCAACAGATATAAATCAGGGTAATTTATCAATGGATGAGTCCTGCTCGGAAAAAATTTAAGACTGTATTTTTTGATCATTCTGAGGAGTCAGGTCATTCAGATTTTTATGCCTCTGTTGGTGAAGATTTTTTAGATCAAAGCAAAAAAAACCACAGAGACGCAGAGGCATGGGTTGAGGGAAAACAGATCAACAACATGGGTCTTACCTGTCATTGGCCATGGACAAGATCTCAATCTGTATTGGATTAGAACGGCTTCTAGTAAATCTGTCCTCAAAGCCATTATCTAATGTCCAGTTGGAACTTCTTAACAAAGGGTTATCTTTTGTCCCTTGTAGCAAACAAAATGCTTTTTAGGTTCTTCTGGACTTGGAACACTGTATTTGTAAGATTCATATTAAAGCTTTTTTTGTTGCAAAGGGATTAGTTATTGAAGCTGAGTCTTCTACATCAGATGCCATGCTGATGTCATTTTCAACACTTTCTTCAATACCCTTCTCCCCCCCCCACCTGTATTAAATTGCCCTTTCAGTCTACTTGGTATCCTTCAGGACATTTGCATCCTTTCACACAGATGTTCAAGGAGTTAATGTTGAAAGATCTTGTTCAATTGGAAAAATCCCAAATAAAGAAGATTCATCATAGTCTGCCTCAGTTTGAACAAACTGCCCTCTTCAACCATCAGTCAAACCTGGATATTATTATAAAATATGATGATAAAGGTGGAGCATGCTGATAAAGGTACAGCGTCAATTTTATCAGACTCGGATACTTACTTATTACTTGCAGGAAACCCCACGTCATCTTTATGTGAGACAATTAAAGGTCTCAGTTCTCATGCTTTAGATCAACAATATATTACCAAGAAAGAATTTACTTACCTTAACCGTTCTTATTCTAGAGTACCATAATTTTATATACTCCCCAAAATTCACAAGAATCCTGTCAATCCTCCTGGAAGTCCCATAGTTTCTTCTCAGGCTTCTCTTTTAGAACCATTATCCACTTATGTAGATTCTTTCTTTTTTACTACCTTTATTACCAACAAATACCATCTTATTTGAAGGATATGTCACATATTTTGCAACATTTATCAGCCGTCAATGATGAGAACATATTAATTCATGGGCTGCTTGTAACTTTGGATGTTCAATGCTTATATACCAGCATATCACAAAAAGGAACATTACAAGTAGTCCAACAAGGTCTTTGCTATCATGGGGACTTGGATGCTGCTGTGATTGACGTTATTCTTCAATTTACCGAAATTGCAATGAAGAAGATTTTTTTTCTGTTTTGATAATCATTTTTATCAACAAATTAGGGGAGTAGTAATAGGAACGACCATGGTTCCATCAATTGCTAACCATTATATAGCCTCTTTTGAATGTGATTGGTTATCACGATGTCCCTTCTCTTCATTTATTCATCACTGGATAAGATACATAGATGATGATTTTTTCTTTTTTGGACAGGATTGAGAAGGAAGCTTAATGATTTTCAGAAATGGTTGAATCAATGTGAAACCAATATTCAATTTTCTTTAACTTTTGATTTTCAACAAATTTCATTTTTGGATTTACAGTACTAATAACTAAGTGGGATGGTGAACTTTGTATGACTATCTATCGCAAGCCAATGCACTGCCAATCATTTTTACATTTTTCCAGTGTTCATTCTTTTCATTTAAAAGAGAACTTGCCTTTAGTGCAATTTTTGCGCTGTCATCGAAATTGTTTCACACTTTCTGAATACCAACGTTAGGCTCTTATTCTCTCTTAAGCTATTTCCCAGTGTGGTTATCCTTCTAGTATTATTCAGAAGGCCCAAAGAAGGGCACGTTTTAATGCCCGGTCATGGTTGTTTCAGACTCCGGCTAGAGCTACAGCTCTATATTTCATTACAGGTTATACTCCTTTGAGATATCATCTCTCTAAGATTGTCCATCGTCATTTTCACATTATTCAATTAATTCCTGGATTACAAGACATGCAAGTACAAATGGTGTATACTAGAGGTCGGACTTTACAAATCTTTTGAGTCCTTCTCGCTACATTATAGCTCGAGCATCTAAAATTCTCAGATCTGGCCACAGAAAATGTGGCCTATAGTCTGTATTGCAGGTTTCTAATTACACTTACCGTGATAGGGTTTACCAGCTACTTTTTGCTACTTCCTGTGAGAGATTTTTGGTTGTTTATTTAATTTTTTGTCCCTGTAATTTAGCCTATGTAGGAAAAACTCCTCGTCTGTTCAAAATTCGGCTGATTGAATATCATAGTAAATTATATCATGCTGTTGAAGGAGTGCCTCTAGTTAAACACTGCATTTTACTAAATCATTCTTAAAGATTTACGATGTCTGATTTTATTGATTATGTAGATCCTTGTAGACCACAAGGAGATTCTGATAAACCTCTTAACCACAAAGAACAATAATGGATCTTTCATTTAAATACACTTGAACCATCAAGCATGAATGATTTCATTGATTGGAGAGCCTGCTTTTAAAATACCTCCACACAGCTAAGCCTACAACTTTGTATCTTATCTCTGCTGGTTTCGTGTTGCAAATATAGAATTTAACTGTTGGTTATACATTACGTTTTGGGGATATTGCTAATATAGATTTTAACTGTTTGGTTATACATTAAGCTTCGGGATATTCTGACTGCCTGCTTTCCTTGTGTAGTCTTAAATCAGATATCTGAGTGTGCCCACAGTTCAGGTAAAGCCTACGGGCCATGGAAATGTATGTTCCCACCCACCCTACCTCTCACCCCACCCACCCCAGGGGCTGCATTGCCTACATAGTGGTCATATACGTTGCCATCTATCCTTTTTAATTTGGGTTAATCCCACATTTTCTTCATCGTCTTCTTCCTCTTCTCCTTTTAGGACTGCTTTAATCAGGATGTCATGTATTCAGTGCAATAACTGTGGTGCTTCATTCCAAGACTAATCATTTGGAGCCTAAGAGCTTGTCCTATGTGCCTCAGGTCAGCTGCCATACTTAAGGAATTGACTATACTAAGGGAAGACCTAGCTGCCATGCATAAAGAATTGACTCTACTGAGGGAGGAACTGGCTGCAATGAAGCACACCTCTTCTAGGATACAAACTGAACAAAGTCCACCACCAGTCCCACAAAGAATCAAACACCTCAGGAACAAATGGATCACAGTGGGTTCTGGTAGACTGCGACCTATAACACAGATACATCCTATATATCAAGAGATATCCATGCATAATGCCTTCTCTGCCTTGGCTAATGAGAATGCCCAATCCATGGAAACTGAAGGGCCCTTAAATGAGTCAGTCAATGCCCAATCTCCTGCTAAAGCACCAAATATGAAGAAAACCTCACCAAACAGAAAACTTGGAGATTCCATCATCAGAGGCACCAACTTGGGAACACAGTTCAAGGAGAGAAGATAGTCAAATGCCTCCCAGGCTCTTCAGCCAGCAGGACTACAAACCAAATTGTTGATGTACTTAGCGCAGAAAGTGAACACTCCAAACTTGCTGTTGTCATCCACCTTGGTACAAATGACCTGGCTAGAAACAGTGCCTCTACAGTTCAAAGGGACTTCCAGATTCTGGGAGAGAAACTCAAGCCCATTGTTAACACTGTTGCATTGTCAGAGGTTCTACCTGTTCTTGGTAAGGAGGCAGAAAGGCTGCATCGCATTAACAACTTTAATACATGGCTCCAGACCTGGTGCAAACGAGAAGGATTCAGATTTATTGGTGGCTGGGGAAACAGATGGACCAACAAGAGACTGTACTATGCTGATGGACTGCATCTCTCTGTCGCAGGGAAAAGAATCCTAAGTGGAAAGTTCAGGCAGTATATGGATATGCATTTAAACTAGATAAAGGGGGTGATGGATGGGGAAGGACAAGTTCAGGATGTCACTCCCATCAAAAGCAGAACAACATCAGAAACAGCCACACTTATAAACCACACACCAAAGACAAGTGGGAAGAAGTGGGCAGGACAAAATCAATGCAAAATACATGCAAGCCAGTTAAATGCTGGAAAGCAATGTGCACAAATGCTCAAAGCTTAGCTAACAAAGTTCCGGACCTGGAAGCCCTAATGGTGGAAATGGAATTGACATTGTGGCCATTACAGAAACATGGCTTAATGAATCACATGAATGGGATATAGCCATAGCTGGCTACAATCTATTCAGAAGAGACAGAGAAAGTGTAAAAGGAGGAGGAGTAGCATTGTATATAAAAAGCAATATTAAGGCTACTGCAATGCAGGGGGCATGGGGAAAAGAAGAAGCGCTCTGGATTGTATTGGAAAGAGGAGATGGCACTGTCGTCCATACTGCTATAGTCTACAGACCTCCGACTCAAATCGAAGAAATAGTTAATGAATTAATTATAGATATTGCCAAGATAGCCACAAAGGGGGAAGTGATCATATTGGGTAACTTTAATCTGCCCGATGTGGATTGGAGTACTCCTTCTGCAAATCTAGCAAGAAGCAAAAGAATTGTGGATGCTTTCCAAGATGCGTCAATGGTGATGGAACCAACCAGGGAAAGCTCATTGCTAGATTTAGTGCTCACCAATGGTGAAAGCGTGTCCAATGTCTGGGTGGGTGCCCCTGTGAGCAGCAGTGATCATCACACGGTGTTGTTTGAGATAAAAGCCAAGGTGCAGTCTGATCATAGCAAACTCAAAGTCCTAAACTTCAGGAACACTGACTTCAGTAAAATGCCAAGTACCTGAAGGAGGAGTTGGCAGGATGGGAGGAGATAAGGGAAGTGGAATTGCAATGGGCTAAACTAAAGGTGTCAATAAAAAGGGCAACAGATAAATATGTAAGGAAAGTAAATAAAAACAAGAGGAGAAGGAAACCTATTTGGTTCTCCAAAGAAGTGGCTGCTCAAATAAAGGCAAAAAACACGGCTTTCACAAAATTCAAAAGCTTGCAAACAGAGGAACACAGAAAGGAATACAGAATCAAACTAAAAGAGACAAAAAGAGAAATAAGGAAGGCAAAAATCAAAGGCAGAAGAAAAGATGGCTAAAGAAGTGAAGTGTGGCGTCAAAACTTTCTTCAGGTATATTCGGGAGAGGAGGAAAATCAGAGGTGGAATTGCAGGACTCAGAAGTGCTTGGAACGAACTCGTGGAAAGTGACATTAAAAAAGCAAAATTGCTAAAGAAATACTTCTATTCTGTTTTTACTAAAGAAAATCCTGGAGAAGGACCATCTGTGACTCCCAAATATAAAAATGTGAATGAAGTAGATACCACACCATTCACAGAAGATGATGTGTTAGAACAACTTGCAAAACTGAAAGTGGACACGGCCATGAACCGGATGGGATATATCCCAGGATACTGAAAGAACTCAGAGAGGTTCTTGCAGGGCCGCTAAAGGATGTTTTCAACAGATGCTTGGAAATGGGAGTAGTTCCTCAGGACTGGAGAAGGGCGGATGTGGTACCTCTTCACAAAAGTGGTGACAAGGAAGAAGTGACAAACTACAGGCCCATGAGCCTAACCTCGGTGGCGGGAAAAGTAATGGAGGTGCTTCTGAAAGAGCGAATAGTGGACTTTTTCAAAACCAACAGGTTGCATGATCCGAGGCAACATGGCTTTACCAAAGGACGATCTTGCCAAACAAATCTGATTGAGTTCTTTGACTGGGTGACCAGAGAACTGGATCAGGAGCATGCGATGGATGTCATCTACCTGGATTTCATCAAAGCCTTTGATACTGTTCCTCATAGGAGGCTCATCAATAAACTCAGTAGTTTGGGGATGGGTTCCAAGGTGGTGAACTGGATCAGAAATTGGTTTTCTGACAGACGACAGAAGGTGATGGTAAATGGAGCTCACTCGCCACAGCATTATTGTGCTTTTCACTTCAAATCTGGCTCAAAGTGGCAGGGATTTACAAAAGGTAGCCTGTGTAAAATGAGTTGGTAATCTCATTCTAGTTTGGATAACAGTTGCAGGCTAGAGATGGTAGAGGAATGAAGACCGAATACCTCCAGAAAAGGATTTATATATATTGGCAGTGTAGGAAAATCTGCATTGACACATGGAGGCAGATTCCATAACGTGCACATCTGGCCCGCGAATACATCTAAATTGAAAACCGGCCCCATTTGAACCTAATTCCGCATAAATGGGTCTAGACGTGCACATGGGTCTGGAATCAGGGAGATAGATGGTGCAGCATGGGAAAAGCGCTATTCAGCCAAATATTATCAGACACAGGTAAATGTTTTGGACATCCCCGCTCCCACCGTATTCTGAAAAGTTGCATGCTTCGGATCCTTATTTAAAAGGATTTATAGCCAGCTCAATTGCTGAGGCGGGTAACAAGAAACATACACAAGTAGTATAATGGGTACACTACTCGTCAAACTGATTGACAGGTGAGATAAGCTGATTGACAGGTGAGATAAAGATGACAGGAGCCAATCAGCGTTCACTTCCGGTGTATGTCCCGCCTCAGGCCACGCCCCCTCCCATAGAAGTGAATGGCACGTTAGCCCCGCCCACTCCTGCCCCCAGGCGTGGCCACCGCCCCCAGTTGACACGCTCCCGTCCCCACCCCCAATGATGGCATCATCCAATCAGCAACCACTTCCGGGTTTGTGCCACACCCACGCCCCGCCCCACAATATTGGCATTAGCCAATCAGCACCCACTTCTGGGTTTGTGCCATACCCACAGCCTCCCACCCTCAACCACGCCCCTGCCTACATCGTCGGAAATGACGTCACCGGAAACAGGGTGTCATCAGAAATGGACTGTCACTTTTTGCTGACATCACCGGAAACAGAGTGTCATCAGAAATGGACCGTGTCCTTTTCTGATGACCTCAGCGGAAACAGAGTGACTGACTCCGGAAATGTGTTTTGCTTCTGGTTAATGTTTACAGCTGCAAAAAGCAGGAACCCTGGAAAACAAAAAATGCTTTTCTATCTCCCACTGCCCCAGTTCTTTTTTCTCACAAAAGATTCTTAGCACAGCACAGGGCTTTTCACAGAGGCACAGACAGAATAGAAGCTTTTCTTTTTCTTTTTTCTTTCTTTATTTTTTTTAAAGTCTTTATTTAACCATTTCAAGAACATAAGAACATACAACAAACCAAACAGTACAGTTAACATCCATTGGCTATGAAATACTCTATACAGCAGTACTTTTAGATACCTATCCGAAAAACAGACTGATCTACCACCCACCTTGCACTTGCAAATGGCACTATGAACCAGGACACATAATGTGGTATACAGCTGAACACCTGGCGACGGACACCTAACCCAGAGTTCCACGGCCACTATTTGGGAAATATTTTCAAGTCCAGGGCTACCCATTTCTTCAACATAGATGAATGATATGGGTTTTGTTTGACATATATTTTTTCATACAGGCGATGTGTACATAAAGAGTTCCACCATTGTTCAAAAGCCAGAGCTCCAAAATTCTTCCAATGACTTAACAGGATTTTCAAAGCAAGTCCAAGCAATAAGTCCAGAATTGAGTAATCATTCTTCCGTAGCTCAGGTATCCCAGCTTGTGATCTATATATTACTATGCGAAATGTCAAGGGCGCTTGTATATGCATCAGTTGGCAGATTCTATCCCAGACTTGTTGCCAATACCTTCGCAACTTCGAGCAAGTATAAAGCATATGTTCCAATGTTCCAGGTTCCTCTTGACATGACCAACACAAATTGCTAGCTTGGGACTGCCATTTCGCTATCTTGACTGGAGTCAAATATGCCCGATGTGCCAAAAAATATAACGTTTGCGTTAAGGAGGCTGTCATGCAGCAGACCCTCTTGAAAGAAAAGAAAATGTTTTAAACAGAGAAAAAGATGTGCACAAGCTGCATTATTTGGAGGAACCAGCTAGAGGGAGCCAGAGCGACTTCAGAGACACTGAGGAGCCACGCCCCGCTGGTCACAAGGTAATGCCAGCCAGCTTCCAATCCTCGAAGGCAGGAGTGCTTCTTAAGGAGAGTGTGGAAGACTGGAGACAGTTCGGCAGGAAGGAGTTTGGCAGGAGAAAGGTCGGCAAGCTGGTCGGCAGGAAGGAGAGAGAGAAGAGCAGCAGTGGAGAAAGAGAAGCAGGCCAAGGAGGCAAGTCCAGCAGAAGCAAGGGAAGGATCACTTGCAGCGCAGAGAGAAAGAGGTTAGAATGGAAACCTGATTACTCTACCGCTAGCAAACCACCCCGAGTGGAAGGCGATTTCCCTGGAGCTAATGAAGGACCTGGGAAGGTCTCAGCTCAAACAAGAGTGAGAGCTGTTTGTCCAGAGAGGCGAAAGCATTGTTGCAACTGTAGTCTAAAGTCAAATGAGAGACAGCGGGAGAACCTAAGCCGTGCTGCACAGGCAAGCCAGAAGCTAAGCCAGTACAGGCCCAGACCTTCACTTGGAGAACGGACTCCAACCTCACAAGGTAAACCATACTTTCCTGGAAAAAGACTTCAGAAAGCTGCTGTATGGAAAAGACAGGCAGTAGAAGAAAACCGTTTGTCTGAAGGTTCCTACGATACAAGATATGGAAAATGTTTACCTAAGAAGAAAGTTCTGAATGAAAAATGTTTATATAGAGCTGCTATAAAACCTCTGAATAAAGAGGAATCTTTTCAGTATAAAACAACACATAGCCGACGCCCTAGGCTTAGCCCAGAACATTGGGAAGTGATACAGGAACTGTATAAAAAGCCTGAATATATTTTACCTGAAACCAGGGACACAGATTCAGAGGCCTCGGAAGATGAGCCAATGCAAGTGGAACTAGCAGGGGATATTTCAGATCCAGAAATGGATTGTACATACTGTGTTACAGGAAGCCTAGAATCCTTGTCAGGCTTGTGAGCTGTGTGACTTGCTGAATTGAACATTCTTGTTTTGTGTAAATAGCACCAGTCCTGTGAAAGTAACAGTTTTTGCTTTAAACCTGAGTTTTTCTTATCCTCCCCTGAAGTAAGGACATTTTGCTTTATAGTTGTATCCCAATCATTTGAACCATTGCGAAGAAGGGAAATAAAAAGCCTTTATTTTTCCCACCACTCTGAGCAGTTGTTTTCATTGAAGATTGGTATCAAGGAAACTACTAGGACCAAAAGTCAATTGGGCCTTTGGAATACTTGCCAATCTCAACTTTATAATTTTTGTGTCTGACCTGACCTGACCTCTACTAGCCACCAGGGTAGCCCTCACGACAAGGCTGATCGTGTTACTCTTATCTGCGATTGCCAGAAATAGCTCCAGTCATCCTGATTCTCCATATGACCAGCCTCATCTTCCCAAATTGACTACAAGCCTTTACACCATCTGGTCTGGCCATCCCTAATAATAGACACTATTTTCGAGACAATCCGTGATCCTTCCCGTAGCTCCCTTACTTTCATCATCCATGGACTGGAAGCATACAATGCGACTGGTGAGACCTCAGCTTTCCCTAGACAGTGTCGTAGCTGACACCATTGGAACATGCAGCTGTCCGGCAGGCCAAATTCTTGTTGCAACATCGGATAAGTCTTAAAAGTGCCATCAGTAATCAGATGTCCAAGAGTATAAATCCCGTGTTTTATCCATATAGGCCATGCAAAGCAACGCCCTGCGATCTTGAATCTGGGGTTCATCCAAATAGGTGTCTCAACCATATATTCCAGCCCATCTTCAATATACATCTGTAACATTTGATAAGCTTGTTGCGTCGCTCGGATTACTTCATTAGACTTCTCCCCTCTGGCACTAATTGCCTTGATATGAGCCCCCAAGGGAAGCGGTTTGCTGATTGCGGCCTCTATCCAAAGCCACTGTGGGTCTTCCGGTCTCAACTCTTCCTCACTCCAAAGGCGGCCATGTCGCAATAACGCCGCTACATGATACCAATAAAAATCAGGAAATTGTACTCCACCTCGTTCCTTGGATAGCTTGAGTTTCCATAACGCAATTCTGGGAGTTTTATTGCGCCACAAGAAGGATGATAGGATTTTACCTAATGTTGTATAAAAGCGCGGCTGAAATAGAACTGGTATCATACTTAAGATATAATTGATTTTGGGCACAATCATCATCTTTATAGTCTCAAGTCTACCCCACCACGTCAAATGGAGTGGGTTCCACTTGCGAGTATAATCTCGTACTATCATTTCGCAGTGGGATTCATTTCTTGCCACCATCTCTGGCAAGGTAGTACCATACTCCACACCCAAATATTTGAAGAAGTTCTGCTCAATCTTAAACGGATATTGATCCAACATTTCCTGAGACACCAAAAGATTTAAAGGGACCACTACTGTTTTGGCAAGATTCAGTTTGTATCCAGAGATTGCAGAGTAGATCGCAATAGTCTCCAACATTGGATCCAGTGAACTAGGCTCCAGAAAAAGAAGCAAATCATCCGCATAGGCTAATAGCTTACAATGACAGCCGTGGATCTCAATACCTCTAATGTTCTCGTGCTGCCGTATGTTTATTGCCAACGGCTCTAGGGCCAAGTTGAACAACAATGGCGATGAAGGGCAGCCTTGCCTTGTGCCCCTATATAACCTGAAAACCAATGATGTCGCTGCATTCGCAATTATCCGGGCTGTGGGTTGGGTATACAGCAACTCCACTCTCTTCCTGAATCTGTCTTCAAACCCAAACCACTTCAGGGATCGAAAAAGAAAGGCCCACTCAACCCGGTCAAATGCCTTTTCGGCGTCCAACGCCAGCCCCACAATTGGATTAGTGGCTTTCTGAGACTGCAATAATATGTGTGCCAATAATCTGCCATTATCGACTGTCGATCTTCCTGTCATGAATCCGGATTGATCCAGATGAATGAGAGCACTCATCACCTTACTCAGTCGATTAGCAAGGATTTTGGCATATATTTTATAGTCCAAATTGAGGAGTGAAATAGGTCGATAATTTTCTACCCTCTGAGGATCCCGACCAGGTTTAGGATGTATAACAATATTAGCCTCGGCCAATGCTCCGACCTCGGGATGCTCCTCAAATAGGCGATTATAATAAGTTTGTAATTCTGGAACCAGAAGTGTTGAGAAAGTTACATAAAACTCTAGCGGAATACAATCAGGGCCACTAGCCTTCCCCTTGGCCAACTGACGCATAGCTCTGTCTATTTCAGCACAGGAGATCTCTTCTTCCAACGCCAAAGTCTGCTGTTGGGATAATTTTGGCCCGTGAACATTGGATACCAATCTTTGGAATGCATCCTCATCCCAAGCTACTTCCGACCTATATAATTGCACATAAAATTCCCTGCATTTCTCCAGGATGTCGTCATCTTTCACAAGCAATTTACCATTCAAATCCTGTAGTCCTGCAATGCGTTTAACCGCACCTTTAGCTCTCAATGATCTAGCCAAAAGCGGGCTGGCCCGATTGCTCTCGTGATAATAAACACTCTGCTGTGCTTGCATTTGTTGCTGCGCTTCATCACTCAATATAGCGTTATATTGATACCGCAGTTTCTGTAATCGAAGTAACACCAGTGGGTCCGTTTTCCGAGCGAGAATCCTCTCTCCCGCCCTAATTGAGCCTTGCAGTTCCTCCAACTTTTCTTTATGGACTTTCTTCTGTTGAATATCATAGGTAGATACATAGCCTCTGAGATTCGCTTTAAGAGCTTCCCACCAGGCCCATGTTGCCGTGTCACCGACCTTGTTAAACTCAAGATATGTGGCGATACCTTTCCGAATGTAACTCACAAAATCCTTGTCAGACAACCAGGCTTTATCGAATCTAAATCTCGAACAGGAATGCCCAGAAACCTTGGTTCCTAGCGTGAGCACAATTGCTGCATGATCTGAGATTGTTTTTGCATTCATCCCCACACTTGTAAGTCGAGGCAGTAGCGTTTTGGATATCAAAAAATAGTCAATTCTAGTTTGCGTATTATGTGGCATGGAGTAAAATGTATATTCCCGAGCATTGGGATGCATAAGGTGCCACGGGTCAACTAACTCAAAGGTCTCCTTCAAGCCCTGCAAAATCCCGGATGCCCTGGGCTTATTTTGCGGCTTATAGGGGGTGCGATCCAACAGAGGGTCCTGTACTATATTAAAGTCCCCACCAAGTATAATGTGCATTGAAGCCACATCTCTCACCTCCATTGCAACTTGCTGGAAAAAACTCGGATCTTCGACATTGGGACCATAAACTGTCATTAATAGGTAGTCATCTGATCCAATCTGAACTTGCGCTCTCGCCCGTCTTCCATTTGGATCTATTTTGGTCTCTTTAACAATTGAATCCAAAGCTTTCCTGATGAGTATAATTACTCCTCCCTTCTTTTTTACTGCTGGGGAAGCTAAGATATTCTGGTATACGCCGTTATTAACTTTGTAAGATTCTGATAAGGTCAGATGCGTTTCTTGTAAATACAATACATCTGCTCCTTGTCTTTGACAGTACGTTAAAATTTTTGTACGCTTGACAGGGTTGTTAATGCCCTGGACATTTAAAGTTAAAACTCTTATCCCACCACTAGCCATCAGGAAGCTTACGAAACTCATTGAGGTCAGCTTCCGTCGCCAGGTGTGTTCTCATCTTACAATTACAGTATAACATATTCTGTATACATAGCCAATTTACAAACAAAACTATAAATGAACCTATTTGTATGGTGGAGTACATCCCCTCTGCAATCAGGCCGCCAACTCCCGCCCCCCTGTAACTAACAGTAAGAGAACCATAATCATATCTCCCTCTTCCCTCTTCCCCCTTCCATCCCATCCTTCCCCTCATCTCTCCAACCAACCATACCCATGCATAACAATACCACATCCTTCCACCCGTAAACAATCCCTCTATATTCCCCTGCCCCGCAATTGAAGCATTATGTGAGAGACAGATTTGTAAAAGTCAGGCCTGGGTATGAACTAGCCTGCAGACCCCCCCCCCCCCAACATCCTGCAATAGTCCTTATAGCAGCGCCATCACATCGAGCCACTATTGAGGTCACAATACCTTCCATCCTTCAAGTGAAAACCCAGGTTACCATCTTCAACAGCCTGTCTCCATCTGGGAATAGTACTGCAAGAAGGATCGCAGCATCGCGGCGTTGTCAAAATTCCATGTTACGTTGTCGACTGTAACCCGCATCTTGACCGGATAAAACAGACCGTAGCGCGCCTGGATCCTCTGAAGCATAGGCCTGCAGGCAAGCAACTCCCTCCTCCGCTCTACAGTTTTTTTTGACAGATCAGGATAAAAGGTGATCTTATTGCCATTTAACTGTAGGGAACGTTTCTGCTTCGCCACTTTCATTATCGGTAGCACCTGAGGATATCGCAGAATCTTAATCACCATTGGTCGCGGCCTTTTCACTTGAGCCGTCGTTAGTGTGGGCACCCGATGCGCTCTCTCAAGTTCGAAAGGGGTTGTAAATTTAATTTGCAGGAGCTCCGGAATCATTTTTTCCATGTATCCAACCGGATCCTTTCCCTCCGCTCCCTCCGGGATACCGACAACCCGAACGTTACTCCTTCGAGATCTATTGCTCTGCTCTTCTAATTGCAACTCCAGTAGTGCGACTCTTTTAGCCAAGGGGCCTATCTGCGAGAACATGCCTTCATGCTTCTGAGCCAAAGCCTCTACTTTCACCAAACGACCATCCATATAAGTCAGCTTCTCACGAACCTCATGCAACTCCTCCTGCATTTGAGTAAGTGTCTCTCTGTTGTTGGCGAGCAAATCCTTCATAACTCTCAGCTCAGCCAAAATTTCGCGGACGCCATCACCGGCCTCCTTTTCCAACTTCCCTTTTTGCGGAGAGGCCACATCTTGCTTTGAGCGTTTTACCGCTTGACCCCCGGAAGGCTGAAAGTCTAACTTGGCTGGTTTTAAAGATGCCATATTCACCCTTATCCGTGTCTCAATCGTTACCATCAAACACACCTTTTAACGGGAAGAGGGGGCAGATTCTGTAGTGGGAAACAGGAGCGAGCTCGTTAGGTGGCCATCACGCTTCGTGGCAAGCTCCGCCCCCCGAAGCTTTTCTTTACAAATGTTAAACCTCAATTAACACATCTTTTGTTAGAGAAACCAGTGCTGTCCATGTGATAGAATTTTGCTTTTAAGACCTCATGGTTAAAGAGAAATATTCTGGCAAACACAGTGTAGTTCAGACTGAAATACAGAGAGAGAGAGAGCTGAGTTCAAATCCCCCTAATACAGCTATTTTTTGGAGAGAGAGCTGAGTTCAAACACAGCCACAGCTATTTTTTAGTGGCTTTGAAAAAACCAATATGGAGAGACAAGTCTGAACATGCCTCTCTAGGGTGTGGTAACACGTGATTGGTTGAAACAAGAGGTCTGTTCTGAGCATGCTCCAGGTGTTCTGAGCATGCTCCTGGTGTAAGGCTGTGTGTCCTGTGTAAGGGGAACATTTTAACATAGAGATTCAAAAAGAAAAAAATGGCTCTTTTTGGAACACCAAATATTATGCCGCTGCAAATGTAGAAACAAACTGTTTATTGGAAGAACTAGGATCAGCAGAGGTAAGAGAAGTTTTTTTTTATTTAGAAAAGTGTTATAGAAGAGGTGGTTCACAATTTCACACTGGCATTGTTTCTGTATGTCCTGGCATTGTTTCTGTATGTCCTACAAGACTGATGAAATAAACACATTTAAATCTGCTATACAAGCAACGTTGGACTGTATTATCAGGAAATGCTGGCAGGGCGTTATGCATAGAGACTGTGCAGCTTGTGTAATACATGCTCCAGGGCAAAGACATCATGATTGTCTGACACAAGGAAATACAACAGAAAATCCATAAAACTTGCAACAGGTTGTGTCTAGGACCTATTGTAAATGTTGCCATGATTGGTGGTCATAAAATGAAAGCAACTGCCCTAGTTTATGAAAATTTGAATTTTTTTGTTTGAACTCATCAGAGATTTTAATACCACTAGAAATCCAGGACAACTGCTCAATATTTTGCTTAGATCTGCGGCAGACTGTGATATGAAGGTTTAATCTGTGACAGAGATTATAGATCGCTGTTTAAAAAACACCAAGTTCTGTAAAAATTGACTTTTTATGAAAATGTATGCATTTCCAGAATCTATTAACCGAACATACAGATGAACAAAAATTATATGTATGCCTTTATATTTTTTTTAAAAAAACTTGTAATGCTCAAATGAATCATTTCACAAGATGAAAACATTTTATTTGAAATAAAACATTTTGAACCTACAGCTTTGTGTGTTTTAGGATTGCCTAGTTAATTAAACCTACAATGGGTTATCTGGAAAAAATGGGACCTTGTGATTTATCTATTGTAGAACTGAAATACACTTAAGACGTCTGGGAATGGGGGAATGTGTATTAGCCACATAGGTCCACATATACAATATATAGCATCTATTACAATGTACTGTCTGCGAAAAAAAGGCAGTGTGAATTAGCCAGGTCGTATGATAAGATTATGAGATCCAGAGATGTTTCAGTTAAAGAGTCTGGGGGGCTGTAAACCCCATCAAAGAATTTCATTTTAAAAAAGGCGCAGTACATTTCAGCTGCCAGAAAAGACCACAGTCTCTATAGCTTGTAACATCTGCAACTCTTCTTCAGACATGGTGAGTAGATATGAATCTTACTTTTTAAATATATTGGCTATGTAATGTTTCTGTCTCTCATGATTGTCTTTAAAAATAGGAGCAGAGACCATGGGGCACAAATAAACTCTCTCTTACAAAAAGAAGACAGCAAAGAAAGTTAAAAGGTATGTCATGTGTTTTTTAATTTTCCAGCAGCTATGCTCTTTATAATGTGTCTTATGGTTTTTCATTAAATATTAAAGACCAGGAAGCTGCTACAAAACAAGATAACCAACCTAATCAACAGACGACACCTTACAGAAAGCCAAAAGACAAGCAAAATAGTGAGTATTCTAGTTTTATCCCACGCCTAAATTTTAAGGCCGCTGTAAAAGAAAAAAAAACGTATTAGCCCCTACGTTTTCTTTTTCAGATGGAGAAAATGTTAGAAAACCAGCGGCTATGGGAGAGAAGTCTAACAGGAAAAGATCACACAGCGAAAGTTTTTCTGATGGTGAATCTACACAAGCCGGTACAGAAGAGCAAACAGCTCCATACCGAAAACCAAAAGACAAGCAGGGGAAGAGAAGTCTAACAGGAAAAGATCACACAGCAAAAGATTTTCTGACGGTGAATCTACACACGCCGGTACAGAATACGGAGGGTGTGGTGAAAGCCGTGTCTTTGATCACAGTGTTTCAGAGGACAGCGCAAATAATCATGCATTAGGCCCTGCTGAAGAATCAGAACCAGTTAGCTATGTTCAGTTTGTGAAAAGATGGGATCGTAAATTGGACAAGTTTAATGGTGTAATTTATTCAGAGGAATTTCGGTTTATTAATTTAGACAGGGTAACATCATTATCTGAGGCTCAATTCGCCATTCGGCAAGGTATCCAGCATATTCTGGATGAGGTTAGCAGCAGGGTTTCACCCGGTGATTATGTACAGGTGCATCTACACACATCTCTTTTTCACAATTCCTTGTATTCTGGAAAGTTAAACCCAGAAGCATTAGACGCTGACGATTTCTTAAATCAGATCGCTAAACTCCTTCAGAGTCACAGAGAAATCCAGGTTTGTGATATATTCCGTGTTGTTGTACTTGTCATAAGAAATCGGGGTGGGGGAGCTCGTAGGGTCTTAAAGACTATACCATTTAGCCATAATATTCATAAGAAAAGGATGTATTTGATAGACTTGAACAACACTGATAATAACCTGTGTTTTGCAGGTAGCCTCACAGCCCTCATGTCACAGGTAAAAATGACAGATGTCGAATTGTTAGAAGGTGCTAAAAAACTACATAATGAATTGGGGTGGCCGGTACATAGAAAAATCATGCTCGATGATGTAGCAATATTCGAACAGCATTTAAAGATAAACATATGCGTTGTGCTTTACACAAATTCATTGGTTTGTTTTAAGACATCAGACAGACCTGTGTTCCCTAAGACTATGTTCTTGTTGCTACACGATGACCATTTCTATGGTATAACCGATGTCAAAAAATTCTATGGGGAGCGCAACTTCTGTAGTTACTGTCAGAAACCGTACAGTCACGATCATAATTGCACATTGCGGTGCCATCTTTGTTTGACACTAACATGTGCGAATAATGTTGGTGTACAACAGAGATGCCCTAATTGCAAACTCTTTTGACGTTCTAAAGAGTGTTTAGATAGACACACGTATCTGGCTCTGAAAAAAGAAGTGGCGTGTTTATCTAAGATACTGTGCCAGAAATGTGAGTCTTATGTAGACAAGAAACATAAGTGCAAGGGCCGGCATTGTAAACTAGGTCGTGAACCCCTAACCGGGGATGGCGTCCACTTATGTTTTATGACCCCTATTGGTAAAACTGAAACATCTGAAAAGTATATTTTTTATGATTGTGAATGTATGCAAGAAACAGGCTGGCATGTCCCTAATTACATATATGCGACGGACTTAAATGATGAAAGAAACTGGGAATTCAAGGGTCTCGAATGTATTTCTGCCTTTATACAGATTTTTTGTGACAAAAAATTTAAAGGCTATACCTTCATAGCCCATAATTCCAAATTCTATGAAATCTGGCATTTCGAGCAAAAATCTGATAATCTCTTTTCCGAATACATCAAAATGCACCTCCGTCAAAAACAAGAGGCTTCTGGCTATCCTCGATGGCGCAATGATACTGAAAAACAAAATGTGTACATAGCTGATTTCTTTAGAAAAGAGATTATCAGATTTTTGCTCGAAATGCCAGATTTCATAGATTTCAACAACCACATACCCTTTTGCAATGGCTAAATTCATCTCCACCGTGCACCAAGTCCCCACAAAAGCTCTCTCCTCATCCATGTGGGCACACATTTCCTGTTGCCGTGTGTCAGCACACGTATGACACAGTGGAAACATAAGCTTGCCGGCCAACCGTATGGGTAACACTGGGAAAAAGAGCTTTCGTGGAGGATATACTTTTGCTTTTATAAAACCAAAGTATTTTGTAGGAGGACCAAATTTATCATAAATGATTTGTGGATGTCCTACTGGATATTCCTTTGTTTTATTGACAAAAGGGTATAGGCTGGTAAAATCATAGTAGTTTATTTTTTCCCCAGGTCTTGTTTTGTGGTACAGACAAATGGCATTTGTTCTACCCCCAAAAAAGGGCATCTCGTGGAATCAGAGGTTGCAGTAATGCGGAGTCAGCCAGGAAATCTGCACAGCCCCCGTTATTTTCTTTTACCATCTGCTTCCACTCGTGCTCCCATAGACTTATGACCTTGAACCCACGGCTTTCCAGGAATGCAGCTTTTAGATGTGTTTTGTAATAAAGAAAACCATAGGTCGTGGCTGCTACAGGATTCTGGTCTTTATCGTTATAACAGCTCGGACAGCTGTGGTGAAAACAACCATTAAATTCAAAAGCTGTTTCTACCCCATCGATCACGACATAGCCATCAAGAAAATAAGACCCCACCTTTTTTTGCCACCTTTCAGAGCATGTGTGATCTATATATATTCTTTGGCCTCTACATACATCAGCCATTGAATAGATGGGGATGAATATCTCTTTGTCTGCCGGTGATAGTTATCTGGTGGAATGAGTGCCACAGTCTTGGTTTCTAAAGACATTAATCTGAACATAGCCATACATACAGATTCAAGGGTTATATATATATATTGGAAAGGGTCTAAACACCTTGTTTGAATTTCTGAGATGTCACCCTGCTCTACAAACACTTCTTTCTCTGTCATTTTCATGATTTCATCTCAGTAGAGAACACAGGCCTGCCGCAAAATAGATACATCCTGCTGGCAGTAATAAGCCAGCTCTTTTTGCAAATTAAAAGTTTTATGCTGATTGTCCTTGTACCATTGTAAAAATTCCTATTTTTCTTCAGGCAACATGTTACCCACACCGTAATGTTCAACACCCGGCATGGGACCCACATAATTTTGATTTTCCAGAGTATTAAAAAAGTGCGGAAAGTACCCCTTGCTGTCTGTAAAACCCATGGCTTGCGGATGTTTGCTAAGTTTCATAGGCAGGAAATTTAGAGAGTCTATAAAACGGATAGTCAAAGGTTCAACGGTAATTTGTAAAAGTTTAGCACCTTGAACCAGCAGCCCTGTGTTCATCTTTTCCTTAAGCAGTTGTTTAAGAACAAAATACCCGTCATAACCTTTGGAATTATGGGCTATGAAGGTGTAGCCTTTAAATTTTTTGTCACAAAAAATCTGTATAAAGGCAGAAATACATTCGAGATCCTTGAATTCCCAGTTTCTTTCATCATTTAAGTCCATCGCATATATGTAATTAGGGACATGCCAGCCTGTTTCTTGCATACATTCACAATCATAAAAAATATACTTTTCAGATGTTTCAGTTTTACCAATAGGGGTCATAAAACATAAGTGAACGCCATCCCCGGTTAGGGGTTCACGACCTAGTTTACAATGCCGGCCCTTGCACTTATGTTTTTTGTCTACATAAGACTCACATTTCTGGCACAGTATCTTAGATAAACACGCCACTTCTTTTTTCATAGCCAGATACGTGTGTCTATCTAAACACTCTTTAGAACGTCAAAAGAGTTTGCAATTAGGGCATCTCTGTTGTACACCAACATTATTCGCACACGTTAGTGTCAAACAAAGACGGCACCACAATGTGCAATTATGATCGTGACTGTACGGTTTCTGACAGTAACTACAGAAGTTGCGCTCCCCATAGAATTTTTTGACATCGGTTATACCATAGAAATGGTCATCGTGTAGCAACAAGAACACAGTCTTAGGGAACACAGGTCTGTCTGATGTCTTAAAACAAACCCATGAATTTGTGTAAAGCACAACGCGTATGTTTATCTTTAAATGCTGTTCGAATATTGCTACATCATCGAGCATGACTTTTCTATGTACTGGCCACCCCAAGTCATTATGTAGTTTTTTAGCACCTTCTAACAATTTGACATCTGTCATTTTTACCTGTGACATGAGGGCTGTGAGGCTACCTGCAAAACACAGGTTATTATCAGTGTTGTTCAAGTCTATCAAATACATCCTTTTGTTATGAATATTATGGCTAAATGGTGTAGTCTTTAAGACCCTATGAGCTCTCCCACCCCGATTTCTTATGACAAGTACAACAACACGGAATATATCACAAACCTGGATTTCTCTGTGACTCTGAAGGAGTTTAGCGATCTGATTTAAGAAATCGTCAGCGTCTAATGCTTCTGGGTTTAACTTTCCAGAATACAAGGAATTGTGAAAAAGAGATGTGTGTAGATGCACCTGTACATAATCACCGGGTGAAACCCTGCTGCTAACCTCATCCAGAATATGCTGGATACCTTGCCGAATGGCGAATTGAGCCTCAGATAATGATGTTACCCTGTCTAAATTAATAAACCGAAATTCCTCTGAATAAATTACACCATTAAACTTGTCCAATTTACGATCCCACCTTTTCACAAACTGAACATAGCTAACTGGTTCTGATTCTTCAGCGGGGCCTAATGCATGATTATTTGCGCTGTCCTCTGAAACACTGTGATCAAAGACACGGCTTTCACCACACCCTCCGTATTCTGTACCGGCGTGTGTAGATTCACCGTCAGAAAAACTTTCGCTGTGTGATCTTTTCCTGTTAGACTTCTCTCCCCCTGCTTGTCTTTTGGTTTTCGGTATGGAGCTGTTTGCTCTTCTGTACCGGCTTGTGTAGATTCACCATCAGAAAAACTTTCGCTATGTGATCTTTTCCTGTTAGACTTCTCTCCCATAGCCGCTGGTTTTCTAACATTTTCTCCATCTGAAAAAGAAAACGTAGGGGCTAATACTTTTTTTTTCTTTTACAGCGGCCTTAAAATTTAGGCGTGGGATAAAACTAGAATACTCACTATTTTGCTTGTCTTTTGGCTTTCTGTAAGGTGTCGTCTGTTGATTAGGTTGGTCATCTTGTTTTGTAGCAGCTTCCTGGTCTTTAATATTTAATGAAAAACCATAAGACACATTATAAAGAGCATAGCTGCTGGAAAATTAAAAAAACACATGACATACCTTTTAACTTTCTTTGCTGTCTTCTTTTTGTAAGAGAGAGTTTATTTGTGCCCCGCGGTTTCTGCTCCTAATTTTAAAGACAATCATGAGAGACAGAAACATTACATAGCCAATATTTTTAAAAAGTAAGACTCATATCTACTCACCATGTCTGAAGTTGCAGATGTTACAAGCTATAGAGACTGTGGTCTTTTCTGGCAGCTGAAATGTACTGCGTCTTTTTTAAAATGAAATTCTTTGATGGGGTTTACAGCCCCCCAGACTCTTTAACTGAAACATCTCTGGATCTCATAATCTTATCATACGACCTGGCTAATTCACACTGCCTTTTTTTCGCAGACAGTACATTGTAATAGATGCTATATATTGAGTATGTGGACCTATGTGGCTAATACACATTCCCCCATTCCCAGACGTCTTAAGTGGATTTTAGTTCTACAATAGATAAATCACAAGGTCCCATTTTTTCCAGATAACCCATTGTAGGTTTAATTAACTAGGCAATCCTAAAACACACAAAGCTGTAGGTTCAAAATGTTTTATTTCAAATAAAATGTTTTCATCTTGTGAAATGATTCATTTGAGCATTACAAGTTTTTTTAAAAAAAATATAAAGGCATACATATAATTTTTGTTCATCTGTATGTTCGGTTAATAGATTCTGGAAATGCATACATTTTCATAAAAAGTCAATTTTTACAGAACTTGGTGTTTTTTAAACAACGATCTATAATCTCTGTCACAGATTAAACCTTCATATCACAGTCTGCCGCAGATCTAAGCAAAATATTGAGCAGTTGTCCTGGATTTCTAGTGGTATTAAAATCTCTGATGAGTTCAAACAAAAAAATTCAAATTTTCATAAACTAGGGCAGTTGCTTTCATTTTATGACCAACAATCATGGCAACATTTACAATAGGTCCTAGACACAACTTGTTGCAAGTTTTATGGATTTTCTGTTGTATTTCCTTGTGTCAGACAATCATGATGTCTTTGCCCTGGAGCATGTATTACACAAGCTGCACAGTCTCTATGCATAATGCCCTGCCAGCATTTCCTGATAATACAGCCCAACGTTGCTTGTATAGCAGATTTAAATGTGTTTATTTCATCAGGTTTTGTGTAGTCCTTTTGGCTGGCTATGACATCAAGCGCTTCCCTTTGATATGTACAGAGAAAGCACAAACAGTGTAGATTGGTTGCCTGTATGTCCTCTAGCTCTTGTAGGACATACAGAAACAATGCCAGGACATACAGAAACAATGCCAGTGTGAAATTGTGAACCACCTCTTCTTCTATAACACTTTTCTAAATAAAAAAAACCTTCTCTTTCCTCTGCTTATCCTAGTTCTTCCAATAAACAGTTTGTTTCTACATTTGCAGCGGCATAATATTTGGTGTTCCAAAAAGAGCCATTTTTTTCTTTTTGAATGTCTGTATTAAAAAGTTCCCCTTACACAGGACACACAGCCTTACACCAGGAGCATGCTCAGAACACCTGGAGCATGCTCAGAACAGACCTCTTGTTTCAACCAATCACGTGTTACCACACCCTAGAGAGGCATGTTCAGACTTGTCTCTCCGTATTGGTTTTTTCAAAGCCACTAAAATAGCTGTGGCTGTGTTTGAACTCAGCTCTCTCTCCAAAAAATAGCTGTATTAGGGGGATTTGAACTCAGCTCTCTCTCTCTCTGTATTTCAGTCTGAACTACACTGTGTTTGCCAGAATATTTCTCTCTAACCATGAGGTCTTAAAAGCAAAATTCTATCACATGGACAGCACTGGTTTCTCTAACAAAAGATGTATTAATTGAGGTTTAACATTTGTAAAGAAAAGCTTCTACCCTGTCTGTGCCTCTGTGAAAAGCCCTGTGCTGTGCTAAGAATCTTTTGTGAGAAAAAAGAACTGGGGCAGTGGGAGATAGAAAAGCATTTTTAGTTTTCCAGGGTTCCTGCTTTTTGCAGATGTAAACATTAACCAGAAGCAAAACACATTTCCGGAGTCAGTCACTCTGCTTCCGCTGAGGTCATCAGAAAAGGACACTGTCCATTTCTGATGACACTCTGTTTCCGGTGATGTCAGCAAAAAGCGACAGTCCATTTCTGATGACACCCTGTTTCCGGTGACGTCATTTCCGATGATGTAGGCAGGGGCGTGGCTGAGGGTGGGAGGCTGTGGGTGTGGCACAAACCCGGAAGTACGTGCTGATTGGCTAATGCCAATATTGTGGGCGGGGCATGGGTGTGGCACAAACCCGGAAGTGGGCGCTGATTGGATGATGTCATCCTTGGGGGTGGGGACGGGGGCATGTCAACTGGGGCGGTGGCCATGCCTGCGGCAGGAGTGGGCGGTGCTAACTCGCCATTCACTTCTATGGGAGGGGCGTGGCCTAAGGCAGGACATACACTGGAAGTGAACGCTGATTGGCTCCTGTCATCCTTATCTCACCTGTCAATTAGCTTATCTCACCTGTCAATCAGTTTGACGAGTAGTGTACCCATTATACTACTTACACATTATATTGGAACATACTAATAAATTCATCCAAAATAAAATTGAATAAAAATAAAACAGTATAAACTAAAAACAAAGACTACCATTAAAAATACAGCACCTACATCATTAATGTCATCAATATCTCAACACAGATATAGATATCGGACAATTTCTGGAAAAGCCTGCTTAAATAAATAGCATTTCAGGTTTTTCTGAAAAACCATCAGTTCTGCCTCAGCCCAGTTGGAAGAGAATAGATGGAGCACTCATAGAGAAAATTCTCTTATGTACAGACTGAAAATGAATCATTTAAAAAGAAGGAACAACCACTAGATGCACATCCTGAGAGCTTAAGATACATAGGGAGAATATGGCTTAAGCAGAGTCAATAAACTAACAGGAGCCATATTATGCAAACATTTAAGAGTAATCATAACCACTTTATATAAAAGTCGAAATTGAATAGGAAGCCTATGCAAAGCAAATAACTGGTGCATATTATCCTCAGAACATTTGCATCCAGTTAAGAGACAAGCAGCAGCATTTTGAATTGACTGCAAAAGCGACATGTTAGCCTTTGAAAGACCTGGAAAAGACTATTACAATAGTCCAAGGGTGAAAGGACTAAACCTGTAGGACAGAGTGAAAATTACTACAAGAAAGATATGGTTTTAGTCTTCGAAGAAGAAACAATTTATAATAAGCAGCTTTAACCAATTTTTGTATATAATCATGTACGTTCAATTGTGTATCCAACCAGACCCCCAGATCTCTTACAACATAACTAAGCACAAAGGGGAAAGAGTCAGATTTAAGGTTTGAGCTCAAAGAGTGAAGAGGTTCGAGGACAAATACAACATTTCTGTCCTGTTGGTGCTGTTTTGTTGCAATGTACCTGTGGACGTCATGCCTCCTCTGTAAAATGTGCATCTCCTAAGCTGCTCTTCACACTGACAATAGTTTGCTGATGTAAACTAGGCATAAATACCAATGAGAAATGACTGCTACTGCAACCTAGACCCTGAAAGTGCTAGGTAATCCCAGTGCACCCTAATATGGTATGAGAGAATGTAAATATGAACATGTATGTAAGGACATACCTTGCATCAAATGGTAATTGGCATTATAAAACTGCAGCAGTGATCCCTACCTTGGTCATCTCTAAAAACACACTTTAAACTGCTAAGGATGGACCCTTACCAAGTACACCAAACCTGAAACTAACATTGCAGTTCTCCAAAAGATGCATAGTATTGCTGAGCAACAAATGTATGCCCTTTTCATGCCTGTGGCCTATAAGTGCACTCATTCTGCTGCTCCGTACTACCTTTCCTCTCTTTTCTCTCACTACACATTTGAAAAGAGACTCCAAGACCTAAATATCTATACTGTAGAGGAGAGGAGGGACAAGGGAGATATGATACAGACCTTTAAATACTTAAGGAGTATTAATGAACAAACAAACCTTTTTCAAAGATGGGGAAGCTGTAATACTAGAGGGCATAACATGAAACTGCCAGGTGGTAAACTGAAAAGCAACATCAAGAAATACTTTTTCACTGAAAGGGTGGTGGATGCTTGGAATTCCCTCTCAATGGAAGTGGTGGGGCAAATATAGTGATAGAATTCAAAATGGCATGGGACAGACATAGTGGATCCCTTTATAGCAACAGGATAAAATCAAAATAAACATAGAAACATAGAAACATGATGACAGAAAAAGACCACATGGCCTATCTAGTCTGTCCTTCCATAACAACAACTACAACAGTCCACTTTTTACCTTTAGAGATCCTCTGTGTTGGTCCCATGCTTTTTTGAATTCAGTTACTGTCCTCATCTCTACCACCTCCACTGGGAGACTATTCCATAGATCCACTACTCTTTTTGTAAAGAAATATTTCCGCATATCACTCCTGAATCTATCTCCCTTCACCCTCAACCCATGTCCCCTCGTAGCAGAACTTGCTTTCAATTGAAAGAGGCTCTCTCCCTGAACATTTATGCCACGGAGGTATTTAAACATCTCAATCATATCACCTCTATCCCGCCTTTCCTCTAAGGTGTACATATTAAGATCCTTAAGTCTGTCCTCATATGCTTTATAATGAAGCCCACTAATCATTTTAGTAGCCACCCTCTGCACCGACTCCATCCTGTTCACATCCTTTTGAAGGTGCGGTCTCCAGAATTGCACACCATACTCCAAATGAGGTCGCACCAAAGACTTATACAGAGGCATTATCACCTCCTTTTTTCTGCTAGCCATTCCTCTCCGTATGCACCCAAGCATCCTTCTAGCTTTTGCCGTCGCCTTTTCTACCTGTTTAGCTACTTTAAGATCATCAGACACAACCACGCCTAGGTCCCGCTCTTCTTTAGTGGACAAAAGTACTTCACCTCCTATACTGTATTGCTCCCTTGGATTGCTGCAGCCCAAATGCATGACCTTGTATTTTTTAACATTAAATCCCAGCTGCCAAATTCTAGACCATTCTTCAAGCTTAGCTAGATCCCTCCTCATGTTATCTACACCTTCCTGGGTGTCTACTCTATTGCAGATTTTGGTATCATCTGCAAAGAGGCAAACCTTACCCGACAGCCCTTCTGCTATATCACTAACAAAGATGTTAAAAAGAATTACTCTCTTATATCTGAACAAATATATAAATAAATATAAATATACAAATATACTCTCTTATAACTCTCTTATATCTGAACAAATAGGGGTGACCTACACAGAGCGGTGGGTACATCCCTAAACAAAGGTATGGGGAGAGCTGATCTGCACAGAGCGGTGGGCGCACCTATTCTTGCTATCTTGCTGGGCAGACTAAATGGACCATGCTGGTCTTTATCTGCCGTTATATACTATGTTACTATGATTAGCGGGGTGCCCCAGGGTTCGGTCCTGGGCCCATCTCTGTTCAATGTATTTGTGAGTGATATTGCGGAAGGACTGCATGGAAAAGTCTGTCTTTTTGCAGATGACACAAAAATTTGCAACAGAGTGGACAACCTTGAGGGAGTGGATAACATGAGGAAAGATCTACAAAAGCTGGAAGAATGGTCTAATGATTGTCATTAAGATTTAATGCAAATACGTGCAGTGTCATGCACTTGGGAAGCAGAAATCCAAGGGAAATGTACATGATAGGGGGCGAGAGGTTGGTGTGCATGGAATAGCAGAAGGACCTTGGTGTGATTATTTCTGAGGCTCTCAAGGTGGCAAAACCGTGAGACAAGGCGGTGGCAAAAGCCAGGAGGATGTTGGGTTGCATCCAAAGAGGAATTACCAGCAGAAAGGAAGAGGTACTAATGCCACTGTATAAGTCACTGGTGAGGCCTCACTTGGAATACTGTGTTCCGTTTTGGAGACCATATCTTGCAAAGGATATAAAAAGACTGGAAACGGTTCAGAGGAAGGCGACCAAAATGATTTGGAGCCTGCATCAGAAGCCTTATGAGAAGAGACTAGAAGACCTAAATAGGTACACTCTGGAGGAGAGGAGGGACAGGGGAGATATGATTCAGACCTTTAAATACTTAAAGAGAAATAATGAACAAACAAACCTCTTCCAAAGACGGGGAAACTGTAAAACTAGAGGACATAACATGAAGCTGCAAGGGGGTAAATTAAAAGGCAATGTTAGGAAATACTTTTTCACTGAAAGGGTGGTGGATGCTTGGAATGCCCTCCCGATGGAAGTGGTGGGGGCAAATACAGTGACAGAATTCAAAATGGCATGGGACAGACACAGTGGATCCCTTTACAACAACAGGATAAAATCAAACTAAACTTATCTAATTTTACAACATACAGCAGTGTCCTACACAGAGCGGTGGGTTTACCCCTAAAACAGACATGAAGAGGGGTGGCCTGCACGGAGCGGCAGTGCACCTACTCTTGTCATCTTGCTGGGCAGACTAGATGGACCATACTGGTCTTTATCTGCCATCATTTACTATGTTACTTTGTTACTATCTTTTTTAAGCGGCTGATTTGGCAAGTAATGTGGGTTTTGCATTCCATTTTGCTGATGCGATTTCTGACGTTATTTTCTTTCTTTAAAGGAGCGCATGCTTGGCGTTTTCAGTTGGTTGACTGATTTTGTTATGCCAAGTTCTTGTTTAATGCCATCTCATGCTTTTCCTTTCGAGTCGATTTAAGTGTTTTTGTGCACAGTTTTTCCAGCTTCTTTTCTTCTCTTTTGTAATTTTTGTACTTGTATATGGAGAGATTAATACAGCTTTTGTTTGTACATTTTTAGAGCCGTCCGGTGAGGCTACTCAATCCCATTCCCTGATGAAGCACACCCGCAAAAACCCTGTGTTCTCCCTTTTGAGTTCATTGCTTTTGAACTCTGGGAGTTTTGCTGAGGTCTTTTTTCCTCTTGTATATATTTTTCTTTTCTCTCTTCTTTTATTTATAACTGCCTTATTGTCAATAGATTGATTTTGTGAGTAGGCGTTTTCTTATATTATTTATTTAAGTTGCCTACTCCTTTTTTGAGGAATTTTGAATTGAATATTTATTGGGGTCAAACAGTCGTTATGAAGTTGGCAGTGGGTGCAGGCATCATAATTGCTTTGCTTTCCTTTTTATGGATTTTTAGTAGTGGCAGCCAGCAAATTTAAAGTGATTTTGCAATCCGGTCAGCAGTGATATTCAGTCACTGGCTGGATTACAAAACCGGCTAAAGTTAGGACAGCCATTCAGCTGAATTTCCAATGACTGACATTTACACAGTTTGCAAGTCTGCAAACCATGTAAATGCCTTTGAATAACTCCCCCCCTACCATGTGACTTAAATTGGCCAGAATTTGGGGCTGGCTGAGGCAGAGCAAAAACTTACCTGGATAGCAGCGATATTGTACCACTATCTATATAAATTGTACATGTAAGTGCTGCTGCACCAATAGCAGCTCTACCTTTATACTAATATGTTACCCCTATAAATTATATATGTGCAGTCAGCAGCAGCACTTTACATTTATTGCCACTGAATATACATTTAACCTTATAGCTACAACATAACTTTATAAACTCATGCAGATATCTCCCTGCTGAAAAACCAGAGCTATTTGCAACCCTTGCCAAGAACCCCTGGTTAAAAAAGAGTCTCATTCAAACCGATGGCACTAATTTGATTGGCCGTTCTTCATTATACAACAGCAAGCGGTTTGTAAAGCAAAGAGAAGTGGGTGGATATTATGGGATGACACATTTTAGGATTATATCACATATTACATTTTAAGAATACTGCATCAGTACCCTGTGGCTATTACAATACTGTGGGTAGCCCAATTGCTCACAGTTCAATGCAGACAGACAAGAAGGAGCTCAAATTATTCACAGGGAGAGACAATACAGTGCTAAAGATTTACAAATAGCATAAGTAAACCTTAGGAAATTTGGAACTTTAGTTCAGTATATGTTTCAGTCAACCCTGTGCTTTGAGCTAATCTCTGAATATGCTAGCATATTGGATAGGCATTGTAGGTTTTTAGGTGGTATCTGGGTTATTGCTGGTTTTAAGTAATACTGGGGAAGAATAATAATGCTCAGATGCAGTAGCAAAAAAGGCAGACATACATTTAAATATCCTATTTACATCTGCACAGTAGGACTTGGAGCTATTTCCTTTGCAATTTGTTAGAAGTATTTCATAATTAGAATTTTTTTTGTGTACTCTGAAAATAAAATTGCAATATTCATAAAGAAATAGCTGGGATTACATGATACACTGCTCAGATATCCTAAGAGATTAGCAGTTAACTTATTTAATTCTTATTGCCTAATTAAATACATGTATTTTTCCTCTACATATTAATGTAGTAATCTCACTGCTGACCCTTCTCAGTCAGTTTGAACTTGGGTTTAATTAAAGTACGGTTGGGACCAGAAAGGGAAAATAACTGCTCTGCTCCGGTACAGTTTAAGTAAACATTTTCAAGCAAGCTTCCTGCAATAACGGATGGTAGAAATTTATTCACTTCAGAGGGGCTGTAGCATGCTCTGGAGTCAGCTAACAGAAAATTGAATTTCAGCATCTTTGTATAGAAAAATGAATGTTTAAAGTTGAAGCTTACCTTAGAGACAACTACTGGGTAGCACCAGAAAGGCATGGTTGAAATCCAGAGGATTAGAACAAAGTTTAAGTGTGGCAAACTGTAAGGAAAGACAGTAATGCAATGCGTTATTCCTAAGGAATGAAAACATGTATAGCTGAATAGACAGAGATATAGAAATACAGATATGATTAAAAACAATGATTATCATGTTAGCCTGCCAAAAATAAATTAGTTCAAAATAAAACCACCAAACTAGTTAGATAGAGATGATATTCTTATAAGGCCAATGGATGTAGATACTCTATACACAGGCTGACAAAGAGAGATATCGTAGACATTACATAGCTAATACGTTTACCTGATCATTGTCATTTTCAGCAGCCCTTGCAAATGCACTTTTGATAACAAAATCTTCACCATTATCATGCACTCTTTCTTAAGTGACTGTTTTATACCAGGGGAGTTCAGGAGTGAAAATGTCACCAAGTCCCACCTTGACGTGCCTAATGGCTCTCTGCATGGCCTTCTATTCATGCTAACTATGAAAATAGCATTAAAATGTAAATACTGTCACTGTGATAAAAGAAAAGGATGACTGTTTAAACTTTTGCCATTTAAGAAAAATTTCTGTCATGCACAGTACCGTCTATTCACCACCATCATGATACAAAGGTTCTAGGGAGCCACCAAGGTTGATTTTCCATAGAGCATGAAGCATTATATTGCATTTAATCATTGGGCACGTTGTTCAGGTAAGCGTTAAGTAAATAATAGAATTTATATAATGTTAATTTGTCACATACCCTTTTGGCGTTTTATTGAGAGCCTCTGGCTCCGAGGGGGGGGGGGGGAGTGATAGGGGATTCTTGTGGAGGATTTGAGAATACAGCAGTGGGCTGCCACCTGAGGGATGGATAAAGGTGCTGAGAACTTGGGGAGGGGGGTGGTCTTGATGCTGCCAGTGGGGGGGGGGGGGGGGAGAGGGAGGGAGCTACACTGGCTGGTGCTGGGGAATTGGGGTGCTGGTGTTTGTTTATTTTTTTTTTTATTAGTTTTATTTTTTTAAATTTTTTATTTATAAAGTATTTCCAGTAATACAAGAAAAAATAAAGGAAAACAAAAAACCATACATTATACATCTCCCAAACATATATATATATATATATCATACACTAGTCCACATCAAGGGGGTGCTCGACAAATTTTCCAAAAAAAACCCAAATAGCCACTGAGCATTGTACTAAAACTCCATTAACTAAACCAAGAGCAACAAATAAACTCAGCACAAAAATCCCCCTAAGTCTTACTATCTAAGAAAGCTATCAACTGTTCCACTTCCAAAAATACATATCTTTTACCCTGAAATATAATATGGCACTTACAAGGAAATTTTAAATAAAAATATGCTCCCAGAGCCAATACCCGTGGGCGCGTCTCCAAAAAAGCCTTATGTCGCCTTTGGGTTGCCCGGGAAACATCAGGAAACTGGTGAGTTGGCCTGGACTGCAAAAACTCTCTATAGTAGCACAATGCTGGCATAGGTGTGGGAGTGTGTGTCTGTCCATCCAGTGTGTGGTGGTTGCAACACCTTACTCAGCCCACACTGTTTGCACTGTGTCCAGTGTTAGCTTGCCAATGTGCATAATGAGGAGCAAGGTACTGTGGGTATAGCTCGGACAGGGTGGCCTGGGCAGGATGCATGAGCACAGGGCATAGGGCAATGGCTGGGACATGGTAGTGGCTGGCCATCACCTGCACGGACAGGGTGGCCCCTGCATGTCCTGCTGGGAGTTCACTCTCACCCTGACTGAGCAGTCACCATGGCATGGCTAGGTCCCCCATAGTGCCTGAAGCATCTCTTTTAAGTGATATCTGTGGGCTGCCTTTTTTGGGGACCAATCACTAACCTATCTGCTTGGTGGGTGTGCTGACATCCTGGTTTTGGGTGCACACATTTCTTCCAGTAATATGCATTATGGACTAGCTAGCAGACTGTTTGCAGTTAGTATGTGTGAGGCTGGAACACCTTGCAGGGTGCGGCGGCTGCAGATTCACTGTGCTCGCTGCTGGAGAATGTCAGATAGTGGTGGTGGTGGACAGCTGAACATTTGCAGGCCTCCTGTCTGTCTACTATCACGGTATGGATGCGTACAGAAATGCATGGACTGCCCTGTATGTTGTCTGTCCCCCAGCTGAACTGAGGTTGATGGTCCCCTCTACCAGCACCATTGCAGTGATGTAGAATGTGGATCTGTTGGTGGGAGATCCTGAGCTCCAGAGGGCAGTTTGGGTGGTACTACATAATCCGCCTATGGGTCCAAAGAGCCAGCCCGGCCCCCCCCCCACCCACCCCACCCACCCACCCCCCCCACCCCCCCCCACCCACCCCCCCCCACCCCCTACTTTCATGATCTGATAACTTCACAACCGTTTCTTTAGAAAAATCAGACACTTTCTTCGGGGAAAAACCAAGGGCTAGTTCCATACGCTTCGCAATCGCCCATATAACCTTTAAGGAAACATCAGAAGGTGGAACTTGAGCCTTAACAACAGAAGGAAAGATAATCACAGAAGGCAAAGATGGTGATAAACTCGGCGTGGAATCAATTTTTAAGAACGATTCAGGCAATAAGACTGGGCTGGGTTCGACCCACTCCACGTCTTCGGGCGGAGAGGCCTCGCCAGGCAATTGCATAAACTCTAGGCCGGGCGGAGTTACACCCAAATCGCTAGGAGAAGACACAGATGAAAAGATACTCACTCAAGAAACATCTATACCACCATCCCCTGGTGTCTGGGCTGAGGCTGAAGGGTCACCCACTTGTACATAGGCGTCCATCAGGCCCACAACCTTGACTGCCTTCGTTTGAGCAACTAGCGGGTATTTCTTTTTCCGTTTCCCCATTCTCCAGGACCAAGCAGGAAGTCAGTCCTCACTTATGGGTGACGTCGGCGCCGACGGAGCCCTCGCGGAGCAATTTTCCCCAGCTTTCAAAGAAAGCCTTTGGGAATTGCAGCGCGCATGCGCGGTCCCCTTCCCGCCCAAGGGTGCCATCTTAGCCAGTCTTCTTTTTTCCGCGGAGCCCTACAGACGTACCCGTCGTGTCCCCGCGAAAAAGTTGATTTTTCTTCATAAATTACTCTTTTTTCCTTCGGTTCGACGCCGGTCTTTTTCCCGCCCGGACTCGCGACGCCGGTCACGAGTCCTCTTCTTCTTTTTTGGTTTTTCTGACTTAGTCAGTTTCGTTTTCGGTTTTTCCCTGGCAGCCCGGTCCTTTGACCTCGCCGGGGCCCTTTTTCCCCCGATGGCTGCCAGTGGTTTCAAGCGGTGTGGTCAGTGTGACCGAAATATGTCACTAACTGACACACACGACCATTGCCTCCGCTGCCTGGGCCCGGATCATGAAGAAATGATCTGTGGGCCTTGTGGCAAACTGTCCTCCAAAGCGTTGAGAAGTCGGCGGCATCAGCGGGATAGAATCTTCGCTGACCCCAGCCGTACCCGGACCTCGTCGGAGGCCTCCGCGTCCAGGGGTTCCAGCTCGGACCGTCGCCGGAGTTCCTCTGACAGGGGTTCTCCCTCCGGGGACCATCGTCGGAAGGTGAAACCCGCGCGAGGGCGGCGTCGGTGGACGCTCCTGGCTCCGCGAGGGCCAGGTCGCATAGCCCCGACAGCCGCCCCGGGTCCTTGGAGAAGGAGCACCTCACGAAGCGACCTCGCCTGGAGTCGGAGCTGCCTGCTCGGGTAAGTCCTGTGGTCCTCCTGGACTCGCCTCCGCGACAGCCGACGTCGGGCCCGACGCCGTCGGGGCCCGAGTCGGGGGCTGCTGGGTCACCTGAGCTCGGACTCAGGTTGACGGCCTTGGAGAGCAGACTGTCTGCCTTCATGGACCAGCAGCGGGCACTGCTCGCTGGCTTCGCTGGCGCCGCTGCCCCGACCGCCGGGACGTCGACGTCTAAGTCGACCCCGGAGACCGAGCCGATCCTCGAGTCGATGCGAACTCGAGTCGATCCTCGGTCGAGGTCACCCTCGGCCTCCCGTTCGGGACCGAGGTCGCCGACGCCGACTCCCTCGGCGTCGGGGCGGCAGGCGCCGCGCCCTGCCCGGGCCGACCCCACCGAGTCCTCGTCGGAGTCGGTCTGGGAGTCTGAAGAGGAAGAGTCGCCTGATTCTTTTCGGACTCGGTGTGTCCCCTCGGACTCACCTGAGTCCGAACCTCGGAAGCAGTCCCCCCCGGAGGATGCCCGGTTCTCGGACTTCGTCAGGGATATGGCCAAGGCTCTGGCCTTCCCTGCGGACCCCGAGGAGGAGCCTCGAGCCGAAGAGCTCGACGCCCTCCAGTATGACTCTCCCGCCAGGGAACACTTTACTGTACCGGTTCCTCCCATGCTGGAACGACTACTCTTCCGCATGTGGGAGAGTCCGGCCACCTCGCCGGTCCTGAGCAAGCGGGTCGATTCTATCTATCGAGTCCGCAAGAGCCCTGGCTTCCAAAAAGCACAGCTACCACACCATTCCATGGTAGTGGAATCGGCCATGCATCGTCTTAAGAGCCAGAAGATGCACTCCTCGGTGCCTCCTGGCAGGGAGGCCCGTAACCTGGATGGCCTTGGTAAGAAGTGTTTCCAGGGCTCTATGCTTGCGTGTCGTGTCCAGACCTACCAGCTATACATGGGCATGTATCTCCGAGACCTGGCTAAAGAGCTAGCCGGATTCTCCGCTGGTTTGTCCGAGGAACCCTTGCGGAGGTTCCTGGCCTTGTCCACTGGCATTTGGGAATGCTCAAAATTCATGTCCCGAGCAGCCTATGATGGCTTTGAAGCCTCGGCTCGAGTGGCCGCAGCCGGCATCGGTGCCCGCCGACAGGCTTGGCTTCAGTCGTCAGACCTTGAGCCCTGGGTGCAGGACAAGTTGGTTGATGTCCCCTGCCGAGGCGAAAACCTCTTTGGCAAGCCCATGGCTGAAAAGGCTGCACAAATTGAGACGGAGACTCTCACCAGGACTAGGCTTTCTAGGAAGACCTCCGCCCCTTCCCAGAAAAAGAAGGGCTCGGGAAAGAAGTCCTTTTACCCGAGGAAGGTGGCTGCCTACAAACAATACCCCCAATATCAGGCCCCTGCAGCTCCCCAACAGGGCCAGCAGGCCAAGGGACGGGGTAACGGGTCCCGTAGGCAGCAAGCCCCCAAGCCTGCACCACCAGCCCCTGCTCCGCAGGGTGGGGGTTTTTGACTCCTTAAGCATAGCCTCTCCCCCCCCGCTGGTTCCTCCCAGCACCGGAGGCCGGCTGGTTCACTTCGCCCACAGGTGGTCCAGCATCACCTCGGATGCCTGGGTGCTTCAAGTCGTACGAGAAGGCTATCTTCTCCACTTCCATCAGGTCCCTCCCTCCTATTTTCCGGGAGAACCTCCACGACCCCCTCTGCACAGGGAATTACTCCTTCAGGAGTTAGCCGGTCTTCTACAGGAACAGGCGGTGGAACCGGTGCCCCACCACCTGAGAGGTCAAGGCTTTTATTCCAGGTATTTTCTAGTACCCAAAAGGACAGGAGGCCTCAGACCCATCCTGGACTTGCGCAACCTCAACAAATTCCTCGTGCGGGAAAAGTTCAAGATGCTTACCCTTGGAATCCTTCTGCCCTACCTCCAGCAGGGAGATTGGCTATGCTCCTTGGATCTAAAGGATGCCTACACGCACATCCTTATCCACCCAGACCACCGCCAGTACCTAAGGTTTGTGGTGGCCGGAAATCATTACCAGTACAGAGTACTGCCCTTTGGCCTGTCCTCCGCACCGCGAGTCTTCACAAAATGTCTCGCGGTGGTGGCGGCCCATCTCCGGCTTCACGGCCTCTATGTCTTTCCGTACCTCGACGACTGGCTCATCAGAGCAGCGTCCGCTCCGGAGGTCACCAACGCCACATGCCGCACGGTGACTCTTCTGCAGTACTTGGGCTTTGTTATAAACTTCGCAAAGTCCACTTTGCTCCCCTCACAGGATCTCGAGTTCATCGGCGCAAGGCTGCACACTCCTCAGGCACGAGCGTTCCTACCGCTCGACAGAGCTCAATGGCTCATGGACCTAGCCGACCGTTTTCGCAGCCAGCCCCTGGTCTCCGCCAGGCGCTTCCTGAGACTACTCGGCCATATGGCTTCCACCGTCCATGTGACCCCCAATGCCCGCCTGAATATGCGGCCTGCTCAATGGTGTCTCCGCCAGCAGTGGCAACAAGCCACAGGCGGCCTAGCAGACCTAGTGCGCGTCTCCGAGCCGCTGATCTCGTCTCTCCGGTGGTGGCTTCATCGGCCGAACCTGATACTCGGCATGCCTTTCCAGTCACCTCAGCCGGCCCGGGTGCTGACAACAGATGCATCCCTCCTGGGCTGGGGAGCACATTGCCAAGGGGCACGTACTCAGGGCCTCTGGACCACGTGGGAGTCTGCTCAGCAGATCAACTTCCTGGAGCTCAGAGCGATCCGCCTGGCTCTCAAGGCCTTCTCCCACCTGACCTCTCACCAGTCCGTCCTTGTCCAGACGGACAATCAAGTTGCCATGTTCTACGTGAACAAGCAGGGGGGCACGGGCTCCTTCCTTCTCTGCCGGGAAGCACAGAAGCTCTGCTCTTGGGCCGTCAGTCACGGCGTTCTCCTCAAGGCAGTTTATCTCCCAGGCCAAGAGAATTGCCTGGCGGACAAACTCAGCAGGATCCTCCAGCCGCACGAGTGGCGCCTGGATCCCTTGGTAGCTCAGAAGCTCTTTCTAAAGTGGGGCCTCCCCACGGTGGATCTCTTTGCCAGTCCTCACAACCGGCAACTTCCTCGCTTCTGCTCTCGTCAGCCACACCCCCTTCGGGTTGCGGCGGACGCTTTTCTACTCTCATGGTCGGGGAGCCTTTTGTACGCTTTCCCTCCCATCCCGCTAGTCTCTCGGACTCTTTTCAAGGTTCTCCGAGACAAAGCCTTCATGATCCTGGTGGCCCCTCGCTGGCCCAGACAGCCGTGGTTTCCGCTCCTGCTGCAATTAGCGGTGGAGGATCCATTCCCTCTGGGGTTCCAACCGGATCTCCTCACTCAGGATCAGGGGTCTCTGCTACACCCCAACCTCAGGTCTCTCAACCTAATGGCCTGGCTGCTGAGAGGGTAGTCCTTGCTCCCCTTCTCCTGCCGGCAGAGGTGGAGGAGGTCGTCTTAGCTTCGCGACGACCTTCTACCCGCAAATGCTACGCCCTTAAATGGCGTCGTTTTTCCGTTTGGTGTACCCAACAGTCTCAGGATCCCTTCTCCTGCCCGGTGTCGGTGATCTTGCAGTACTTGCTATACCTCTCTAATCTGGGACTTAAGTCCAACTCCGTCAAAGTTCACCTCAGTGCTCTTTCAGCACATCATGTGCCGGTGGACGGCAGACCTCTCTCCAACGACCCTCTCGTAGCGAGATTTCTCCGAGGTCTCCTTCTGCTTAAACCACCTCTGCGCCCGCCAGCGCCTGACTGGGACCTGAATGTGGTTTTACAGCGGATCACCTGTCCGCCTTTTGAACCTATGGCTACCTGTTCTCTCCGTTTTCTTTCTTGGAAAACTCTGTTCTTGATAGCCCTCACTTCCGCTAGACGCGTAAGTGAATTGCAGGCCCTCGTGTCTGATCCCCCTTACACTCGGTTCTACAAAAATAGGGTAGTCCTACGGACTCACCCAAAATTTCTTCCAAAAGTGGTCTCCCCTTTTCACATCAATCAGGAGGTGGTACTTCCAACCTTCTTTCCCAGACCACACTCCAGCCGAGCTGAAACGGTCCTCCATACCCTGGACTGTAGAAGGGCATTGAACTTCTACCTTGACCGTACGCGGGAGCACCGTAAAGCTGCTCAGCTTTTTGTGTCTTTTGACCCAAATAAATTGGGGCTCCCGGTCTCCAAGCGTACTCTGTCCATCTGGGTTGCGGACTGTATCTCTTGGGCTTATGGGGCAGCCGGACTCTCCTTGGAAGGTCGGGTCACGGCTCATTGCGTTCGGGCAAAGGCTACGTCAGTGGCTTACCTCCGCTCTGTTCCGCTGGCAGACATCTGCCGGGCCGCTACTTGGTCTTCGAACCAGACTTTTGCGGTCCATTACTGTCTCGAGAGGGAGTCCCGCAGGGACAGTGCTTTCGGACAGGCAGTCCTCCGTAATCTCTTTGAGGTCTGAGCAACTCCTACCCTCCATCCCGGATGTGGGCTACCGGTGGGTGATAATTCAGCGAAGATTCTTTCCTGCTATGCTGCTGAGCTAGAGGGAGCTCATTTTTGTGCTTAGGGTCTCCGGTAGCCTTGAGCTTGGGAGTCCCATAAGTGAGGACTGACTTCCTGCTTGGTCCTGGAGAAAGCGTAGTTACTCACCTGTAACAGGTGTTCTCCAGGAGCAGCAGGAATCAGTCCTCACAACCCTCCCTCCTCCCCGTGGAGTTGCAATCACCTGCTTTAGTTCTTTTGCAAATTTTTATGCTGTCTTTTTTAGCTATGTCATCTGACTGGCTAAGATGGCACCCTTGGGCGGGAAGGAGACCGCGCATGCGCGCTGCAATTCCCAAAGGCTTTCTTTGAAAGCTGGGGAAAATTGCTCCGCGAGGGCTCCGTCGGCGCTGACGTCACCCATAAGTGAGGACTGATTCCTGCTGCTCCTGGAGAACACCTGTTACAGGTGAGTAACTACGCTTTACAGGGATAAGCTTCTCACACCTACGTGCACCGAAGGGGCGCCAAAGGGGCTTAGCCTGTCCCTTCAGTCATGCCCCTTCGGGCACGCACCTGAGGCATGCCTGTGACCGCGTCCCACGGTGGGGCAGTTGAATTTATAGCCCTCAGCAAACCTGCAACCAATCAGTGCAGCCGCTTGTGCCGGAAACCACTCAGGTACGTTGTCCACAAGAAAGTCAGGAAATCGAGCACCTCCTTGTTTATTTATTTAGCCAGTTTTCTATGCCGCCTTATCCTTCAATCAAAGCGGTCTTACATTATGTAATACCACTGTGCTCATGTTGGGGAGTGGTGGTGGGGGCTGAGATGGCATGGAGGTGGGAGGGGGATAGTGGAATATGGGCACTTCTCTGGATGTTTTTTGTGTCAAGAAATAAATGCCTATCTTCACATGAAGTGCCTGTGTATGAGGTTATCTTTTGCTGCAATGTTTATTTAGTATGGCTACCTGATATCCTCCTGCCTTTGCCTTTTAGAATCTGCTTCATGGTCTGAGTCTGCTGCGTTCTGTTGTTTGGGAAAGGTTGTTGGCACTTCAATGCTAGATTGTGGAGCATGCAGCATACCATGAAGATCTGATATACCCTGGCAGGACTGTACAGCAATTCACCCCTAGGTTCATCAAGGCACCAGAAGCATCACTTGAACTGGCCAAATATGTTCTCAAGGATTTCATGTGCATTCCTGTGCCTGTGTGTGTAGTACTACAATGGGAGTCAGAAGCCAATGCTTTGGTAGCTAACCTCTATCAACTGTATGGGAAAGGATACACATCACATCAGAGTATAACACCAGTGCATTTTATATGCTGGGTGGACACTGTAACCCTAGGCTCTGGCTCAAATGCTGCTGCTGCAGGATACAATGCAACCTCCAAGCAGGTGCATGTCTAGAAGATGGTGGGAGCAGGTGCAGGGCTTACTTAGCAGCCATTCGCTGATGATCTCTCTGTTCTCAAACCTCTTGTAGATGCCAGAGTGAGTGAGAATGTAGGAGGCATGGCAGTAACCCGGAAACCTGGGGAAAACATCAGTTATCTCCCTCTGTACATTGCAGATCACCAGTATGCTGAGTGTGAAATGCCTTCTTGTTGCAGTAGGTAGCCTATGAGCCACATATGTTCAATAAGCTCCAGTACCTGTGGAAATCTGGTCACTTCATGGAATTGGATCATGGTTTGCTGCCTCTGCTGCACGGTCTGTGGGAAGGTCTTTGGTGGTGCTGCATAGCCATTCTTAGTTATTGGATTGATTTGCCTGGTTAATTCCAGTAACAAACAAGATTCTTCCTTGTTAACTAGTTATGCGACCACCCCTAGTTATGGAAGAGTAATTTAGAAGAGATTTGCTGTTTAGGGAAGATTGTTGATTTTTTCTCTTCTGTATTTTGTTCTTTGTACATTCTTTTATTCTATATTTAATTGTATTTTATGGTTTTGTAAGCCATTTTGAATGATGATTGTCATGAAAATGGTATGCAAAAGCATCTAAATAAATAAATAATATGTGGTGTGGGTTGTTAGAAAGGCCTTCAGGAACTGTGAGATGCACTGTGAGACAGCTGACTGGCTGAGACCCGCAATAGCAGCCAACACAGATTGGAAACTGCCAGTGGCTAGGACGGCAAGGGCCATGATGATCTTAAGGTGGATCGACATGGGCAGGCCCCTCTGTGTGGTGGAGCAGAGGAGCGGCTCTAGCTCTTGGCATAAATGATGTATGGCTGCCTTGCCAAAGTGGAACCTGGTGAGATACTGCGCATCTGTGAGGTCCAGGAATTGAGTCCTGGGTCTGTACACCCTATGATATAGGTACCTTCAGGTAGCTCTCCTGTGTTCTCTTGGACCTCATGCAGCAGAGCCAGTGCAACCAATGTGTTAATTTCATTCATGGCTCCTGCCTCCCACCACCAACATCTTGTAGGCCCCACCATCAGCACCCACAGAGCTGCGCATGCACCTGCACACCCACACCCACACATAAACACCCACACATATGCAGAGGCAGCAGAGAACCACAGAGAGGCTACAGGGGACATTAGGGGACACACACAGACAGCAGGGAATTAGGCAAGAGCACAGGATCCACAAGAAACACTGGTGCGCACACAGAAAGGCAGCAGGAAACACACAGAGGCAGAGAAGCTACATGAGCATGGGGTACATACATATACGTGGCAGAGAACTGGGTAGGGACACATACAAACACACAGGGACACAGAGGCCACAGAGAACACTGGGGCACACACAGATGGTCAGCAAGGAACTTGGCAGGGGCACAAAAGCCACGGGAACATTGGGACGCACTTACAAGCAGCAGGGGAACACGCAGAGGCCACAGGGAACACTGGGGCACACACAGACACTAGGCAGCATGGAAATGGGCAATAAGGAGTCTGATGCACCAAGGGCCAAGGAGGGGGGTCACTGGGGGGTTTGGGACTGGCAGAGCTGGGAGGAAGAGAAGTGGATGAGGGCGTGTAAATCTACAGGAGGAGGAGGAGGATAGGTTTGGGAAATATACAGGATTCACTGCAGAGAAACATGTGACAGCTCAAGAGACATCTGCATGGACAGAGATTACAGAGAAGCCACATTCCTCCAGTCACAAAAATCACAAGCAGTCTCAACAAAGTCACATGCAGAAAATCCACTCTGCATGTCTACGGCCTATGTGAAATACATCGTGGAGGTGCAGGTGGATGCCCAGAAACGCCCCTGGAATGCACCCAGATGAGATCGACATGCTGGGAGCAGAAACATGTATCTCGTGCTCTTTCTAAGATGGTGTGTTAAACACTGGCATAGCTTCCATGTTTTTCTGCCACCACATCCACATTTAAAATGCAAATGGGGCACCTAAAATAACCCTTGTAGAGTTTATCCCTTTTCACTCATTTACATTTATCTTCATTATTCAAAATACAGAATCTTTTTACCAGGAAATTTTCATTGTGCATTACATAAGGCATGCTTTTTCATGTAAAAATAGAAGCATCTAATGCTTAGAAATCAGGTTATCTTTTCCATATCACCTCTACTGTTAAAGCATGGCAGTGATAGAGTGGGATATTATCAGTATTTCTGATATTCACTCTAAGGTCCATTTTTCTAAATGGTCAGATTTATACAGAATTCTATAGAAATTTGTAATTATGACTGCCACTTTTACCATATTCATTTCAGCTATAAATATACATAGAACATTGCTATTATCAGTCCTTGATTATCTCCTTCTCTGGGATGCTTCCTTTATATGAAATTTCTGGTCTGATTCGTTTATTAGGGTCTTATTCAGAGATGATGGTTTTTTTTTCAGCATACTTGGTTAAAATTAACAACGATTTCAGGTTTTATTTATGGAAATGTGTACAGATGGTATTTGCAATTTATCACACTGATCCCATGCCCTCAGATCCTGTACAAATGTCAGCCTTTCTGCTGTTAAAGACATGATGAAGTTCCATAGTTAGTAGATTGTGCTACCTTCCAAACTGCTAAAATGCATCTGTTCAGTCAATACTGGGTATTCCTTTCTGGATGTCTATAGCAAACAGCCTCTGCAATGTGAAAAGGTTTAACTCAGAAGATGTATGGAAAAATCAGTATCTTCCATTATATAAAGCAATTTTCTAGCAGTCCTATTGATTCTGGTGAAAACTGGATGCTTTCAGATGCCATTTATTAGATAAACATTAATGGACCTGGGCACACAATAGCAAGGGTTGGTGCAGGGATATTAGGTGTCCAAGGTGAACATTCAGCTTTGTACTCACTATCAATTAGCTTTCAGAGCACCCAGCCCCACCCTTAGATTTCAATAATTCAACTCAACAGTCAAGATCAGCACAGCAGCACCCCTCCCAGAACGATCCTGTCAAAATGCATAATTGAACATCAGACTTTTAAACGTTAAATCACAAATTTTTGCTTAATGAGGGCAATTTCCAAAATTCATGTATATGAGTAAATGAGCTATTTGAAAATTGAGTACCATCTCTGTGAGTTAAAACATGTGCCGATATAGATCTGAGTTTGCGTAGCTGTCAGAATCTATTTTGCTTACAATGCAGCTGATCTTTGCCACCGCCTCCTCCTCCACCCAAAGCTGCCACCTTAGATGACTGTTAAGTGTACCTAATGGTAAATTCAACCTGGATGATGGTTGTGAAGTGTGCTTTTGAAATAGTGAGCTATGCACTAGGATTGGGGGTGATGAGCGCTTGGCAAACATCTCTGAAGTTGGTGTGATTGAGTACAGAGTGGAGGTTGTGTAATATTCTCATTTTCATTTGATGATATGCTGCTTTGACAACACTTTTTATGTGAGCATGAAATTTAGGCATTGGTCAAAAGTTACCCCCAGGTACTTTACTTGATGTTTAACTTTGTGTTGCTGCCACCCTGATAGATTTATGGTGGCAAGTGGAGAGAAGGATGGGTTCTTTATAATGAGAAGGACTTCTATTTTGATGTAGTTGACGCTCAAGTTGTGTTGATTGAGCCATTTTGATATTGCTTTGAAATATTGTGCTATCATTGTGTAGTCTGGGTTGTTTGTAGAAAATGTGTAGATCAGAATATCTTCGGCGTATATATAGTATAGCATATTGTGTTTCTGAATTCTTGTGCATAGTGGTTGTATAAATATATTAAAGAGCAGTGAGGACAGGGCAGAACCTTGTGATAAACCTTGACTTTGTTTAAAGGGAGAAGAGTTGAGTGATCCCACTTTTACTTGTTGGCATCTATTTTGAAGGTAGGAGTGGAACTACTCTAGGGTTTTGTGTTGCAGATCGATTGCTTGGATAAGAGATTATGGTGGTGTATTGAATCAAATGCTGTAGAGATGTCCAAGAGTATGACAATGAAACCTTGTGTTAATTGTTCTGTTTCTTTGATTAGGTTATCTAACAGAGAGGTGATTAGGGTCTCGACCCCATGGTACGGTCTGAATCCATGTTGCTGCAGGTTGAGAAGTGCGTGGGTGTCTATGTAGTCTTGCAACTGTATCTGTATGGCTTTTTCAATGGAGTTGAGGAGTAGCCTGATGGTTAGAGTTCTGGCTTGGGACCCTAGAAGCTAGTGTTTAATTCCCATGAGCACTCCTTGTGGCCTTGGGCAAGTTACTTAAAACACTATTGCCTCAGAAAAATCCAAGTTATCAATGCCCCTGTCTAATGTACACTCCCAAGTTTAAGTTATAATATAAACCACTTTGACTGAAATGATAAAACGGTATAAAAAACCTCTTAAAAAATAAATTTTGGCAATAAATGGAATGCTTGATATAGATCTGTATGAGATCGGGGCCTTGGGGTCTAATGTGGTGTTTTTTAGGAGTAGTCTGATGGAAGAACATTTGAGATTCTTGGATATGTACCCTAGATTGAGAGATTGGATTATTTTGAGGAGCAGCGGGTTTAGTTCTTGTTTGGTGATTTTAATCCATGAGACTGGACAAGGGTCAAGGGGGAGTTCATGGTATTGATGTTAGTGATGATGGTATCTAGCTATTCGGCGAAATATTGTCGAAAGTATCCCAAGTGAACTTGGGGGTGGTGAAGTTTGATTCAATTGATTGTGGATCTTTTATGGACGTGGAATTGCTTGATTTGTTTTGAAGAAACTTGGCCATGTCGAATGGGCATAGGACGTTAGAAACATAGGGGTATGTTTACTAAACGTCTTAATGTGCGCTTTGTAACATTAGCGCGCGATAAGGTACCTTATCGCATGATAATGTTGCATCTTGCGGCACACAGGTACCTTATCGCGCGATAATGCGCGCCGCGGCAAAAACGAGCGATGAAGGCGGGCAAAGGCTCCCCAGGGGCGGAGAGAAGGGGTCAATGGGTGGAGAGTGGGAGGGGAGAGGCTCCCCGCACACTAACGCTGTGAAATCCGAGGCAAAAAAATATCGCCAGAGAAACCCTTGCGTTAGAGCCGATTTAAAGGGAAAAGAAACCATTTCCGTCCGCAATGTACAGCAAAACCAGGGAAACCTACAAAAAGTGATAAGTGTGATACATGTGCACGGAACAAAAGGGCAAAGAAACAGTGAAAATGACCTCAACAAAATGGAAAAAAAAAAACATAACCAAGCTGGCTAATAGTGATATCAGAGTATTCAGGGGCTCCCAGCTCCTTTAGGATCATTCACCACTCCTTCTTTGAAGCTGATTGAAGATATGATCTCATCTCTCAACTTATCCACAGCACATACTGATCCTTGCCCAGCGTTCTGGATAAAGGATCTTCGCAAAGAGCTTGCTCCAATAATATCCAAAAACATAAGGCTATTATTCGACACCGGCTCATTCCCTGCTGCCCTCAAACAGACATCTATCAGACCTCTACTGAAAAACCTCAAGTTAGATCCACAAAAAACAGACTCGTACCGACCCATTTCCAGCATACCCACTCTTGCAAAAATAATTGAAAAAATAGCCTACAGACAACTACAAGACCATATTGACTCTGAAGCGCCTTTGGATACCTGTCAACATGGATTCAGAGAATCGCACAGGGTCGAAACGCTCCTTACTTCACTCCTCAACAGCCTAAACTCTGGTATCGATAACATCAAACAGGGTTTTGTTCTCATCTTTTTAGATATTGCGGCTGCTTTTGATTCGGTCTGCCACGATCTCCTTCTTATCCGCCTAAGAGAGAAGGGCCTTTGTGGAAATGCTCTCGAATGGTGCAACTCATACCTCTCAGAGAGATGGCAGCATGTTCGTTCAAATGGTGAAACATCAGATCTGTTTCACCAAGGACAAGGAGTCCCGCAAGGATCCTCTTTATCATCACTACTATTTAACATATACATGCAACCTATATGTAACATTATCAGGTCCTTCAATGTCAACTGTATGATCTATGCTGATGACGTGTTACTATATATACCGTTCTGCATAGACAAGATGAACCTCACCCCCATAATCAACTGTTTTAACTCCATCTCAAATTGGCTACTGACTCAAAATCTCAGAATTCAGCACAAAAAGACGGAAGTTCTTTTTATCTCAAGGAACTCTAAGTTCACACCACCCACATTCCTTGAGGTTCAAGATGCCAAGTTGCAAGTAAAATCCCATATCCTTGGAGTGACTCTGGATCAGAATCTGGATATGAAGTCCCACATATCTAACACAGTAAGGGCAGTGTACTTCAAGATTCGCTCCCTCAGACACCTCCGCCAATTGATTGATCCGGACGATTTCCGTACGGTCTACCAGGCTCTAATTATGCCCCATTTCGACTTCGCCAACTCCATATTACAAGGGCTCCCCCAATCTACCCTAAACCCGCTTCAACTAGCCTTAAACAGTGCAGCAAGAGTGCTTTTCGGGGTACCTAAAAGAGAACATGTAACACCTCTTCTGAAACAACTACACTGGCTTCCCATCCAAGCGAGAATCACCTTCAAGACTCTGCTCCTGGCCTTTAAAGCTCACAAAGGACTCGCTCCCTCCTCATTATCAGAGATGATCCAACCTATCTCTCCCAACAGACTAAGAAGAACCATGGAATTAAACATGCTAATGGTACCAAAAGAGTCTGTAAGATACAACTCCACAACAATAATCCATTCCTTCAGTTTATGCGCTCCAAAACTTTGGAACACTCTACCACCACACATTAGGGCCATCTCTGATCTCTTCCAGTTCAAGAAGGCCTTGAAACATCACCTTTTCATCAAATACTTCCCAGAGAACATAGTAACACAGGCTCACTCAAATAGCAACAATCCCGTTCTTACCACGTAACCTCTGTCAACCCAACAACACTTCACACCGCTCTCTCATATTAACAAGGTTCTTTTATACAACATGTCTTCTAAATGTAAATAGTTACTCTGACTATTATTTGTTGTAAATAATTGCCCCGGTTACCCAAGTTATTGTTCCTGTTCGATGTAAAAACAGATAACTGTATTTTGTCTGATGTTTTTTTGTTCTATGTAAACCGCGCTGATTATGAATAGTGCGGTATATAAAAAATGTTAAATAAATAAATAAATAAATCAATGGGCAACATCAAAAAACACTCCCAAAAAAGCTCCAAAAAAAAGAAATGAATTTTGGAAGGGTCTACGCTCCGTCCCCATACAAGGTGAATGAGCCCACAGTGAAATTGTCCAGAGCAGGGTTTCCGACCCCATTGGCCAGGTTTTCTATCTCCAGGGACTGCACTGTCTCTGTGGCCACAGTGTGGTGCAGTGAACGCAGCCAGTGTGTTCAGGAGCAGAAGGTCACTGGTTCAAGTCCCAGTTGGGGCTCCTGTCAATCCAGCCCACATATTTTAACCACTACTAAACCGTGAAAGTACAGACAAACCTTTATTGCAGAGAACATAAGCATGGTTCAAACGCCTATATTTTACCCTACAGAGCACAGACACCAGAAACATGGACATTACCTAGAGTACATTCCCCCAAATGCAGCCCTGGAGGGCCACAAATCATTCAGGTTTGATGCTGTCTCCAATATAAGGCCATGTCAGCATGGTGGCGGAGGGGTACCGGTGGTGGAGGGGGCAGTGTCTGCTGCCCACAGCACACCATGGCCGAGCCCTCCTCACGTGGGTGCCATGCACTGCAATAGGCAGGCCCTGTCTGACGAACAGCCATAGTCTCCCCAGGGAATGCACTGTTTCTGTGTCAAGACGGTAGTGCACCACACACAGCCAGTGCCTTCAGAAGCAGAAGATCACCAGTTCAAGTCCCAGCTGGGGCTCCTGTCAATCCAGTCCCCATATTTTAACCACTACTAAACCGTGATAGTACAGACGAACCTTTATTGCAGAGAACATAAGCATGGTTCAAACGCCTATATTTTACCCTACAGAGCACAGACACCAGAAACATGGACATTACCTAGAGCACATTCCCCCAAATGCAGCCCTGGAGGGCCACAAATCATTCAGGTTTGATGCTGTCTCCAATATAAGGCCATGTCAGCATGGTGGTGGAGGGGTACCGGTGGCGGAGGGGGCAGTGTCTGTTGACCACAGCACACCATGGCCTAGCCCTCTTCACGTGGGTGCCATGCACTGCATTAGACAGGCCCTGTCTGACGAACAGCCATGGACTCCCCAGGGAATGCACTGTTTCTGTGCCAAGACGGTGGTGCAGCGCACACAGCCAGTGCTTTCAGGAGCAGAAGGTCACAGGTTCAAGTCCCAGCTGGGGTTCCTGCCATCCCAGTCCCCACATTTTACCCACCACAAAAATGTGATAATACAGACAGAACCTTTAGTGCAGATAACGTAAACATGCCCAAAACATCTACATTTTACCCTACAGAGCACAGACACCAGAAACATGCGCATTTCTTAGAGCAGAGTCCCCCAAATGCAGTCCTGGAGGGCCACAAATCATTCACGTATATGCTGTAACTAATAAAGATGTGTGTGCTTCATTTCCATGCGCCGCCTCCATGGTATGCAGATGTATCTCATGCATATTCATTAGGGACAGCAGGAAAACTTGAACAGTGTTTGGCCCACCAGGACTGGAGTTGTGGACCTCTGCCCTAGAGCAGCGGCCAACAGGAGCAGAAAGAACCGCACCCACAGGCTCCATTATCGAAAGCCCACAGAGAGGCAGGATATTGGGCCTTGCGTACATCTCACAATACTAGTACGTGCATACCTTACCAATGCCACCATAAACCTGGGAATATGGTACACATATATCAAGAGGTTGCTATGATTACTGGCAGATAGCAATTCCTAAGTTAAGCACAATATGCTCATTGAGCTGTATCATACCAATATCTCTGATGTCTGTGGAGTGTGTTTCAGGTCTGGTTTCTGACAGTGTTCACCACCCTGGGGAGTGACCCCAACAGTATTGCATACCATAGCCATGCCTGCGCTGTGTACAGGACTGGTGAGTTGGCCTGGACTGCAAAAACTCTCTATAGTAGCACAATGCTGGCATAGGTGTGGGAGTGTGTGTCTGTCCATCCAGTGTGTGGTGGTTGCAACACCTTACTCAGCCCACACTGTTTGCACTGTGTCCAGTGTTAGCTTGCCAATGTGCATAATGAGGAGCAAGGTACTGTGGGTATAGCTCGGACAGGGTGGTCTTGGCAGGATGCATGAGCACAGGGCATAGGGCAATGGCTGGGACATTGTAGTGGCCGGCCATCACCTGCACGGACAGGGTGGCCCCTGCATGTCCTGCTGGGAGGTCACTCTCACCCTGACTGAGCAGTCACCATGGCATGGCTAGGTCCCCCATAGTGCCTGTACCATCTCTTTCAAGTGATATCTATGGGCTGAATTTTTTTGGGCCCAATCACTAATCTATCTGCTTGGTGGGTGTGCTGACATCCCGGTTTTGGGTGCACACATTTCTTCCAGTAATATGCACTATGAGTTAGCTAGCAGACTGTTTGCAGTTAGTATGTGTGAGGCTGGAACACCTTGCAGGGTGCAGCGGCTGCAGATTCACTGTGCTTGCTGCTGGAGAATGTCAGATGGTGGTGGTGGTGGTCGTCAGCTGAACATTTCCAGGCTTCCTGTCTGTCTACTATCACCGTATGGATGCGTACAGAAATGCATGGACTGCTCTGTATGTTGTCTGTCCCCCAGCTGAACTGAGGTTGATGGTCCCCTCTACCAGCACCATTGCAATGATGTAGAATGTGGATCTGTTGGTGGGAGATCCTGAGCTCCAGAGGGCAGTTTGGGTGGTACTACATAATCCGCTTATGGGTCCAAAGAACCGGCCTGCCCACCCCCACCCACCACCCCCACCCAAAACACACACACCTCCCCAGTTTGCAGGGAGTCTAGCATATGCTCGAGTTCCGCAGATCCAATATAGTCCAGGTGGAGCTTGCCAGTTATTGTGGGAAGCGAGATTTGTCCATAACCTGGCAAGGTTAGGAAAGATGATCAGAGGATTGGAAGGTTCCGGGGCATTGGTTCCTGACCACCAGGATGTCTTTTTGGTAGTAGCATTATAGTACTTCTGGTTCAAACAGACCAACTGCCCCACTAGCATAGTCAATTGTGTCCAGCCTGAGCAAAACACAGGTTTCCAACAATGGGGCTAGCTAGGACCCATTCACTGGTAGCGGCATGCAGATCAGTTTGGTTATAGGGTACAGAATAGTTCAGTTCTTGTGCCTCCCAAGGCCACTGGTCACCCATCTGAGTTCCTCCGCAGAAAAGACAATCAGAAACATGGAGGCTGGATGCTACAGCTCCAGCCAGTTCAATGAACAGATTTCGAGAAGCGTGGGGGACTACAAACTCTGCTTTTATGGCCTCTTAGAAGGTATGATGTATTCGGTAAGGTGAAGAGACATGAGTTTTTGTGTTAAGCTGGATATATACAATAGTCCCAGGGTCAGATCCGCTTCCTGCAATACGTAGACCGAACCGGAATCCTTGCTTCCACTGGCTCGGGCCGAGGATGAGAAGTCGTAGGGGATTGCAGGCACCTTTCTTGCATTTCTTGGGTTCCAGTAGAGGTAATCTTTCTAACTTGGCCTTGCGATTATCTCCAGTTTGTCCAGTAGGACTACCAGACCAGGTAGCATAGTACACACAGCCCCATTTTGGGCAGAAATAGCCATCTTTTGATGGTTTTCCATAAGTGGTTGGGGAATGTACCCCAGTGCATATTCCCCATCTGTATGCACCTTCAGGACACATGTACTTGTCATCATAGTAGTAAGCTTGTTCCCATGATCCACACCTGTAATAGTCATTTCTATTTATCAGGTCACAAGCATCAAAATACAGGGACGCAGGTTTGGTGGGATCAGAGAGCTGAGTTGTAGCATTTATGAGGGCTCCATCTTCATCATTCCATCGTAGTTCCAAGACATAGTAAGAAGGATTCTGTCAGGGTCTAAAACAGGTACGAGTCTTTCCATTCGTACAGACATTCAGTTCTGTACCATTATACATGCACTGACTGACTTTACCAGTGCAAGTGTAGTAAGAGTGATAAAGTAAAGTCTGGGTGATCTTCATCCCAGTTCGGGTAGTGGTTATGCAAGCTGCACAAGGAGGCAGGGCAAAAGTTGTTTCCAGGGGACCTAGGGCTACCGCAAAGATGAAACAGTAATACGCAATCATCATGATCATAGTCTCTTAGTCTTTGATAATAGATAACTGAGATGTTGAAGGTTGGTTATTCTCTTCGTAGTGTGAGTCATAATGGTGCTGCAGGGTTAGCGATCGAAGTCCAAGGACGACTCTCAGGAACTGCTGCTGGTTTGACTCGACTGTGATGAATCCAGGAATCAATCTCTGCCACTTTAACCGCTGTAGGTGTTGACAGTAGAACAACGTACGGTCCCTTCCAATGAGGTGCCAACGGTGTCTTCTTCCACTCTTTGACCCACACCGAGGCTCCAGGCTTTAAAGGATGCAATGGCTCTGTCAGATTGATAGGCAACTGGTCTTGCACCCAAGCATGGAGGTCCTGTAAGACAGAACTTAGAGCCAACAATTCTTGTCTAGTGATTTCTGATCCAATCTGACTCATATCCCCCCTTATTCCCTGTACTATGGGCGGGGGTCTTCCATACAACACTTCAAATGGGGACACTCCTAATGACTTGGTGGGGGCGGATCGTACTCTGAGAAGGGCTATAGGGAGAGCTTGGGGCCACTTCAGGTGAGCTTCCTGACAGAGCTTGGATAACTGAGATTTCAGAGTTTGATTCATTCTCTCTACTTTCCCTGAACTTTGGGGTCTATAAGCTGTATGTAATTTCCACTGTATTTGTAAAGCACGGGCTAGCTGCTGAGTTACTTGTGACACAAAGGATGGCCCATTGTCTGACCCTATGGTCAAGGGTATTCCAAACCGGGGAATGATTTCATGAAGCAGAGCCTTAGTGACTTCTCTGGCCTTTTCAGTCCTGGTGGGGAAAGCCTCCACCCACCCAGAGAAAGTACAAACTAGAACCAGTAGGTAGTGGTATCCATTTGCTCGTGGCATTTCTGCAAAGTCTATTTGAATATTTCCCATGGGGGTAACTCCCACCGATTGAACTCTTGGAGGTAGGACAGGACCCTGTCGAGCATTATTCTTTGCACAGGTTACACATTTTTGGGCTATTGAGGCAGTTAAGGGTCCCAATAATGAGATACAGAAATATGGTTTCAGAGCTTTTTCCATTGCAGTTTTCCCATAGTGTGTGGCTTGATGAAAGGCGTGGACAAAGGCTGGACCCAGGGCTTCAGGGATTACAGTCATACCAGGAGGTGAGCCTCCTTCGGGCGGTGGTAGCACTATCCATCCAGTCTCGGACAACTGCCCCCCTCATTCTGACAGTAGTAGTCCAGCTCATTTGAGGTATATCGTGGTGTCCAAGCACTAAGAGGTACTGGAAATATGGCTGCTTGAACTGCAATATTGGGGGTAGAAATTTCTCCTTTGATTGCTGCTTCTCGGGCTGAGGCATCGACAAATCTGTTCCCTCGGGACACTTCTCCATCTCCAGTTTGGTGACCTCGGCAGTGCATTACAGCAACTTGTTTGGGGGCCCATACTGCTTCTAATAAAGTCAATATTTCTGGTGCATACTTGATGGACTTGCCTCCCGAGGTTATCAATCCATGTTCTTTGTACAGAGCTCCATTGGCATGTAGTGTTGTAAAGGCATACTTTGAATCTGTGTATATATTCAGACGGATCCCAGTTCCTATTTTCAGTGCTTGAGTGAGGGCTATTAATTCGGCCTTCTGTGCTGAAATTCCAGGAACCAAAGTTGATGATTCTATTACCATGTCCAGGGTCACCACTGCATAACCGGCACATCATTGTCCATTAATTACGAGATTGCTTCCATCCACAAAGAAAGTCCTTTCTGGGTTGTTCAAAGGGATATCAGTTAAGTCTGGGCGACTTGAGTATACAGTGTCCATTACTTCTAGACAATCATGGTCAGGAGGGCCTGGACCAGTCGGCAGTAGGGTAGCAGGGGTCAAGGTTTGGCTGACACTCAATTGCAGCTGGGGATTTTCACACAGCATAATTTGATATTTCAACATTCGCGTGTTGGTGAACCAGTAGTTTCCTTTGTGTTCCATTAAGGTTAAAACAGAATGTGGTACAGTGACTTGAAGATTCTGCCCCAAGGTGAGCTTGTCTGCTTCGCTCACCAAGAGGGCTGTGGCTGCTACGGCTCTTAGACAAGGTGGCCATCCTTTGGCAACCGGATCCAATTGTTTTGACAGATAGGCTACAGGTCGTTGCCAGGATCCAAGGGGCTGAGTCAGAACTCCCAACGCATTTCCACCTGACTCATGGACATAGAAATGAAATGGTTTCTGCATATCTGGTAGGCCCAAGGCTGGTGATGACATTAATGCTGTTTTCAGTGATTTGAATTCTTTATCCTGTTCTGGGCCCCATTCCATGGGTGATCGTTCCACCCCCTTCGTGGCTTGGTACAAGGGTTTTGCCAAGTGTGCAAAATTGGGTGTCCATATTCGACAGTAGCCTGCAGCTCCCAAGAAAGCCCTCACCTGTTTTCTGGTGGTGGGGGTTGGGATGCAGCACACTGCTTCCTTCCACTCGAGTACCAATTTCAGGATTCCTTTGGATAGATGGAATCCCAGGTATTTCACTTCAGTTTGGCACAACTGCGCTTTGGCTCTTGAGACTTTGTATCCGGCTTCATTTAAGAGATACAAGAGATCACTGGTGGCTTGCACACATTCAGACTTGGAGTTGGTGGCTATAAGCAAATCATCTAAATACTGAAGTAAGATTCTTCTTCCTGGAGTTACAGAGTAGTTTGAAAGATCCTGGTTGAGAGTTGCACTGAAGATGGTGGGTGAATTCTTGAATCCTTGAGGCAAGTGAGTCCAAGTGAGTTGGCCTTGTCTTCCTGTAGTGGGGTTCTCCCATTCAAATGCAAACAAGAGTTGGCTGGCAGGTGCCAGGCGGATACAGAAAAAGGCATCTTTTAAATCCAGAATGGTGAAATGAGTGGCTTCTGATGGAATCAGTCCCAGGAGCGTGTAAGGATTTGGTACTACTGCATTTATGGCTTCAACTGCACTGTTCAGTCGTCGCAAATCCTGCACTGGGCGGTAGTCACCTGTCCCAGGCTTCTTGACTGGGAGGAGGGGGGTGTTCCAGGGTGATTGGCATTCTCTCAGGAGTCCATACTGTAGTAATTTCTTGAGGTGACAATGAATACCTTCAATTGCTGGTCGTGGGAGGGGATATTGTCGCACATGCACTGGTTCTGCTCCTGGTTTAAGGGTGACGAGCACAGGAGCTATATTCTTTGCTAGGCCAGGTGGATTATCCTCTGCCCACACTCCGGGCGGAGCTAAGATGTTAGTGGGTATACGGGGGCTAGCTGCTTTGGATGCAGGTAGATAGAACCGCCATTCTTCTTCTCGGGGGCCAGTCAGCACCATCAGGCCAGCAGATTCCGAATTTACAGTCATCTCCATTTTTCCTCCTTCAGCAAAGGATATCTGCACCTGGAGCTTAGCAAGCATGTCTCGGCCCAAAAGGGGAACTGGGCATTCAGGTATGTACAGGAACTGATGTGTTATCTTCCGTCCCCCCAATTCACAGGCACGGTTCTGCAGGAAGGGTCTTGTGGTTCTAGTTCCGGTGGCGCCAACAATGGTGACAGATCGGGAAGACAAAGGAGCCACTGGCTTAGCCACTACTGAATGTTCGGCCCCCGTATCCACCATAAAGTCCATGTACTGGTCCCCAATCCTTAAGTTGACCATAGGCTCCTGGGGACCCAGAGAAAACTTGGAGCCCAGTCTGGCCTAGTCCTCATCGTCATAGTAGTCCTCAATAGTCGCCACTCCCTCTACAGCGGCTTCTTCCTGCTGAAACTGTGCGCGCTGCATTCCTCCCCGTTGTTGGAACCGGCCCCCTCCTCTCCGGGTGCTCCCCCTCCCTCTCCAGGGGGTGGAGCCAACATTCGGGCATTCATTCTTCCAATGTCCTTCTTCCTTACAATAGGCGCACTGGTTTGCACCTAAGGGGGACCGAGCGCTTCCTCGGCCCCTTCCCCATCCTCAGGTTCTTCTGTTTGGATATCCTCCACGTCCTTCAACTAGAGCTGCAGCAAGCAGATCGGCTTTCTTCTTCATCTTTCTTTCACTTTCCCTTTTACATTCTTGATCACGATTCACAAACACCTTCTGGGCAACTTCCATTAGCTGTGCTGTATTCATGCCCGCAAATCCATCTAGTTTCTGCAATTTTCGTTTTATGTCTCCCTGGGACTGACTCACAAAAGCAGCATTTACCATACGCAAATTCTCCTGGGCTGTTGGATCATATGGGGTATAAAGTCTATAAGCTTCAGTTAATTGTTCATAGAAGGCAGCCGGACTTTCATCTGGGTGCTGAAGAACGTCTGCTACCTTCCCAACATTCATGGCTTTTTGGCCTCCCCTCCTCAGGCCCTGCAGTAAAGCCTGGCGGAAACGGATGAAGGCTCTCTCTCCTTCTGCACTATTCGGATCCCATCTTGGGTCCTCATTCGGGAAATCTACGGCTGCTGCCCGTCGGGGATCTAGGTCTCTCCTGTCTACTACAGGGTTCTCTTCCAGCCATCAGGTAGTTGCTTGCACTATTCGTGCCCGCTCTTCAGTAGTAAAGAGGGTAGCCAAGAGCTGGCGGCAATCAGCCCAGGTAGGCTGGTGGGTTTGCATGATACTAGACATTAACTCTGTCAAATCTTGTGGTTTTTCAGTATAAGAAGCATAGTGCGTTTTCCAGTTTAATAAATCTGTGGTAGAAAAGGGCACATAAACGAGACTAGTTGGCCCGACCACAACCTGACCCCCATCATCTAGAATAGGCAATCCTGGGACTTGGCACAATGGCATCTGGCGAACTTCTTTCGGGCCCATTTCTCTACTTCGGAGGGCATAGGGCAAATTTGTGGGTCCAGCAGAGACCCTTCCGCTGGAGCCTGGACTTAACGGGTGACCCTGGACTGGCTGTTGATGATCCCCTTCTGGCTGTTCCGTCAGGTGATGGCAGCCCTGCCGCGGTACTTTGAGAACTTTGTTCGGGACTGGGACTCGTGCTTTGGGAAGGGGGCTGCTCTCTTTTGGGCGATGGAGGTGACTGCCGGGGTGGAGTCATGTCAGCTCTAGGGGCTCTCTCTTCCTCAAGCTCTTCTCGGGGTAATGGTGGAGCTGACCGACTGGCTTATATAGGAATTGGGGTGGATAGCTTAGAATCTCTGCAGGTTCTGGGGCTGAGTAAATGGGGGGCTTTTCTCCCTTGGCCCCCGGGACTCCCTTTGTAATTGCTAACATGATCCTGCACTGTTCCTCACAGCAACGCTTCATCCAAGAGGGTTGCCTTTCACAGATTTCTAACCAAGAGTCTATATAGGGAAACTGGTCGGGGTAATTCCTACGCACTATCCCATGCACCTGGGATATGATTCTAACATCAAAAGTACCCTCTGGTGGCCACGCGGTGTCCAGCACCGGACACTCCCTACCACATAATTTTCCTAACCGGGACGGCGACATTTTCGTCCCGTATTCACCACTAAATCCCTTCCTAAAATTCGTGATCATACAGTTCAACGGAGTTTGCACAGACCCCGCCCCTCCCATTATGACGTACAAAACAACAGACAAAGAGGGCGGGTAGTATGGCTGCAGGTAAGGGGTCCGTACAGCCCACGGAACAATAAGGGAGACAAATACCAAATGCTTCCTCCTTTTCACGACCTGGGCGCGGTTGCCCGGCCAGGAACTGCGCTACTTAGGAGTCCGCTTTCATTTGGTCTGTATTGCAAGACCTCTCATTCATTCAAACAAACAGGCATGCCACCAAGTTCCCAAAATTCCATAAAGGCCTACCTTACTTACTTATTCATGAGGGGTGGGGTTTCGTCCTTGCGCACTCATGCAAGGAGTACTCGGCCACACCCTGAGAGGTGATCAGGCTCTCGTTACCTTGTACCGTTACCTTAAACCGTAATAGTCTCGTGCATGCGAGACTTTCCCATAGCTAGCTAAGAACCAGACAAATTGCTACTCACCGGATCCGGCCACTAATGCGCTGCACAACCAGTCCCTCTCCTTGGGTTGAATCCTGGACTCCCCTCGGGTTCGAGGTGTTGGCCGATCGGACCCGGCAGGCCGCTGAGGCAGGGCAGAACCCTCTCCGATACAAGGGGACTGGCGGCGCCTGGAGTCCTCTCCGCTGTTGGTCGGCCGCGGTCCCGACCGGACCAAACCTGGAGGCGGTAATACGTGGTATATTCACTTGTGCACCATTCACATACCGCACATTCCCGGCCAACGCACCAAGAATATGTTGCAGCGAAGTGCACGCAATGAATAAAACCAGGAGTCAGTTCGAAGATCCAAGCCAATTTATTGTGCACAGTCTCAGGCAAATGTCACAATCAAAATGGTCTGAGCAATGGAGTCCAGTAAACAACACCTTTTATACCTTTCTTCTTCAGTTTAATACAGGCAAACTTTGGTCCTACTGACCCTTGCACCCATCCAATTGGGATCTTTCTGTGGGCCCAGTACTCTTTTCCTCCTGCTCAGAACTCTCTAACAAAGGCACAGTTCTAAACTTTGATACATTTCTCTTACAAGGTCACTGCTTAGCTTAGAAAATGTGGGAATACAGAGCACTGGTACATGTCTGTCATCAGCATAGAATATTCAACAAAGGACTTATACAACCTTATCAAAAACGGTTTAAAGCAGTTTCTCTAACTTATACTGACATTGGTCTTTCTCAGCATTCTTATTCTTAGGTGGGGGTTGGGACTCAGGCCTAGCTTACAGGCCTCTTATACGTTTACATACACTTATAGGCTATTCTAGGCCATAGCCTACCACGCAACGATGTTATTCTACTTTCATGATCTGATAACTTCACAACCGTTTCTTTAGAAAAATCAGACACTTTCTTCGGGGAAAAACCAAGGGCCAGTTCCATACGCTTCGCAATCGCCCATATAACCTTTAAGGAAACATCAGAAGGTGGAACTTGAGCCTCAACAACAGAAGGAAAGATAATCACAGAGGGCAAAGATGGTGATAAACTCGGCGTGGAATCAATTTTTAAGAACGATTCAGGCAATAAGACTGGGCCGGGTTCGACCCACTCTGCGTCTTCCGGCGGAGAGGCCTCGCCAGGCAATTGCATAAGCTCTAGGCTGGATGGAGTTACACCCGAATCGCTAGGAGAAGACACAGATGAAGAAATACTCACTCAAGAAACATCTATACCACCATCCCCTGGTGTCTGGGCTGAGGCTGAAGGGTCACCCACTTGTACATGGGCGTTCATCGGGCCCACAACCTTGACTGCCTTTGTTTGAGCAACTAGCGGGTATTTCTTTTTCCATTTCCCCATTACAGGGATAAGCTTCTCACACCGATGTGCACCGAAGGGGCACCAAAGGGGCTTGGCCTGTCCCTTTGGTCATGCCCATTTGGGCACGCATCTGAGGCATGCCTGTGACTGCGTCCCGCGGTGGGGCAGTTGAATTTATAGCCCTCAGGAAACCTGCAACCAATCAGTGCAGCCGCTTGTGCCAGAAACCACTCAGGTACGTTGTCCACAAGAAAGTCAGGAAATCGAGCACCTCGGCTTCCCACGGTGGGGCAGTTGAATTTATAGCTCTCAGCAAACCTGCAACCAATCAGTGCAGCCGCTTGTGCCAGAAACCACTCAGGTACGTTGTCCACAAGAAAGTCAGGAAATCGAGCACCTCCTTGTTTATTTATTTAGCCAGTTTTCTATACCGCCTTATCCTTCAATCAAAGCGGTCTTACATTATGTAATACCACTGTGCTCATGTTGGGGAGTGGTGGTGGGGGCTGAGATGGCATGGAGGTGGGAGGGGGATAGTGGAGTATGGGCACTTCTCTGGATGTTTTTTGTGTCAAGAAATAAATGCCTATCTTCACATGAAGTGCTTTTGTATGAGGTTATCTTTTGCTGCAATGTTTATTTAGTATGGCTACCTGATATCCTCCTGCCTTGGCCTTTTAGAATCTGCTTCATGGTCTGAGTCTGCTGCGTTCTGTTGTTTGGGAAAGGTTGTTGGCACTTCAATGCTAGATTGTGGAGCATGCAGCATACCATGAAGATCTGATATAACCTGGCAGGACTGTACAGCAATTCACCCCTAGGTTCATCAAGGCACCAGAAGCATCACTTGAACTGGCCAAATATGTTCTCAAGGATTTCATGTGCATTCCTGTGCCTTTGTGTGCAGTACTACAATGGGAGTCAGAAGCCAATGCTTTGGTAGCTAACCTCTATCAACTGCATGGGAAAGGATACACATCAGAGTATAACACCAGTGCATTTTATATGCTGGGTGGACACTGTAACCATGGGCTCTGGCTCAAATGCTGCTGCTGCAGGGTGCAGTGCAACCTCCAAGCAGGTGCATGTCTAGAAGATGGTGAGGGCAGGTGCAGGGCTTACTTAGCAGCCATTCGCTGATGATCTCTCTGTTCTCAAACCTCTTGTAGATGCCAGAGTGAGTGAGAATGTAGGAGGCATGGCAGTAACCCGGAAACCTGGGGAAAACATCAGTTATCTCCCTCTGTACATTGCAGATCACCTGTATGCTGAGTGTGAAATGCCTTCTTGTTGCAGTAGGTAGCCTATGAGCCACATATGTTCAATAAGCTCCAGTATCTGTGGAAATCTGGTCACTTCATGGAATTGGATCATGGTTTGCTGCCTCTGCTGCACGGTCTGTGGGAAGGTCTTTGGTGGTGCTGCATAGCCATTCTTAGTTATTGGATTGATTTGCCTGGTTAATTCCAGTAACAAACAAGATTCTTCCTTGTTAACTAGTTATGCGACCACCCCTAGTTATGGAAGAGTAATTTAGAAGAGATTTGCTATTTAGGGAAGATTGTTGATTTTTTCTCTTCTGTATTTTGTTCTTTGTACATTCTTTTATTCTATATTTAATTGTATTTTATGGTTTTGTAAGCCATTTTGAATGATGATTGTCATGAAAATGGTATGCAAAAGCATCTAAATAAATAAATAATATGTGGTGTGGGTTAGAAAGGCCTTCAGGAACTGTGAGATGCACTGTGAGACAGCTGACTGGCTGAGACCCGCAATAGCGGCCAACACAGATTGGAAACTGCCAGTGGCTAGGAAGGCAAGTGCCATGATGATCTTAAGGTGGATCGACATGGGCAGGCCCCTCTGTGTGGTGGAGCAGAGGAGCAGCTCTAGCTCTTGGCATAAATGATGTATGGCTGCCTTGCCAAAGTGGAACCTGGTTAGATACTGCTCATCTGTGAGGTCCAGGAATTGAGTCCTGGGTCTGTACACCCTATGATATAGGTACCTTCAGGTAGCTCTCCTGTGTTCTCTTGGGCCTCATGCAGCAGAGCCAGTGCAACCAATGTGTTAATTTCATTCATGGCTCCTGCCTCCCACCACCAACATCTTGTAGGCCCCACCATCAGCACCCACAGAGCTGCGCATGCACCTGCACACCCACACCCACACATAAACACCCACACATATGCAGAGGCAGCAGAGAACCACAGAGAGGCCACAGGGGACATTAGGGGACACACACAGACAGCAGGGAATTAGGCAAGAGCACAGGATCCACAAGAAACACTGGTGCGCACACAGAAAGGCAGCAGGAAACACACAGAGGCAGAGAAGCTACATGAGCATGGGGTACATACATATAGGCGGCAGAGAACTGGGTAGGGACACATACAAACGCACAGGGACACAGAGGCCACAGAGAACACTGGGGCACACACAGATGGTCAGCAAGGAACTGGGCAGGAGCACAAAAGCCATGGGAACATTGGGACGCACTTACAAGCAGCAGGGGAACACGCAGAGGCCACATGGAACACTGGAGCACACACCGACACTAGGCAACATGGAAATGGACAATAAGGAGACTGATGCACCAAGGGCCAAGGAGTGGGTCACTGGGGGGTTTGGGACTGGCAGAGCTGGGAGGAAGAGAAGTGGATGAGGGCGTGTAAATCTACAGGGGGAGGAGGAGGATAGGTTTGGGAAATACACAGGATACACTGCAGAGAAACATGTGACAGCTCAAGAGACATCTGCATGGACAGAGATTACAGAGAAGCCACATTCCTCCAGTCACAAAAATCACAAGCAGTCTCAACAAAGTCACATCTTTATTCATGATATATAGCAGATGCATATCGGCACAGGTAGAAAATCCACTCTGCATGTCTACGGCCTATGTGAAATACATCGTGGAGGTGCAGGTGGATGCCCAGAAATGCCCCTGGAATGCACCCAGATGAGATCGACATGCTGGGAGCAGAAACATGTATCTTGTGCTCTTTCTAAGATGGTGTGTTTAACACTGGCATAGCTTCCACGTTTTTCTGCCACCACATCCACATTTAAAATGCAAATGGGGCACCTAAAATAACCCTTGTAGAGTTTATCCCTTTTCACGCATTTACATTTATCTTCATTATTCAAAATACAGAATCTTTTTACCAGGAAATTTTCATTGTGCATTACATAAGGCATGCTTTTTCATGTAAAAATAGAAGCATCTAATGCTTAGAAATCAGGTTATCTTTTCCATATCACCTCTACTGTTAAGTAAAGCATGGCAGTGATAGAGTGGGATATTATCAGTATTTCTGATATTCACTCTAAGGTCCATTTTTCTAAATGGTCAGATTTATACAGAATTCTATAGAAATTTGTAATTAAGACTGCCACTTTTACCATAGGGAGTAGTGGTCTAGTGGTTAGGACAAGGTACTTCAGGCCTGAGGGCCAGGGGTTCAAGTCCCACCTGGGGACAGCAATCTCAGGCGGGAGGGACAGGGATTTCTAGTCTGATAGGCACTCCTTGTGGTCTTGGGCAAGCAACTTAACCCTCCATTGCCCATGTTCCCTGTAAGTATTAGCGTATGTGTGTCATATCCCCTCGTGTTAAATGTATCCCCCAATTGACCGCTTTGACCCGGTGAAAAGCGGTATATAAATACAGCTAAATAAATAAATATTCATTCCAGCTATAAATATACATAGAACATTGCTATTATCAGTCCTTGATTATCTCCTTCTCTAGGATGCTTCCTTTATATGGAATTTCTGGTCTGATTCGTTTATTAGGGTCTTATTCAGAGATGATGGGGTTTTTTTCAGCATACTTTGTTAAAATTAACAACTATTTCAGGTTTTATTTATGGAAATGTGTACAGATGGTATTTGCAATTTATCACACTGATCCCATGCCCTCAGATCCTGTACAAATGTCAGCCTTTCTGCTGTTAAAGACATGATGAAGTTCCATAGTTAGTAGATTGTGCTACCTTCCAAACTGCTAAAATGCATCTGTTCAGTCAAGTCTGGGTATTCCTTTCTGGATGTCTATAGCAAACAGCCTCTGCAATGTGAAAAGGTTTAACTCAGAAGACGTATGGAAAAATCAGTATCTTCCATTATATAAAGCAATTTTCTAGCAGTCCTATTGATTCTGGTGAAAACTGGATGCTTTCTGATGCCATTTATTAGATAAACATTAATGGACCTGGGCACACAATAGCAAGGGTTGGTGCAGGGATATTAGGTGTCCAAGGTGAACATTCAGCATTGTACCCACTATCAATTAGCTTTCAGAGCACCCAGCCCCACCCTTAGATTTCAATAATTCAACTCAACAGTCATGATCAGCACAACAGCACCCCTCCCAGAACGATCCTGTCAAAATGCATAATTGAACATCAGACTTTTAAACGTTAAATCACAAATTTCTGCTTAATGAGGGCAATTTCCAAAATTCATGTACATGAGTGAATGAGCTATTTGAAAATTGAGTACCATCTCTGTGAGTTAAAACATGTGCCGATATAGATCTGAGTTTGCGTAGCTGTCAGAATCTATTTTGCTTACAATGCAGCTGATCTTTGCCACCGCCTCCTCCCCCATCCAAAGCTGCCACCCTAGATGACTGATAAGTGTGCCTAATGGTAAATTCAACCTGGATGATGGTTGTGAAGTGTGCATTTGAAATAGTGAGCTATGCACTAGGATTGGGGGTGATGAGCGCTTGGCAAACATCTCTGAAGTTGGTGTGATTGAGTACAGAGTGGAGGTTGTGTAATATTCTAATTTTCATTTTATGATATGCTGCTTTGACAACACTTTTTATGTGGGGATGAAATTTAGGCATTGGTCAAAAGTTACCCCCAGGTACTTTACTTGATGTTTAACTTTGTGTTGCTGCCACCCTGATAAATTTATGGTGGCAAGTGGAGAGAAGGATGGGTTCTTTATAATGAGAAGGACTTCTATTTTGCTGTAGTTGATGCTCAAGTTGTGTTGATTGAGCCATTATGATATTGCTTTGAAATATTGTGCTATCATTGTGTAGTCTGGGTTGTTTGTAGAAAATGTGTAGATCAGAATATCTTCGGCGTATATATAGTATAGCATATTGTGTTTCTGAATTATTGTGCATAGTGGTTGTATAAATATATTAAAGAGCTGTGAGGACAGGGCAGAACCTTGTGATAAACCTTGACTTTGTTTAAAGGGAGAAGAGCTGAGTGATCCCACTTTTACTTGCTGGCATCTATTTTGAAGGTAGGAGTGGAACTGCTCTAGGGTTTTGTGTTGCAGATCAATTGCTTGGAGTTGTGATAAGAGATTATGGTGGTGTATTGAATCAAATGCTGTAGAGATGTCCAAGAGTATGACAATGAAACCTTGTGTTAATTGTTCTGTTCCTTTGATTAGGTTATCTAACAGAGAGGTGATTAGGGTCTCAACCCCATCGTACGGTCTGAATCCATGTTGCTGCAGGTTGAGAAGTGCGTGGGTATCTATGTAGTCTTGCAACTGTATCTGTATGGCTTTTTCAACAGAGTTGAGGAGTAGCCTGATGGTAAGAGTTCTGGCTTGTAGCACTCCTTGTAGCCTTGGGCAAGTTACTTAAAACACTATTGCCTCAGAAAAATCCAAGTTATCAATGCCCCTGTCTAATGTACATTCCCAAGTTTAAGTTATAATAGAAACCATTTGGGGGTGGTGAAGTTTGATTCAATTTATTGTGGATCTTTTATGCACGTGGAATTGCTTGATTTGTTTTGAAGAAACTTGGCCATGTCGAATGGGCATAGGACGTTAGAAACATAGGGGTATGTTTAGTAAACCGTCTTAATGTGCGCTTTGTAACATTAGCGCGCGATAAGGTACCTTATTGCACGATAATGTTGCATCTTGCGGCGCACAGGTACCTTATCGCGCGATAATGCACGCCGCGGCAAAAACGAGCGATGAAGGCGGGCAAAGGCTCCCGGAGGGCGGAGGAAGGCTCCCCAGGGGCGGAGAGAAGGGGTCAATGGGTGGAGAGTGGGAGGGGAGAGGCTCCCCGCACACTAACGCTGTGAAATCCGAGGCAAAAAAATATCGCTAGAGAAACCCTCGCGTTAGAGCCGATTTAAAGGGGAAAAAAACCCATTTCCGTCCGCAATGTACAGCAAAACCAGGGAAACCTACAAAAAGTGATAAGTGTGATACATGTGCACGGAACAAAAGGGCAAAGAAACAGTGAAAATGACCTCAACAAAATGGAAAAAAAACATAACCAAGCTGGCTAATAGTGATATCAATGGGCAACATCAAAAAACACTCCCAAAAAAGCTCCAAAAAAAAGAAATGAATTTTGGAAGGGTCTACGCTCCGTCCCCATACAAGGTGAATGAGCCTACTGTGAAATTGTCCAGAGCAGGGTTTCCGACCACATTGGCCAGGTTTCCTATCTCCAGGGACTGCACTGTCTTTGCGGCCACAGTGTGGTACAGCGAACACAGCCAGTATATTCAGGAGCAGAAGGTCACCAGTTCAGGACCCAGTTGGGGCTCCTGCCAATCCAGCCCCCATATTTTAACCACTACTAAACCGTGAAAGTACAGACAAACCTTTATTGCAGAGAACATAAGCATGGTTCAAACGCCTATATTTTACCCTACAGAGCACAGACACCAGAAACATGGACATTACCTAGAGTACATTCCCCCAAATGCAGCCCTGGAGGGCCACAAATCATTCAGGTTTGATGCTGTCTCCAATATAAGGCCATGTCAGCATGGTGGCGGAGGGGTACCGGTGGTGGAGGGGGCAGTATCTGCTGCCCACAGCACACCATGGCCAAGCCCTCTTCATGTGGGTGCCGTGCACTGCAATAGACAAGCCCTGTCTGACGAACAGCCATGGACTCCCCAGGGAATGCACTGTTTCTGTACCAAGATGGTGATGCAGTGCACACAGCCAGTGCCTTCAGGCACAGAAGGTCACAGGTTCAAGTCCCAGCTGGGGCTCCTGCCATCCCAGTCCCCACATTTTACCCACCACAAAAATGTGATAATACAGACAGAACCTTTAGTGCAGATAACGTAAACATGCCCAAAACATCTACATTTTACCCTACAGAGCACAGACACCAGAAACATGCGCATTACTTAGAGCAGAGACCCCCAAATGCAGTCCTGGAGGGCCACAAATCATTCACGTATATGCTGTGTCTAATAAAGATGTGCGTGCTTCATTTCCATGCGCCGCCTCCATGGTATGCAGATGTATCTCATGCATATTCATTAGGGACAGCAGGAAAACATGAACAGTGTTTGGCCCACCAGGACTGGAGTTGTGGACCTCTGCCCTAGAGCAGCGGCCAACAGGAGCAGAAAGAACTGCACCCACAGGCTCCATTATCAAAAGCCCACAGAGAGGCAGGATATTGGGCCTTGCGTACATCTCACAATACTAGTACGTGCATACCTTACCAATGCCACCATAAACCTGGGAATATGGTACACATATATCAAGAGGTTGCTATGATTACTGGCAGATAGCAATTCCTAAGTTAAGCACAATATGCTCATTGAGCTGTATCATACCAATATCTCTGATGTCTGTGGAGTGTATTTCAGGCCTGGTTTCTGACAGTGTTCACCACCCTGGGGAGTGACCCCAACAGTATTGCATACCATAGCCATGCCTGCGCTGTGTGCAGGACTGGTGAGTTGGCCTGGACTGCAAAAACTCTCTATAGTAGCACAATGCTGGCATAGGTGTGGGAGTGTGTGTCTGTCCATCCAGTGTGTGGTGGTTGCAACACCTTACTCAGCCCACACTGTTTGCACTGTGTCCAGTGTTAGCTTGCCAATGTGCATAATGAGGAGCAAGGTACTGTGGATATAGCTCGGACAGGGTGGCCTGGGCAGGATGCATGAGCACAGGGCATAGGGCAATGGCTGGGACATTGTAGTGGCCGGCCATCACCTGCACGGACAGGGTGGCCCCTGCATGTCCTGCTGGGAGGTCACTCTCACCCTGACTGAGCAGTCACCATGGCATGGCTAGGTCCCCCATAGTGCCTGTAGCATCTCTTTCAAGTGATATCTATGGGCTGCCTTTTTTGGGGACCAATCACTAACCTATCTGCTTGGTGGGTGTGCTGACATCCCGGTTTTGGGTGCACACATTTCTTCCAGTAATATGCACTACGGACTAGCTAGCAGACTGTTTGCAGTTAGTATGTGTGAGGCTGCAGATTCACTGTGCTTGCTGCTGGAGAATGTCAGATAGTGGTGGTGGTGGACAGCTGAACATTTCCAGGCCTCCTGTCTGTCTACTATCACCGTATGGATGTGTACAGAAATGCATGGACTGCCCTGTATGTTGCCTGTCCCCCAGCTGAACTGAGGTTGATGGTCCCCTCTACCAGCACCATTGCAATGAGGTAGAATGTGGATTTGTTGGTGGGAGATCCTGAGCTCCAGAGGGCAGTTTGGGTGATACTACATAATCTGCCTATGGGTCCAAAGAGCCGTCCCGGCCCCCACCCCCCGGGTCACATAAATCATGTGGCCATGGCACCCACAAAGGATATGCACTATTCTGGGTGCATCAAAGTGCTCAATGGCTAAACTTGACTGAGAAATCAAAGATGTACACAGGTGTATTTGGCAGTATAGCTAAAAGACCAACCCATCACACAATGGCACTGATGGAGACTTGCACCATCCTGTGGCTATCTGTAGACTGCTGATTTGCATGTGCAGTGCATCATGGGTATGTGTGGTTTAACCCTATCCTGCCAACCACAGCAGACAGTTTGTGTGGTGGGCTTCAGTCCAACTGTAGCCAGCCAGGAGCTTGCTAGCAGCTATGGAGATGTAGCCCACGGGTGACTGCACTGCCTGTGGAGCCAGCGGTCATGGGTTTGATCCAACAGTGGGGTTATGTGATAGGGATGTCTGAGGAATTTTCTTTTATAATTTACTTTGGTGCTGCCACCAACAACACCCTCAGTGCTGTAGCCTGAAGGTGCCCCAAAGGGAACATTATAAGGTGCTGTGTTGGACAGTGCACCTTATTATGTGTCCTCAGGAGTGCCGCATAGGGTGCATGATGTGGCACCTTAGGTTATGCCAATGGGAGGGTGTGTTTGCTGGCAGCAGAATTAAAAACAAAAATCCAAATGCCTCACAAAGCACTGCTGATATTAAAGGGTAATGTCTCAGGAAGTCATATGCAAAAGCCACAATGTGGCATTGAACCCATGACCCCTGTAGCATCAGGCAATTTGTCAACCAATGTGCTACACCTCTGCCACTAGGTCTGTATGCCAGCACACATGCCTACGATTAACACACAGTAATGTGCTACACCTACCTCCATCGTATCATAATGTGCGGTACATAACCTATTGCGTGAGTCCAACGTTTAGCCCAGAAGGCCCCTCCCCCCCACTTTATGGCATCCTGCACATCATTGCTGGATTCACATTAAGATGGATTAATGAACATACCCCATAGGCACACACAACCCCATATCACTAGGGTGAGTGACAGCCCACGTTGATGGGCTCTCAGGACTCCTTGGTGTAACTGTTTAGCCAGTCATTGCTATATGAAAACGCATAGCACACCGGTTCCAACAGTACCCTAGGAACCAGTGGTGGTGGGTTCGAGACCCAAGTGTGTAAACAACAAGGAAAACTTCTAATTTTGTTTTTAAATGTCAGACACATCAGTGCAATGTCTGTCTGCATCATAGATCTGTATAAATATTGTTGGCGACACTATACCCTGTGCGGCAAAAAGATGCGCGCGCGTGTTGTGGTGCTGCGCATGCGCAGGTGGTGTGCTGCGCACGCACGCATGTTGCGTCGTGCGTGCGTTCCTCATTGGTGACAGTGTAGAACATGGCAACCAGATCCAGGAAGCCTGCCTTCACCACCCGGGAGCTACGCTGCCTGGCACAGCTGATTGCTGTGAGGCAGCACAAGCTGTTTCCTGGTTCATCCAGGCGTCAAGACCAGATCAGGGTCCGGAGGGCATGGGATCGGCTGACCCGGCGCTATAATCGTGTGGCTGATTACCCACGTGAGGTAAGTGTGTGGGGACAGGTCAGTAGATCCACATATATATATCCAGTGTTGATTGTAGCTGTGCATGCTGATGTGTGTAGGTAGTCTATCTCAGTGATGTGGATCACGTAAATCCACATGCCATATTGTCTATATATCACATCTGAGTGGCTTGCCCTGTACCCAGGGGGCTAAGGACCTGTTGACAGAGTTCCTAATGCCATCCTGGTGTCATGGCAGCTGCTGCTGTTGATATGCTACAACACACCGTAACACAGGTAGTCCATAGATCAGACTAAGGAGGGTTTCTAAACATCCTGCTGGTATGATGGGGTCTGCAGTTGCAAGGTAAAACATCTGCCCCACCTCCAGGGGCTGTGAAACTTGCCCAAAATGGTATGTTAGTCCCATTGGTGATATGCGTGTGTGTGGCCCAGCAGTCTAAAACATCTGCCCTACCCCCACGTGGCCAGAAAGTCCACAAAAGTGGGTCCCCAGCACCCTTGCTGGTATTGAATATGCTGCTGTTGCTGTTTTCCAATCCACCCTACCCCCAGGAGTCCTGAGAGCCCATCAAAGTAGGCTATCACTCACCCTGGTGATATGGTTCTGTGTGCCTAGGCAGTTCTATACATTCTCCCTATCCCCAGGAGTCCTGAGAGCCCATCAAAGTGGGCTGTCAGGCACCCTGGTGATATGGTTCTGTGTGCCTAGACAGTTCTATACATTCTCCCTATCCCCAGGAGCCCTGAAAGCCCATCAAAGTGGGCTATCACTCACCCTGGTGGTATGGTTCTGTGTGCCTAGACAGTTCTATACATTCTCCCTATCCCCAGGAGTCCTGAGAGCCCATCAAACTGGGATATCACTCACCCTGGTGATATGGTTCTGTGTGCCTAGACAGTTCTATACATTCTCCCTATCCCCAGGAGTCCTGAGAGACCATCAAAGTGGGCTGTCAGACACCCTGGTGTATGGTTCTGTGTGCCTAGACAGTTCTATACATTCTCGCTATCCCCAGGAGTCCTGAGAGCCCATCAAAGTTGGCTGTCATGCACCCTGGTGATATGGTTCTGTGTGCCTAGACAGTTCTATACATTCTCCCTATCCCCAGGAGCCTTGAGAGCCCATCAGAGTTGGCTATCACTCACCCTGGTGATTTAGTTCTCTGTGCCTAGACAGTTGAATACATTCTCCTTATCCCCAGGAGTCCTGAGAGCCCATCAAAGTGGGCTGTCACTCACCCTGGTGATATGGTCCTGTGTGCCTAAACAGTTCTATACATTCTCCCTATCCCCAGGAGTACTGAGAGCCCATCAAAATGGGTCATCACTCACCCTGGTGATATGGTTCTGTGTGCCTAGACAGTTCTATACATTCTCCCTATCCCCAGGAGTCCTGAGAGCCCATCAAAGTGGGCTATCACTCACCCTGGTGATATGGTTCTGTGTGCCTAGACAGTTCTATACATTCTCCCTATCCCCAGGAGTCCTGAGAGCCCATCAAAGTGAGCTGTCAGGCACCCTGGTGATATGGTTCTGTGTGCCTAGACAGTTCTATACATTCTCCCTATCCCCAGGAGTCCTGAGAGCCCATCAAAGTGGGCTATCACTCACCCTGGTGATATGGTTCTGTGTGCCTAGACAGTTCTATACATTCTCCCTATCCCCAGGAGTCCTGAGAGCCCATCACGGTGAGCTGTCAGGCACCCTGGTGATATGGTTCTCTGTGCCTAGACAGTTCTATACATTCTCCCTATCCCCAGGAGTCCTGAGAGCCCATCAAAGTGGGCTGTCAGGCACCCTGGTGATATGGTTCTGTGTGCCTGGACAGTTGAATACATTCTCCCTATCCCCAGGAGTCCTGAGAGCCCATCAAAGTGGGCTATCACTCACCCTGGTGATATGGTCCTGTGTGCCTAGACAGTTGAATACATTCTCCCTATCCCCAGGAGTCCTGAGATCCCAACAAAGTGGGCTGTCACTCACCCTGGTGATATGGTCCTGTGTGCCTAAACAGTTTTATACATTCTCCCTATCCCCAGGAGTCCTGAGAGCCCATCAAAGTGGGCTATCACTCACCCTGGTGATATGGTTCTGTGTGCCTAAACAGTTCAATACATTCTCCCTATCCCCAGGAGTCCTGAGACCTGTGTAAGGTGTACAGTCAGTCACCCTGTTGCTATGGTGTATGGAGCTGATGATGTGTGCTAGGACACCCAACCCCCAGGGGGCCAGAGACCTGATTGCAATGGTGGGTATGTCATTCAGATATTGTGTTAGGTTATGGCAGGTAGGTTGCACATCTCCCATAGTCTGTGAGGTCAGCACCTCATCACACACGTCTTTGATGTATCCAGATGGCATGCTAGGTGCAGATGTGGATGTGTGTAACAGCACCCCACCCCCATGAGCTATGAGATCTGATTACAAAGGCCTGTAACACAGCCATGTCCCCTTAACTGTATGCTGAGTCAGGTCACACATCTGCCCACTTGCTACGTATCCCAAACCTTGTTGCAGATGAACATTACTGATGGTGTTGGAAGGATACATGCACCTGTTGTGGTTGCACAGCACAGACAGAAACCCTGACATGAGCACAGGTGGCAATAGCCTATTCTGGTGCAATGGCCCCTGCCCCTGGTGTTGGCAACCACACCTGCCGTAAGCATACAAGGCCCAGGTCATAGGAACATAACAACATAAGATAGCCCATACTGGGTCACACCCTCGTCCTTCATGCCCAGTATGCTCTTTGCAACAGTGGCCAAACTAGGTTATACGTACCTAGCAGTATCCCCAAGAGAGACACGTTACACAATGCTTGTAGTGGGTCAAGCATTGCTATCCTGGGCCTTGTAGAAACCCAAATGTCATGGTAGTGGCCCCTGGCAAGGTGAATAGGGCCACCCACACAATGTTCCTTGTATGGACACAGCACCCTTGATTGTTAGGATATCATGTTGCCAGTGGGGTTGGGTCCGAGGATGTGCGTAGATCATGATAACACAAATGTGTTCACCAGACCACATACGGGGTTAGGGGGGTTACCATGGACACCATCATTGGCAATCCAAATGTGGCATGGTCATTCAATGTCATGCAAGGGGGCCACAGGGGACTGGAATGATGTGTTCAGGATGCCATGCACACTGCACATAGGTGTCACTGCACACATGTCCAGAGACACAGCTACGCATGCAGGTGGCACTGGGAACAGGTAATCGCCTGGAACAAGCAGGAAGTAGTCCTTACATGTGGGTATCATCGGTACTGACAGAGCCTGCGTGGGAACGCTCTCCAGTGTCCAATAGGAAAGCTATTGGAAGCACCCCACAGCGCCTGTGTGCTGTCATCTTGCCTTTCCCAAATGGCTCTCTCCAGTTCATTGTTTTCCACAGAGCCAGCAGGTCATTGTTCCTGTCATTGCTGAAAAACAGCTATTGTAGTGCCACTCCTGTGGCAGTGTCTGCCTGTTTTTCTTTACTGGTACCACTGGTCTTGTAATTTTATTTTCAAAAAGGTCAGATTCCCTCACACAAACAAACCTTTTTAACAAAAGAGCAACAATCCCCTTTGTAGGTCTCCCCGCGGTTTGGCATTAGGCCCTAATCCCTCCTCCATCATGGAAAAGCACTCCTCGGCTGCAGAAAATATGCTGATAATGTGCCGGTACCTTCTCAGTCACTGACAACCATGATTGGCGTCGCAAATGCTAATGGCCAGATCAATGCATGTCTGAATGTTTGGCCTGTGGGATGTTATCCAAGAGTGGTTGGCAGAACAGAGCAGCCAAGCTCGGTACCCTCTTTCCCTCCAACGTGGCCTCGGTGGCAGCCATGTCGTCAAGGGCTTCCTCTTCCTCCCGTGGATCTCAGGTAACCAAACACAAATCTGTCCGTTCCTCAAAGGGTAGATCCCCCTCCAAATATCGGACTGCCACTGGCATTGCCCTTGAGGAGCACACTCCGGGCAAACAGCCCCAGTGGGAGTCCCTGGCCTCCAAAGCCACTTTGGGACTCCATGAAGTTCTGGAGGCCTCAACCTGGTCCGACCACCTGGTGCTATGCTCTGGGGTCCTGGCTTTGGCCAGTACTCATACACAGACATCGGCAGTGTTGATTGACCAGAGGATCGTGGCCATCGAACGCAGTCTGGCAGCTCTCCTTGCGGCATCAAAGACCTTGGTTCCACCCCAGACCCTGCAAAGTCCAGCACTGGTATGTGCAGCAATTGCAGGACCGGCATCGGCAAATGCACCATTGGTGCTGATGAGTACCGGTATCCACACACCAGTACCGTGTCACTCCGATACTGAGGCCAATTGGTACCGATACCTCACTTTACCTGAGCCTCCGTAGAGAAGATAAATCCAATCTCCTGAGGGGTCTGATGACTCTGACAGCTCAGAGGGTAACGATGTACCTCTCCAGGACAAGCCTGCCTCTCCCAAGAGGAGATTGTCCCCTCCTCAGGATATGTCCTTCCTGGATCTCCACACACATGTAGTCAAGGGCCTCTCCATTTCATTAGTAACTCAATGTGAGCACAGGCCACGGGAGCCAGAGATTCACCAATATCACCAAACTCCAAAGGAGGCAGACATCCTGCCAATACATCAGATCTTAAGGAATCCTCTTTTGAGAATGTGGAAGATTCCTCTTACCACCTCTCCACATTCTCACATGTGCCTACTATGTATCGTGTACCTCCGTCCCCTGGTTTGCAGAAAGGACACCTCCCTGATCACTCCATCATGGTGGAGTGTGCTATGAGGAGAATTAAACGTTACAAACAACATGCCACCAACCCTCCTGGTAGGGAGTGTAAGACATTAGATACCTTTGGTCGCTGTGTCGTCCAAACATCCATGCTTTCAGACAGGACAGGTTCCTATATCATGTACATGGGAATGTTCCTGACGGAGGTCACACGAGATCTACAACTGGTAAGTCCACATCTCCCAGATCACAGAGGTCACGACTATGTAGCACCTGTCAAGCATGCCCAGAACATTTCAAAAGTTGTGAACAGGGCAGCTTTTTGACTGTTTTTCATGCATAGGCAGAGTCTCTGCCATTGCTATTGGGGCAAGGAAACTTGGCTGGCTGCAAGCCTCTCACCTGGAACACTGGGTACAGGATAAACTGGCCAACACCCCCTGTAGTGGTGAAAACGTGTTTGGAAAAACTGGCAGGACAATTATACCTTGACTAGGCTTTCAAATATTGTAGATCCTGCAAAGATGAGAGCCTTAGAAAAGCGCTTCCTCTCCAAAAAGAAAGGATACTATCAGTCCTATGCTCATCAAGGACAACCTGCAGTTCAAGCTGCTAGAAAGGGTCAACAATCTACTAAGCAGAGAAAGCCGAGAGCTACTCTGCCTCAGCAGACCCAGCAGCCTCAGCCCCCACAGGGCCTTTGACTCCGTGATGGAGTACCTGCCCTTCCTGGCCCTCCAGGGAAAGCAACCGTCAACAATCCCAGGAAGATTAGGTCACCTCATCCACAGATGGAGGCAAATAACATCAGAACCCTGGACTCTGTCCATCATAGAAGAGGGTACAGGCGTCATTCACATAGCCTGCCGCCTCCTACAATAGTAAGGACATTCAGTTCGCAAACGTCCCCCCAACTGAATCCAGAGGTAAAACATTTTCTACCTCAAGGAGCAATGGAAGAGGTACCTCATCTCCAACAGGGTTCTGGGTTCTCCCCCCCCCCCAATTTCCTCATACCAACGGAAAAAGGAGGTCACAGACACATCTTAGATTTCAGAGAACTGAACAAGTTCCTGTTCCAACAGACATTCAAAATGATTTCTCTAGGAAACGTACTTCCTGACCTACACAGGCAGAACTGCCTTTGTTCTCTAGATCACAAGGATGCGTACACCCATCTTCTCTGCCAACAAGCACAGCGAAAGTTCCTTTGGTTCCTCCATCATTGAAACCACTATCAAAACAAAGTTTTCCCTTCAGCCTTGCCTCAGCACCCAGAGTATTCACAAAGTGCATGTCTGTGGTAGCCGGTTTGGTCCGTACCAGGGGAATATTTTTGTGCCCCTACTTGGACGACTGCCTCATCCAGGCACAGTCACAAACACATGCCCAGGCCTCTCTCTCGTACACAATGCGTGGACTCCAATATCTAGGCCCTGTCAGAGATCTCCAGGAATCCTTTCTGACTCCCACGTAAACGCTGGAGTTCATAGGAGCAAGGCTAGATACCAGACTGCCAAAGACCTACCTGACTCAGCCTCGCTGTCCTCGCATTGTGCAACTTGTTTCGACAGCACTACAAAAGACTCACCTCTCGGCTTGAGAGATGCGTCAGCTGCTGGGTCACATGGCATCTACGGTGCATGTGGTCCCCTACGCTTGTCTCCACATGAGACCAGCCCAATGGGCCCTCTCTTCCCAGTGGACGAAAGCAACAGGCTGTCTCTCAGATGTGATAGTAAACTCAAACCGCCATACCCTGTCCTTGGACTGGTGGCAGTCAGCACAAAACCTGTTGGAGGGGTCACCTTTCCTGCAAACCCCTCCTCAGATCACATTAACAACAGATGCCTCCAAAGTGGGGTGGGCTGCCCATCTACTGGACACCTCCACCCAAGCCACCTGGAATTGGTAAGGAGAGTCATTTCCACATCAATCTGTTTGAGCTCTGAGCAATTTGCCTGGCTCTTCATGTCTTCCATTCCCTTCTACAGGCCAATAGAATACTACTTTACGCAGACACAATCAGGTAGCCCTGGTCTATGTGAACAAACAAGGAGGAACAGGCTCTCTGTCCCTTTGCAACGAAGCTCTTCAACTGTGGTCATTTGCCAGAGAGCAGCAGATCCATCTCCTGCCAGTCTATCTCCCTGGCAATCAGAACTCTTGGCCATACAAACTCAGTCGTGTTCTGCTTCCGCACAAATGGTTTCTACACATGGACCAACTATGTAGAGTATTGCAACTCTGGGGAACTCAAGAGTCAGACCTCTTTGCAAGTCCATCATATGCCAAACCTACCCAGTTCTGTTCACGAATCCCAGCTCAGGGCTGCCAAGCGAGGGATGCTGTCCTCCTCAACTGGGGGCAGGAATGCCTATATGCCTTTCCTCCCATTCCCTTGATTGCCAAGACCCTATTCCAACCTCCTGAGGGACAGAGGCAGCATGATCCTCATAGCCCCACGCTGGCAACACCAGGTGTGATACCCTCTGCTTCTACATCTGTCCCAGGTTCCACCCCTGTACGTAGGGTCAGCTCCAGACTTACTGTCGCAGGAGGAGGGGAATGTATGGCATACAACCCCCTGGTCTCTGCACCTCAGAGCCTGGCTGCTGAAGGCTGTAACTGCTTTGGCCCTCCCCTCACTCCAGGAAGTGATTGATGTCCGTTTTGCTTCCAGGAAACCTTAGTCAAGTCAGTCCTATGCCTTCAGGTGGACGTTACATTTCTTTTGGTGATAACAAATGGCCTGAAACCCTATTGTCATCCATATATAATCATGTTTTTGAACGAACTCCATTACTTATCAAACAATGGTCTCCAAACTGAGTCAGTCAGAGTCCATTTAAGTGCCATTGCTGCTCCTTCTGAACCCATCAATGGACAACCCATTTCATCCCATCCTCTCATATGCAGAATCCTGAGAGGCCTGCATCTACCGAAACCTGCCCTTAGACCACCTCCAGAGGCATGGGATCCCAATCTGCTTCTAGGCCAGCATATGCTGCCGCCTCCTGAGCCCTTAGACACTTACTTCCTTAAAGTCTCTGACCTGGAAAGTAAAATACCTTCTTGCAATCACATCAGCAAGTCCGTATCAGTGAATTTCAAGCTCCAGTGGCTGATCCACCTTACACACCGTTTTCACACCATGATAAGGTAATCCTAAGGACACATCCACACTTCATGCCTAAGTGGATTCCTCCTTTCATTTGAAACAAGAGGTTTAGTTATCTGTAGTTTTTTCACAGCTGCATGCTTCACATGCAGAGAAGACTCTTCATACCTTGGAATGTAAAAGAGCTGTGGCTTTTCATCTGCAGAGGACCCAGCAACACAGAAGGTCCTCTCAGCTATTCAGAGTCTCTGATCCTTCGCATTTGGGTACAGCAGTTTTCAAAATATCTCTATCCAACTGGATTGCTCCAATTTATTACCTTTTATCTGTCATAAGCTAATACCTTTCACTGGCGGCCCCATGTTCCCGCTCACAATGTGAGAGTCATGGCAGCCTCTCGGACTCACCTCCATTCCGTCTATATTAACATTTGTGGAGCAGCTACCTGGTCCTCGGTTCACGGCCCATTACTGCTTGGATAAAGGCTCCCGCAGGCATGCTATGGTTGTTCAGGCTGCTCTCCAAAACATCTTCCATAAGTAATCCACTCCTAGCCGCCTCTCTTATAGGATGCCAGAGATCCATGGGAGGAAGTGGAAGCCCTCCACAGGCCCTCACCACTCTGGGGATCCTTCCCTGGCATCTACATCTAGAGTGTCCTCACATGTGATGACTACATCCTGCTTGTTCCTGGTGATAGCATAGTTAATCACCTGTACCAGGTGATCTCCGGGAACGCAGATGAGGTCATCACAACCCACCCATCTCCCCTAGCGGGTTGTCTCTCTCTCTCTCTCTTTCCCTATCTCTCTCTCTCTCTCTCTTTGTGTCAGCTTTAAACTCAACTGGAGAGAGGCAGTTGGGAAAGGCGGGAAGGCAGCACACATGCACGCACTGTGGGATGCTCCCAAAAGCTTTCATATAGGACGCTGGGTACGTTCCCACACAGGCTTAGTTGGTACCGATGCTAACCCACATGTGAAGACTTATTCCTGGTGTTCCTGGAGATCACCTGTTACAGGTGACTAACTATGCTGTACATGACACACACAGCAGTGGAGCAGGAGCAGCAAGATGCTGGCCCCACACAGATTTTTGTTTATGTTGCCCAACCCACCAGAGGTAAGCAGTCACCTGATGCCCCCACACATTGTTTTCCACAGGTAGAGGATCTCCGGAAGAAGGGGCGAGAGTTGCGGCTCCATCACAATGCTTACCTTGACTTGACCGCCTCCAGAGGGCGGCACAGTCAGAGCGTGACGGTGAGTATTGGCCAACTCTTGCTGCCCCAGTAACAAATGTCACATTGGCCCACCAGCCTGTTGTGGTGCCTGCATATGTATACATGTGTTATGTGACACAAAATGATAATGTGCTGATGACTGTTCATCTTCCCACAGAGGGTGATGACAATGATGAAGGCCACCACATCTGCCTATGCCCTGAGGCGCCCCCCTGCCCACCATGCCACAGATGTGGAGGTGTGGTGGGGTGGAGGAGGAAGCTGAAGTGGAGGCCGAGGAGGAGGATGAAGAGCTGCCGGATAGTGCAGCGGAGGAGGGTCTGATGGGGGCATGGAAGGGGTGGATGGCGGGGTGGCAGGGAGGAGAGGGTGTGTCTGATGTGGGTGTGGGGGGAGGGGTGGAGGAGGGTGTGGAGGGTGGGTGGGCAGGTGGCAGGGGGGGAGGAGGGGGATGGTGGGTGTGGGAGAGTGATGGGGAACACAGTGCAGCACAGGGCCACCACCCAGGTCGCATGCACATGCCACCACCCAGAACCCTGGGACTATGTGTGTGTGTGGTGGCAGGTGTGTGCCAGGACCTGTATGTGTCCCTGGATGCCTTGGAGCGGCGTGTGCATCTCCTGGTGCACTCACACCAGTGGCTGGGAGCCATTCAGCGGGTGGCCGCCGAAGTGGAGCGGCTGCCCTGTCGGCGGCCATCCCCTGAAGCGCAGCACAGGAGTCGTTGATGACTCCGGTGACAGCCACACAGGTGCCCTGTGCGGTCCTGAGTTCCGTCACTGGGCGTGCGGCAGGCAGGGATAAGGTGTGTTGCTGATGTGGCGTGGGTGGAGGGGTGGATGAGGGCATATAGGGCGGGTGGGGGTGGCAGTGGGAGGGAGGGGGGTGTTTGGGGGGGAGGGTGATTGGGGTATTGTCGCCTATCCCTAACATGTATTATATTCTGTCTTTTTATACAATATACACACTGTTTTCGTAACTCGAAATGGGTCACGTGTCTCTCTTAGCAACACACTATGGATGCAAGCATGGGATATGTGTGTAGACAGGTATGTGTTGTAAAGGTAGACATGGGTATCATGCGTGGACTGGCTCCACATGCAGTTGTGGGGGATGACCATGTGTGTAGGTGTGTGAGACCAGGGTGGACCCTGAGATGTTGCAATGTAGACGACTCCCAGGATACTGAGGCACGTGCATGCTGTGTGCAATGTGTGGGGAACCGTTTCTGATGCAACATGCCTGTGTGCCAATAGTAGAACTCGCAAACCATACGTCTGTGCTGGCAGGGTAAGATGTACTGATGAGCACAGGAGCTACTCAGGGGTAAAGCTGTTGAGTGTGTCATGGGACAATACATGTCACAGAAGGATGGTTGGTGAGTAACCGTATACGTTTGTGGGGGGGCAGGCACATAGGCAGTGTTGCAGGCAGGGACAATGGTCATACATGTGCGTTCAATGTAGAGGGTATGACAGGATGTAAAATGTGATGGATCCCAACACTGGACATGTAGCTCCATGACATTCCCCCTGTGAAACCAGGGAGGATATGTAAAACGCCACACTGCAGAACAGGGGCTGGGATATGACACAGTGCATTGCACACACGCATGTGATGGTGTCTGTGCAGTGAATACCTGCCAGTACAGACACCCCACCATCGAGGGCCCTGTGTGCATGACACAACATGCATTTGCACACTACCTAGAGGGAACACAGGGACACACATTGGAAAACCACGTATGTACTGGTTAACAGCTGTTTATTAGACCCGCAGTCACCTCTTGCGTGGCCACCCGCGCCTCCCACAGCATACCACCCCCCCGCGGTACTGCACCGATTGTCCTGGTGCCTCAGGTGACGGTGCTGGTGCTGGTACTGGTGCTGGTGCTGGTGCTTGCTGCCGCATTAGGCCCACAATGTCCTCCATGGCATCTGCAATGCGGGCAAGCGCCCCCGACGCCGCATCTCCTCAAACGGATCATCCTCAGCTCCCTGGTATTTTTCTCCCATGGCCATGTATAGACGCTGGAGTGCCTGATGAGTGCCTGTGGGGTGGGACAGAGGGTGATATGTGAGATTCCTCTCCAGTACCAACTGTCACATACAGCATGTCTACACATATCCCAGAAGAGCAGTCTGCAGAACAGTCATGCCTGCCAAACCTACCAAACGTTTAGATCTGTGTCCTCCCATGAGCCATCCCCATGTTCTGGAAGGGGTCTGGATGAGGGGTCCTGAGAAACACAGATCTCACACATGGCACATTGCCACAGTTTAATATGTCAATGCCAGGTCTGCACACTGCTTGTCTGGATAGGTCAGATGATCTGAGGGGCCTAAGACACACATACACATATCTGGGGTGCCCCCATTTCTATAATGCTGGCCACACTGCAGATTATGTTGTCAAATGATACTGCGTGACAATACCCATGATCGAGGTCTCTGTCACATAGGGTGTCTGGGTGACCTGCGATCATTGCTCTTCTCTTTGGCCTTATGTGGGGTATATGGGCAAGCACAGTGTGCTGTGGTGTCAGCCCCTCACAAATGCTGACACCTGACAAGCCATGCTACAGGAGGTAGACTCACAGAGGACATAAGACAACCCCCCAAAATCAGAATGCTATGCTATGTGGGCAATATGCAATCATTTTGTGGATGTTAGGACAACCCCGTCGGGATCGTGGGGTATGCTGTTACCCACCTTCTGCATTGCGCCGTGCCTGCAGCAGTGTTTGTCCGCAGCTCTTCAATGATTGGGTCCATTTCTGGTGGAGGGGTTTCATCTGGCGCTGGTGCATGAATGGGGTGGTGTCTTGTGATTTCCTCGGAGCCCTCTGTGGCAGTGACGTCTGGGGTGTGGTCCTCTGGCTCAGGCTGCATGTGTTGCTAGGGGTCCCATCACCATTGCTGGTGCTGCCCCCAGACATTGTGGGCTGGGGCTCTGGCACATCCTCGGCCAATTGCACCTCCTCCTCCTCAGCTGGGGCCATGGTTGTGTAGTCACTTGGTTGGTGAAACCATACACAGCACAGATTGGTTTGCATGGTTCAACTACATACAACTGTTTAACACATCCACCCCACAATCAATGTGTGTTTGGGCCGTGGCCTGTACATGTGCCACATAGCTACCACTACAGCTCCTGCTACCACTATTAGGCATATAGGCCAGTACCTAGCAGACACATTGATGTATACATCAGGGTCCTCAAACGACGGGACGAGGGCCACATGTGGGCTGTCAAGGATGTATGCAGCCCGACGGGTGTATTTGGCTCCGCTGCCAGTCCTCAGGGCAGTTTTTCTACCCAGGACCGCAGCATTCATTGAGGCCAGCAGCTGCCGCCGTGGCAGTGGGCATAATCACGCATCCCGCAGGGCTCCCCCTGCTCTGCAGTGTCCTCCATGCAGCCTCAGTGTTGGCTGTCAGAGCCGCGCAAACAGAAAGAGCTTCTCACATCTTTGGTAGTAGACTGGCTATCTACTGAAGAGGGCTTTAAACTAGATTCGTTGGGGATGGGTGAAGAAAGCCCCCAGGTAAGTGAAAGCCCCCAGGTAGGTGATACATTAAATACCTTTATTGAAATGGGTAGAGGGGTAACACATGGAAAGCATTGTTATTAATGCCCGTAGCATGGGAAATAAGATCCCTGAAGTTGAAGCTTTGGTGGGAGTGGCTGACTTGGATTTAGTGGCAGTTACAGAAACATGGTTCACAGAAAACCATGACTGGGATGTAACTATACCTGGCTATACTTTATTCAGAAAGGACAGGGTAGGAAGAAGGGGAGGAGGAGTGGTCCTATATGTAAAAACTACTATTAAAGCTTGGAATTACAGAGCTTAAAGGGAGAGAGGAGGCATTGTGGTTAAACTTAAAAGAAAGAGGAAAAGAAATCTATTTGCATTGGTGTGATATACAGACCTCCCTCACAATAGGAAGAGGTGGACAGAGAGTTAATTGAAGACATACGCAGCATT